>JAUJYZ010000234.1:0-345295 GCA_033675265.1 Actinostola sp. cb2023 | reverse complement strand
TTTCCCACCCCGACCTACTGGCAAAATATCAGTTGCACCGGTTGCATTATTTACAAGTCGAAAGTGACCAAAACTGCCTTAGTAGGTCCTGGAATCCACCACAGATAGGCCAGAGACACATTCTCACAGCTCCTGAATCTACCATTTTGAAAATCTGCCAGCTTTGGCCATTCGTCGTCGTGAAATCGCGTATCTCACCCCTGGATTCCTTCAGAAGAAGAATGGCTTCTGCGATTTTGTTCTTCACATGCACACCTTAAAGTCATTCACTTCAACGACTAAGTATCAATTAAAGCGTAAGAGCTTGTTAGAATAGCCTGGTGCGTGCCTCACTGTAAGAGGGTATTATACGCGTGAAAAGGGACGGGTAGAATGTGCTGCTTTATAAGTAAGCATAGGATGTCAAAATGGTCTATCGATAACCGTTAATGGTAGTTAAAAATGCACGCAGAACAAGGCTTTGTAGTTGCTTGATGTTGTACGCATTTTTATATAACACAGGTTCCTCCCTGCATCAGCGCTGCGCCAGAGAAATATGATTGACAGCAACCGCAGTTATGACCTTATGGTGAGTCCAGGGAGGGAAGGGAGGGGAATAGTGAGGGCTGATGATTGGGTTTTTTAAAGTTTTTCCCCAAACTGAATTTTGTTTCGAGGGTGCGCCTAATAGGTGAGGTGCGCCTTATACGCGAGAACATATGTGACAATAACTTATAATCGTAATGGTTTATTTTATGAACATCGTAACTTACAATACAATGAACTAACATCGAACAAGGCGTCATTTACATTATCTTTTCTATCGACAAATATTATTCGATAGAAATGCAGCCAAACGTACATATGTATATGAGGTCTGTTTTCTTAAAAGGGGTCTTGTTGACGTCGAAGACGTATACCTCGCCTTTTGTAATAACAGTTCTCAATTATTGTGCTCCTAGCAACAACTTGACCAAAAAATGAAAACCAACGAACACCCTAAAACTGAAGCGTTCTGACAGTTTCACGAAAAAAAACTATCTCGAGTGTTTTGATTGTGCGCATGCCCGAACTGCAAACAACACCCTAGGTGATTTTGATACAACATGGGGTTGGATTGACCCGTATCTTGAAGGAATAGTCAAACTTCGAGCTGAAAACAAAATCCTAGGTGATTTTGATACAACCATAATGGAGGTCTGTTTTCTTAAAACGAGATATTTTACTTGACTTCCGCGGATCAATAATAAGTGGTTAATAGTTTTTTTTGTTTTTTTTTTTGTCAGAATTTACAAATGTTAATCTCGACATTTTGCAACGATAGAAAAGGCAAGAAAAAAACCGGTAAATAAAAGATACGTTATAAAATTTGTTGGTCTCCACGGCATGGAGAGTCGATCCCGGGCACTCTGGCGTCGAGGTCCAGCGTATTTCCAGAGGGTTACGTTAGTCAATAAATTTCCATAACAATAACCGTTACACGATAGACTACTAAATTTACCCTCGAAATCAATCGGAAGTACAGATAGCTGAAGTAGTACGGGGCAGTCATTTAGGACTAGGATACGACTGTTCCCTCCCTCTTTGACTACTACGCTGATTGTGTACTACCCGATAGCGCGGATGAGGCCGAAATCTTCGTCCTATACGTAACATACGGTGGCTCAGCATTTAAGTCTGGGTGTATGGTCGATTTTTAGCGTTTTGCATAAAATGCAGCTAATTATCGCTGGTTCAAGTCACTGTCCGGTGAACCCGAATTTTTTTAATTTTTTTTTAGATTCTGGATTTTATTTGTTCGGTAAATTTTATCTTTAAATGAATTTTTTGTCTTTTCCATTCTGTTTTTTTTTTCGGTAAAGTTTATTTTTAAATTATTATTTTTTCCTTTAGTTTCTAGTTATTTTTTTCGGTAAAGTTTATTTTTAATTGATTTTATTTTCCTTTTATTTTCTGTATTTTCTTTCGATAGAGTTTCGAGGAACCCTGGGGTTTTTTTTCGGACGCACGCCCGAGATGTATTATGGGTAATCACGGAACTACTCATGCCCAATTTGCAGCGTTTCCCGTTTTATGTAGCTAGTAGTTTTGCTTAAAGTGTTTTCCCACCCCGACCTACTGGCAACATATCAGTTGCACCGGTTGCATTATTTACAAGTCGAAAGTGACCAAAACTGCCTTAGTAGGTCCTGGAATCCACCACAGATAGGCCAGAGACACATTCTCACAGCTCCTGAATCTACCATTTTGAAAATCTGCCAGCTTTGGCCATTCGTCGTCGTGAAATCGCGTATCTCACCCCTGGATTCCTTCAGAAGAAGAATGGCTTCTGCGATTTTGTTCTTCACATGCACACCTTAAAGTCATTCACTTCAACGACTAAGTATCAATTAAAGCGTAAGAGCTTGTTAGAATAGCCTGGTGCGTGCCTCACTGTAAGAGGGTATTATACGCGTGAAAAGGGACGGGTAGAATGTGCTGCTTTATAAGTAAGCATAGGATGTCAAAATGGTCTATCGATAACCGTTAATGGTAGTTAAAAATGCACGCAGAACAAGGCTTTGTAGTTGCTTGATGTTGTACGCATTTTTATATAACACAGGTTCCTCCCTGCATCAGCGCTGCGCCAGAGAAATATGATTGACAGCAACCGCAGTTATGACCTTATGGTGAGTCCAGGGAGGGAAGGGAGGGGAATAGTGAGGGCTGATGATTGGGTTTTTAAAGTTTTTCCCCAAACTGAATTTTGTTTCGAGGGTGCGCCTAATAGGTGAGGTGCGCCTTATACGCGAGAACATATGTGACAATAACTTATAATCGTAATGGTTTATTTTATGAACATCGTAACTTACAATACAATGAACTAACATCGAACAAGGCGTCATTTACATTATCTTTTCTATCGACAAATATTATTCGATAGAAATGCAGCCAAACGTACATATGTATATGAGGTCTGTTTTCTTAAAAGGGGTCTTGTTGACGTCGAAGACGTATACCTCGCCTTTTGTAATAACAGTTCTCAATTATTGTGCTCCTAGCAACAACTTGACCAAAAAATGAAAACCAACGAACACCCTAAAACTGAAGCGTTCTGACAGTTTCACGAAAAAAAACTATCTCGAGTTTTTTGATTGTGCGCATGCCCGAACTGCAAACAACACCCTAGGTGATTTTGATACAACATGGGGTTGGATTGACCCGTATCTTGAAGGAATAGTCAAACTTCGAGCTGAAAACAAAATCCTAGGTGATTTTGATACAACCATAATGGAGGTCTGTTTTTCTTAAAACGAGATATTTTACTTGACTTCCGCGGATCAATAATAAGTGGTTAATAGTTTTTTTTGTTTTTTTTTGTCAGAATTTACAAATGTTAATCTCGACATTTTGCAACGATAGAAAAGGCAAGAAAAAAACCGGTAAATAAAAGATACGTTATAAAATTTGTTGGTCTCCACGGCATGGAGAGTCGATCCCGGGCACTCTGGCGTCGAGGTCCAGCGTATTTCCAGAGGGTTACGTTAGTCAATAAATTTCCATAACAATAACCGTTACACGATAGATAGACTACTAAATTTACCCTCGAAATCAATCGGAAGTACAGATAGCTGAAGTAGTACGGGGCAGTCATTTAGGACTAGGATACGACTGTTCCCTCCCTCTTTGACTACTACGCTGATTGTGTACTACCCGATAGCGCGGATGAGGCCGAAATCTTCGTCCTATACGTAACATACGGTGGCTCAGCATTTAAGTCTGGGTGTATGGTCGATTTTTAGCGTTTTGCATAAAATGCAGCTAATTATCGCTGGTTCAAGTCACTGTCCGGTGAACCCGAATTTTTTTAATTTTTTTTTAGATTCTGGATTTTATTTGTTCGGTAAATTTTATCTTTAAATGAACTTTTTGTCTTTTCCATTCTGTTTTTTTTTTTTTCGGTAAAGTTTATTTTTAAATTATTATTTTTTCCTTTAGTTTCTAGTTATTTTTTCGGTAAAGTTTATTTTTAATTGATTTTATTTTCCTTTTATTTTCTGTATTTTCTTTCGATAGAGTTTCGAGGAACCCTGGGGTTTTTTTTCGGACGCACGCCCGAGATGTATTATGGGTAATCACGGAACTACTCATGCCCAATTTGCAGCGTTTCCCGTTTTATGTAGCTAGTAGTTTTGCTTAAAGTGTTTTCCCACCCCGACCTACTGGCAAAATATCAGTTGCACCGGTTGCATTATTTACAAGTCGAAAGTGACCAAAACTGCCTTAGTAGGTCCTGGAATCCACCACAGATAGGCCAGAGACACATTCTCACAGCTCCTGAATCTACCATTTTGAAAATCTGCCAGCTTTGGCCATTCGTCGTCGTGAAATCGCGTATCTCACCCCTGGATTCCTTCAGAAGAAGAATGGCTTCTGCGATTTTGTTCTTCACATGCACACCTTAAAGTCATTCACTTCAACGACTAAGTATCAATTAAAGCGTAAGAGCTTGTTAGAATAGCCTGGTGCGTGCCTCACTGTAAGAGGGTATTATACGCGTGAAAAGGGACGGGTAGAATGTGCTGCTTTATAAGTAAGCATAGGATGTCAAAATGGTCTATCGATAACCGTTAATGGTAGTTAAAAATGCACGCAGAACAAGGCTTTGTAGTTGCTTGATGTTGTACGCATTTTTATATAACACAGGTTCCTCCCTGCATCAGCGCTGCGCCAGAGAAATATGATTGACAGCAACCGTAGTTATGACCTTATGGTGAGTCCAGGGAGGGAAGGGAGGGGAATAGTGAGGGCTGATGATTGGGTTTTTAAAGATTTTCCCCAAACTGAATTTTGTTTCGAGGGTGCGCCTAATAGGTGAGGTGCGCCTTATACGCGAGAACATATGTGACAATAACTTATAATCGTAATGGTTTATTTTATGAACATCGTAACTTACAATACAATGAACTAACATCGAACAAGGCGTCATTTACATTATCTTTTCTATCGACAAATATTATTCGATAGAAATGCAGCCAAACGTACATATGTATATGAGGTCTGTTTCTTAAAAAAGGGGTCTTGTTGACGTCGAAGACGTATACCTCGCCTTTTGTAATAACAGTTCTCAATTATTGTGCTCCTAGCAACAACTTGACCAAAAAATGAAAACCAACGAACACCCTAAAACTGAAGCGTTCTGACAGTTTCACGAAAAAAAAAACTATCTCGAGTGTTTTTGATTGTGCGCATGCCCGAACTGCAAACAACACCCTAGGTGATTTTGATACAACATGGGGTTGGATTGACCCGTATCTTGAAGGAATAGTCAAACTTCGAGCTGAAAACAAAATCCTAGGTGATTTTGATACAACCATAATGGAGGTCTGTTTTCTTAAAACGAGATATTTTACTTGACTTCCGCGGATCAATAATAAGTGGTTAATAGTTTTTTTTGTTTTTTTTTGTCAGAATTTACAAATGTTAATCTCGACATTTTGCAACGATAGAAAAGGCAAGAAAAAAACCGGTAAATAAAAGATACGTTATAAAATTTGTTGGTCTCCACGGCATGGAGAGTCGATCCCGGGCACTCTGGCGTCGAGGTCCAGCGTATTTCCAGAGGGTTACGTTAGTCAATAAATTTCCATAACAATAACCGTTACACGATAGACTACTAAATTTACCCTCGAAATCAATCGGAAGTACAGATAGCTGAAGTAGTACGGGGCAGTCATTTAGGACTAGGATACGACTGTTCCCTCCCTCTTTGACTACTACGCTGATTGTGTACTACCCGATAGCGCGGATGAGGCCGAAATCTTCGTCCTATACGTAACATACGGTGGCTCAGCATTTAAGTCTGGGTGTATGGTCGATTTTTAGCGTTTTGCATAAAATGCAGCTAATTATCGCTGGTTCAAGTCACTGTCCGGTGAACCCGAATTTTTTTAATTTTTTTTTAGATTCTGGATTTTATTTGTTCGGTAAATTTTATCTTTAAATGAAATTTTTTGTCTTTTCCATTCTGTTTTTTTTTTTTCGGTAAAGTTTATTTTTAAATTATTATTTTTTCCTTTAGTTTCTAGTTATTTTTTCGGTAAAGTTTATTTTTAATTGATTTTATTTTCCTTTTATTTTCTGTATTTTCTTTCGATAGAGTTTCGAGGACCATGGGGTTTTTTTTTCGGACGCACGCCCGAGATGTATTATGGGTAATCACGGAACTACTCATGCCCAATTTGCAGCGTTTCCCGTTTTATGTAGCTAGTAGTTTTGCTTAAAGTGTTTTCCCACCCCCGACCTACTGGCAAAATATCAGTTGCACCGGTTGCATTATTTACAAGTCGAAAGTGACCAAAACTGCCTTAGTAGGTCCTGGAATCCACCAAAGATAGGCCAGAGACACATTCTCACAGCTCCTGAATCTACCATTTTGAAAATCTGCCAGCTTTGGCCATTCGTCGTCGTGAAATCGCGTATCTCACCCCTGGATTCCTTCAGAAGAAGAATGGCTTCTGCGATTTTGTTCTTCACATGCACACCTTAAAGTCATTCACTTCAACGACTAAGTATCAATTAAAGCGTAAGAGCTTGTTAGAATAGCCTGGTGCGTGCCTCACTGTAAGAGGGTATTATACGCGTGAAAAGGGACGGGTAGAATGTGCTGCTTTATAAGTAAGCATAGGATGTCAAAATGGTCTATCGATAACCGTTAATGGTAGTTAAAAATGCACGCAGAACAAGGCTTTGTAGTTGCTTGATGTTGTACGCATTTTTATATAACACAGGTTCCTCCCTGCATCAGCGCTGCGCCAGAGAAATATGATTGACAGCAACCGTAGTTATGACCTTATGGTGAGTCCAGGGAGGGAAGGGAGGGGAATAGTGAGGGCTGATGATTGGGTTTTTAAAGTTTTTCCCCAAACTGAATTTTGTTTCGAGGGTGCGCCTAATAGGTGAGGTGCGCCTTATACGCGAGAACATATGTGACAATAACTTATAATCGTAATGGTTTATTTTATGAACATCGTAACTTACAATACAATGAACTAACATCGAACAAGGCGTCATTTACATTATCTTTTCTATCGACAAATATTATTCGATAGAAATGCAGCCAAACGTACATATGTATATGAGGTCTGTTTTCTTAAAAGGGGTCTTGTTGACGTCGAAGACGTATACCTCGCCTTTTGTAATAACAGTTCTCAATTATTGTGCTCCTAGCAACAACTTGACCAAAAAATGAAAACCAACGAACACCCTAAAACTGAAGCGTTCTGACAGTTTCACGAAAAAAAAACTATCTCGAGTTTTTTGATTGTGCGCATGCCCGAACTGCAAACAACACCCTAGGTGATTTTGATACAACATGGGGTTGGATTGACCCGTATCTTGAAGGAATAGTCAAACTTCGAGCTGAAAACAAAATCCTAGGTGATTTTGATACAACCATAATGGAGGTCTGTTTTCTTAAAACGAGATATTTTACTTGACTTCCGCGGATCAATAATAAGTGGTTAATAGTTTTTTTTTTTTTTTTTGTCAGAATTTACAAATGTTAATCTCGACATTTTGCAACGATAGAAAAGGCAAGAAAAAAACCGGTAAATAAAAGATACGTTATAAAATTTGTTGGTCTCCACGGCATGGAGAGTCGATCCCGGGCACTCTGGCGTCGAGGTCCAGCGTATTTCCAGAGGGCTACGTTAGTCAATAAATTTCCATAACAATAACCGTTACACGATAGACTACTAAATTTACCCTCGAAATCAATCGGAAGTACAGATAGCTGAAGTAGTACGGGGCAGTCATTTAGGACTAGGATACGACTGTTCCCTCCCTCTTTGACTACTACGCTGATTGTGTACTACCCGATAGCGCGGATGAGGCCGAAATCTTCGTCCTATACGTAACATACGGTGGCTCAGCATTTAAGTCTGGGTGTATGGTCGATTTTTAGCGTTTTGCATAAAATGCAGCTAATTATCGCTGGTTCAAGTCACTGTCCGGTGAACCGAATTTTTTTTATTTTTTTTTAGATTCTGGATTTTATTTGTTCGGTAAATTTTATCTTTAAATGAAATTTTTGTCTTTTCCATTCTGTTTTTTTTTTTCGTAAAGTTTATTTTTAAATTAATATTTTTTCCTTTAGTTTCTAGTTATTTTTTCGTAAAAGTTTATTTTTAATTGATTTTATTTTCCTTTTATTTTCTGTATTTTCTTTCGATAGAGTTTCGAGGACCATGGGGTTTTTTTTTCGGACGCACGCCCGAGATGTATTATGGGTAATCACGGAACTACTCATGCCCAATTTGCAGCGTTTCCCGTTTTATGTAGCTAGTAGTTTTGCTTAAAGTGTTTTCCCACCCCGACCTACTGGCAAAATATCAGTTGCACCGGTTGCATTATTTACAAGTCGAAAGTGACCAAAACTGCCTTAGTAGGTCCTGGAATCCACCACAGATAGGCCAGAGACACATTCTCACAGCTCCTGAATCTACCATTTTGAAAATCTGCCAGCTTTGGCCATTCGTCGTCGTGAAATCGCGTATCTCACCCCTGGATTCCTTCAGAAGAAGAATGGCTTCTGCGATTTTGTTCTTCACATGCACACCTTAAAGTCATTCACTTCAACGACTAAGTATCAATTAAAGCGTAAGAGCTTGTTAGAATAGCCTGGTGCGTGCCTCACTGTAAGAGGGTATTATACGCGTGAAAAGGGACGGGTAGAATGTGCTGCTTTATAAGTAAGCATAGGATGTCAAAATGGTCTATCGATAACCGTTAATGGTAGTTAAAAATGCACGCAGAACAAGGCTTTGTAGTTGCTTGATGTTGTACGCATTTTTATATAACACAGGTTACCTCCCTGCATCAGCGCTGCGCCAGAGAAAATATGATTGACAGCAACCGCAGTTATGACCTTATGGTGAGTCCAGGGAGGGAAGGGAGGGGAATAGTGAGGGCTGATGATTGGGTTTTTAAAGTTTTTCCCCAAACTGAATTTTGTTTCGAGGGTGCGCCTAATAGGTGAGGTGCGCCTTATACGCGAGAACATATGTGACAATAACTTATAATCGTAATGGTTTATTTTATGAACATCGTAACTTACAATACAATGAACTAACATCGAACAAGGCGTCATTTACATTATCTTTTCTATCGACAAATATTATTCGATAGAAATGCAGCCAAACGTACATATGTATATGAGGTCTGTTTTCTTAAAAGGGGTCTTGTTGACGTCGAAGACGTATACCTCGCCTTTTGTAATAACAGTTCTCAATTATTGTGCTCCTAGCAACAACTTGACCAAAAAATGAAAACCAACGAACACCCTAAAACTGAAGCGTTCTGACAGTTTCACGAAAAAAACTATCTCGAGTTTTTTGATTGTGCGCATGCCCGAACTGCAAACAACACCCTAGGTGATTTTGATACAACATGGGGTTGGATTGACCCGTATCTTGAAGGAATAGTCAAACTTCGAGCTGAAAACAAAATCCTAGGTGATTTTGATACAACCATAATGGAGGTTTTTTCTTAAAACGAGATATTTTACTTGACTTCCGCGGATCAATAATAAGTGGTTAATAGTTTTTTTTGTTTTTTTTTGTCAGAATTTACAAATGTTAATCTCGACATTTTGCAACGATAGAAAAGACAAGAAAAAAAACCGGTAAATAAAAGATACGTTATAAAATTTGTTGGTCTCCACGGCATGGAGAGTCGATCCCGGGCACTCTGGCGTCGAGGTCCAGCGTATTTCCAGAGGGCTATGTTAGTCAATAAATTTCCATAACAATAACCGTTACACGATAGACTACTAAATTTACCCTCGAAATCAATCGGAAGTACAGATAGCTGAAGTAGTACGGGGCAGTCATTTAGGACTAGGATACGACTGTTCCCTCCCTCTTTGACTACTACGCTGATTGTGTACTACCCGATAGCGCGGATGAGGCCGAAATCTTCGTCCTATACGTAACATACGGTGGCTCAGCATTTAAGTCTGGGTGTATGGTCGATTTTTAGCGTTTTGCATAAAATGCAGCTAATTATCGCTGGTTCAAGTCACTGTCCGGTGAACCCGGCAATTTTTTTATTTTTTTTTTAGATTCTGGATTTTATTTGTTCGGTAAATTTTATCTTTAAATGAAATTTTTGTCTTTTCCATTCTGTTTTTTTTTTTCGGTAAAGTTTATTTTTAAATTATTATTTTTTCCTTTAGTTTCTAGTTATTTTTTCGGTAAAGTTTATTTTTAATTGATTTTATTTTCCTTTTATTTTCTGTATTTTCTTTCGATAGAGTTTCGAGGAACCCTGGGGTTTTTTTTTCGGACACACGCCCGAGATGTATTATGGGTAATCACGGAACTACTCATGCCCAATTTGCAGCGTTTCCCGTTTTATGTAGCTAGTAGTTTTGCTTAAAGTGTTTTCCCACCCCGACCTACTGGCAAAATATCAGTTGCACCGGTTGCATTATTTACAAGTCGAAAGTGACCAAAACTGCCTTAGTAGGTCCTGGAATCCACCACAGATAGGCCAGAGACACATTCTCACAGCTCCTGAATCTACCATTTTGAAAATCTGCCAGCTTTGGCCATTCGTCGTCGTGAAATCGCGTATCTCACCCCTGGATTCCTTCAGAAGAAGAATGGCTTCTGCGATTTTGTTCTTCACATGCACACCTTAAAGTCATTCACTTCAACGACTAAGTATCAATTAAAGCGTAAGAGCTTGTTAGAATAGCCTGGTGCGTGCCTCACTGTAAGAGGGTATTATACGCGTGAAAAGGGACGGGTAGAATGTGCTGCTTTATAAGTAAGCATAGGATGTCAAAATGGTCTATCGATAACCGTTAATGGTAGTTAAAAATGCACGCAGAACAAGGCTTTGTAGTTGCTTGATGTTGTACGCATTTTTATATAACACAGGTTCCTCCCTGCATCAGCGCTGCGCCAGAGAAATATGATTGACAGCAACCGTAGTTATGACCTTATGGTGAGTCCAGGGAGGGAAGGGAGGGGAATAGTGAGGGCTGATGATTGGGTTTTTAAAGATTTTTCCCCAAACTGAATTTTGTTTCGAGGGTGCGCCTAATAGGTGAGGTGCGCCTTATACGCGAGAACATATGTGACAATAACTTATAATCGTAATGGTTTATTTTATGAACATCGTAACTTACAATACAATGAACTAACATCGAACAAGGCGTCATTTACATTATCTTTTCTATCGACAAATATTATTCGATAGAAATGCAGCCAAACGTACATATGTATATGAGGTCTGTTTTCTTAAAAGGGGTCTTGTTGACGTCGAAGACGTATACCTCGCCTTTTGTAATAACAGTTCTCAATTATTGTGCTCCTAGCAACAACTTGACCAAAAAATGAAAACCAACGAACACCCTAAAACTGAAGCGTTCTGACAGTTTCACGAAAAAAACTATCTCGAGTTTTTTTGATTGTGCGCATGCCCGAACTGCAAACAACACCCTAGGTGATTTTGATACAACATGGGGTTGGATTGACCCGTATCTTGAAGGAATAGTCAAACTTCGAGCTGAAAACAAAATCCTAGGTGATTTTGATACAACCATAATGGAGGTCTGTTTTCTTAAAACGAGATATTTTACTTGACTTCCGCGGATCAATAATAAGTGGTTAATAGTTTTTTTTGTTTTTTTTTTGTCAGAATTTACAAATGTTAATCTCGACATTTTGCAACGATAGAAAAGACAAGAAAAAAAACCGGTAAATAAAAGATACGTTATAAAATTTGTTGGTCTCCACGGCATGGAGAGTCGATCCCGGGCACTCTGGCGTCGAGGTCCAGCGTATTTCCAGAGGGCTACGTTAGTCAATAAATTTCCATAACAATAACCGTTACACGATAGACTACTAAATTTACCCTCGAAATCAATCGGAAGTACAGATAGCTGAAGTAGTACGGGGCAGTCATTTAGGACTAGGATACGACTGTTCCCTCCCTCTTTGACTACTACGCTGATTGTGTACTACCCGATAGCGCGGATGAGGCCGAAATCTTCGTCCTATACGTAACATACGGTGGCTCAGCATTTAAGTCTGGGTGTATGGTCGATTTTTAGCGTTTTGCATAAAATGCAGCTAATTATCGCTGGTTCAAGTCACTGTCCGGTGAACCCGAATTTTTTTTAATTTTTTTTTAGATTCTGGATTTTATTTGTTCGGTAAATTTTATCTTTAAATGAAATTTTTGTCTTTTCCATTCTGTTTTTTTTTTTTCGGTAAAGTTTATTTTTAAATTATTATTTTTTCCTTTAGTTTCTAGTTATTTTTTCGGTAAAGTTTATTTTTAATTGATTTTATTTTCCTTTTATTTTCTGTATTTTCTTTCGATAGAGTTTCGAGGACCATGGGGTTTTTTTTTCGGACGCACGCCCGAGATGTATTATGGGTAATCACGGAACTACTCATGCCCAATTTGCAGCGTTTCCCGTTTTATGTAGCTAGTAGTTTTGCTTAAAGTGTTTTCCCACCCCGACCTACTGGCAAAATATCAGTTGCACCGGTTGCATTATTTACAAGTCGAAAGTGACCAAAACTGCCTTAGTAGGTCCTGGAATCCACCAAAGATAGGCCAGAGACACATTCTCACAGCTCCTGAATCTACCATTTTGAAAATCTGCCAGCTTTGGCCATTCGTCGTCGTGAAATCGCGTATCTCACCCCTGGATTCCTTCAGAAGAAGAATGGCTTCTGCGATTTTGTTCTTCACATGCACACCTTAAAGTCATTCACTTCAACGACTAAGTATCAATTAAATTAAAGCGTAAGAGCTTGTTAGAATAGCCTGGTGCGTGCCTCACTGTAAGAGGGTATTATACGCGTGAAAAGGGACGGGTAGAATGTGCTGCTTTATAAGTAAGCATAGGATGTCAAAATGGTCTATCGATAACCGTTAATGGTAGTTAAAAATGCACGCAGAACAAGGCTTTGTAGTTGCTTGATGTTGTACGCATTTTTATATAACACAGGTTCCTCCCTGCATCAGCGCTGCGCCAGAGAAATATGATTGACAGCAACCGTAGTTATGACCTTATGGTGAGTCCAGGGAGGGAAGGGAGGGGAATAGTGAGGGCTGATGATTGGGTTTTTAAAGATTTTCCCCAAACTGAATTTTGTTTCGAGGGTGCGCCTAATAGGTGAGGTGCGCCTTATACGCGAGAACATATGTGACAATAACTTATAATCGTAATGGTTTATTTTATGAACATCGTAACTTACAATACAATGAACTAACATCGAACAAGGCGTCATTTACATTATCTTTTCTATCGACAAATATTATTCGATAGAAATGCAGCCAAACGTACATATGTATATGAGGTCTGTTTTCTTAAAAGGGGTCTTGTTGACGTCGAAGACGTATACCTCGCCTTTTGTAATAACAGTTCTCAATTATTGTGCTCCTAGCAACAACTTGACCAAAAAATGAAAACCAACGAACACCCTAAAACTGAAGCGTTCTGACAGTTTCACGAAAAAAACTATCTCGAGTTTTTTGATTGTGCGCATGCCCGAACTGCAAACAACACCCTAGGTGATTTTGATACAACATGGGGTTGGATTGACCCGTATCTTGAAGGAATAGTCAAACTTCGAGCTGAAAACAAAATCCTAGGTGATTTTGATACAACCATAATGGAGGTTTGTTTTCTTAAAACGAGATATTTTACTTGACTTCCGCGGATCAATAATAAGTGGTTAATAGTTGTTGTTTTTTTTTGTCAGAATTTACAAATGTTAATCTCGACATTTTGCAACGATAGAAAAGACAAGAAAAAAACCGGTAAATAAAAGATACGTTATAAAATTTGTTGGTCTCCACGGCATGGAGAGTCGATCCCGGGCACTCTGGCGTCGAGGTCCAGCGTATTTCCAGAGGGCTACGTTAGTCAATAAATTTCCATAACAATAACCGTTACACGATAGACTACTAAATTTACCCTCGAAATCAATCGGAAGTACAGATAGCTGAAGTAGTACGGGGCAGTCATTTAGGACTAGGATACGACTGTTCCCTCCCTCTTTGACTACTACGCTGATTGTGTACTACCCGATAGCGCGGATGAGGCCGAAATCTTCGTCCTATACGTAACATACGGTGGCTCAGCATTTAAGTCTGGGTGTATGGTCGATTTTTAGCGTTTTGCATAAAATGCAGCTAATTATCGCTGGTTCAAGTCACTGTCCGGTGAACCCGAATTTTTTTAATTTTTTTTTAGATTCTGGATTTTATTTGTTCGGTAAATTTTATCTTTAAATGAACTTTTTGTCTTTTCCATTCTGTTTTTTTTTTTTTTCGGTAAAGTTTATTTTTAAATTATTATTTTTTCCTTTAGTTTCTAGTTATTTTTTTCGGTAAAGTTTATTTTTAATTGATTTTATTTTCCTTTTATTTTCTGTATTTTCTTTCGATAGAGTTTCGAGGAACCTGGGGTTTTTTTTTCGGACGCACGCCCGAGATGTATTATGGGTAATCACGGAACTACTCATGCCCAATTTGCAGCGTTTCCCGTTTTTTATGTAGCTAGTAGTTTTGCTTAAAGTGTTTTCCCACCCCGACCTACTGGCAAAATATCAGTTGCACCGGTTGCATTATTTACAAGTCGAAAGTGACCAAAACTGCCTTAGTAGGTCCTGGAATCCACCACAGATAGGCCAGAGACACATTCTCACAGCTCCTGAATCTACCATTTTGAAAATCTGCCAGCTTTGGCCATTCGTCGTCGTGAAATCGCGTATCTCACCCCTGGATTCCTTCAGAAGAAGAATGGCTTCTGCGATTTTGTTCTTCACATGCACACCTTAAAGTCATTCACTTCAACGACTAAGTATCAATTAAAGCGTAAGAGCTTGTTAGAATAGCCTGGTGCGTGCCTCACTGTAAGAGGGTATTATACGCGTGAAAAGGGACGGGTAGAATGTGCTGCTTTATAAGTAAGCATAGGATGTCAAAATGGTCTATCGATAACCGTTAATGGTAGTTAAAAATGCACGCAGAACAAGGCTTTGTAGTTGCTTGATGTTGTACGCATTTTTATATAACACAGGTTCCTCCCTGCATCAGCGCTGCGCCAGAGAAATATGATTGACAGCAACCGTAGTTATGACCTTATGGTGAGTCCAGGGAGGGAAGGGAGGGGAATAGTGAGGGCTGATGATTGGGTTTTTAAAGTTTTTCCCCAAACTGAATTTTGTTTCGAGGGTGCGCCTAATAGGTGAGGTGCGTCTTATACGCGAGAAAATATGTGACAATAACTTAATCGTAATGGTTTATTTTATGAACATCATAACTTACAATACAATAACATTATCTTTTCTATCGACAAATATTATTCGATAGAAATGCAGCCAAACGTACATATATATATGAGGTCTGTTTTCTTAAAGGGGTCTTGTTGACGAAGACGTACCCCGCCTTTTGTAATAACAGTTCTCAATTATTGTGCTCCTAGCAACAACTTGACCAAAAAATGAAAACCAACGAACACCCTAAATGAAGCGTTCTGATCTCGAGTTTTTTGATTGTGCGCATGCCCGAACTGCAAACAACACCCTAGGTGATTTTGATACAACATGGGGTTGGATTGACCCGTATCTTGAAGGAATAGTCAAACTTCGAGCTGAAAACAAAATCCTAGGTGATTTTGATACAACAATAATGGAGGTCTGTTTTCTTAAAAGGGGTCTTGTTGACGAAAACGTACTCCGCCTTTTGTAATAACAGTTCTTATATATTATCTGAAAATCAGGCTACCATGACTGCAAACCAAACAATCAGTAAATCGGTGGGAAAACTGTTACAAGAACACGATAACACAGAAAGAAAAGCGAGGATGACAATTAACCAATGAACGTGCCAGCGCGCGCCAGTCATCTCGGATCGTCATTGGATAACGGGGCTAAGACACTACACACCAGGTCGAGAAGTGATATCTAATTGAACTATTACGGTAATCAATAACGTTAAACTACAATATCGATTGTTAAGAAGAAACATGTGGTGTGTTATGTTCAACTTCCAATGTGAAATAATTCTAAACTATCCATAAAGGTTGATAAATTAAATTGGCCAATCATCGAAAACCCAACGGTTCTCCGCTTACTTCTCGTTCCAAGAGAAATGGGTTTCAATCATGTACTAGCCCCGGTTGTTCATAGAGTTGATAATAATAATAATAATATATCTTGGACATAAAGCCTTATCCGTTGGATAAGTAGTTAATGCTGCTACCCATGACATTAATCCAATGGATAAGGATTTACATCAACGGAGGGCTCGGAGTGAAGGACTTTATACACCTATGTGTCATAGGACATAGGTCATGGGATACACAAATCTATTCTAATATCACAAAGATCTCATAACTCATGTATTTGCGTATTTTTATCTTATTCTTAATTCTTTTTTTCATAATGACTTAGTGTCCAACGACAAGTGTTCCATGTAGATGGAATTCATAAGGGCGTCCCTTTAGGATAGAATGAAAACTAAAACCTTTCCAGTATAAATTGGTTAGAACTACCATCTGAAAGAGTAGTTACTAAAATGTGTTATCAACTGAGGCCTCGTTTTCCCCAACCGTTATACTAATTAGCAGCGGTCTTGTATGAATTCAGTCTATAAACCCTTACGAAGTAGGTGTACATTGTCCATCTATTTCTAATAATGTACATACAGTAATACTTGAAGTATTTAATGATAGTGAAGTCTCTATGACGGCTATAACTATAAGCTGACAGGCACCTGCAGTACTGTTTCATGATAAATTCTCTGTGGCGCACAACTCAGTAATGCTACACGGTCAGACACGGTATGATAGTGATATGACGGTTATAACTACAAGCTGACAGGCACCTGCAGTACTGTTTCATGATAAATTCTCTGTGGCGCACAACTCAGTAATGCTACACGGTCAGACACGGTATGATAGTGATATGACGGTTATAACTACAAGCTGACAGGCACCTGCAGTACTGTTTCATGATAAATTCTCTGTGGCGCACAACTCAGTAATGCTACACGGTCAGACACGGTATGTAGTGATATGACGGTTATAACTACAAGCTGACAGGCACCTGCAGTACTGTTTCATGATAAATTGTCTGTGGCGCACAACTCAGTAATGCTACACGGTCAGACACTGTATGATAGTGATATGACGGCTATAACTACAAGCTGACAGGCACCTGCAGTACTGTTTCATGATAAATTGTCTGTGGCGCACAACTCAGTAATGCTACACGGTCAGACACGGTATGATAGTGATATGACGGTTATAACTACAAGCTGACAGGCACCTGCAGTACTGTTTCATGATAAATTCTCTGTGGCGCACAACTCAGTAATGCTACACGGTCAGACACGGTATGATAGTGATATGACGGTTATAACTACAAGCTGACAGGCACCTGCAGTACTGTTTCATGATAAATTCTCTGTGGCGCACAACTCAGTAATGCTACACGGTCAGACACGGTATGATAGTGATATGACGGTTATAACTACAAGCTGACAGGCACCTGCAGTACTGTTTCATGATAAATTCTCTGTGGCGCACAACTCAGTAATGCTACACGGTCAGACACGGTATGATAGTGATATGACGGTTATAACTACAAGCTGACAGGCACCTGCAGTACTGTTTCATGATAAATTCTCTGTGGCGCACAACTCAGTAATGCTACACGGTCAGACACGGTATGATAGTGATATGACGGCTATAACTATAAGCTGACAGGCACCTGCAGTACTGTTTCATGATAAATTGTCTGTGGCGCACAACTCAGTAATGCTACACGGTCAGACACGGTATGATAGTGATATGACGGCTATAACTACAAGCTGACAGGCACCTGCAGTACTGTTTCATGATAAATTGTCTGTGGCGCACAACTCAGTAATGCTACACGGTCAGACACGGTATGATAGTGATATGACGGCTATAACTATAAGCTGACAGGCACCTGCAGTACTGTTTCATGATAAATTGTCTGTGGCGCACAACTCAGTAGCTGCTACACGGTCAGACACGGTATGATAGTGATATGACGGCTATAACTATAAGCTGACAGGCACCTGCAGTACTGTTTCATGATAAATTGTCTGTGGCGCACAACTCAGTAATGCTACACGGTCAGACACGGTATGATAGTGATATGACGGTTATAACTACAAGCTGACAGGCACCTGCAGTACTGTTTCATGATAAATTGTCTGTGGCGCACAACTCAGTAATGCTACATGGTCAGACACGGTATGATAGTGATATGACGGTTATAACTACAAGCTGACAGGCACCTGCAGTACTGTTTCATGATAAATTCTCTGTGACGCACAACTCAGTAATGCTACACTGACACGGTATGATTTTGAAGTAACGACGATTTTTTGCGACATGAGGGTGACATGGTGACATAAGGTAACCACGAGGACAACATGCAATGTTGCAGGCTTTGAACACCATTTAAACACCGGTAGCATCAAGAAGATTGCGTTAAGAATCATCCAGCGCTGCATATTTCACATCGTTGCGCGAAAAAATGTCGTTTAAGGTGGGCTGTACAGGGTTAGGTGGATAATGTATAGTGTTCGGTCAGTGGACTGTACAGTGTTAGGTGACTCTCTGCATTGTACAGTGTTAGGTGGACTCTCTGCACTGTACAGTGTTAGGTGGATCTCTGCACTGTACAGTGTTTATGTGGTTCTATTTGAGTCCCCTTTTGTGGTAATCTAATGTCATAACTGTCTTTGAAGTGGCTTGTCAAGCAAAACTAGTTTGATTTCTGCTGCGTCCAGTGTTTCGTACTTGAGAAGGGCCTCTGCTAAACGTCTGTGTTCTTTGCTCTTTGATTGAATGATGTTTCTTGCTCTTTCATAGGCATCCTATATCACAAATCGTAAAGATGGTATAAGCTTAGCTACAGTGCAAACCACCACACACAACAATGTAATTATAATCTCTGTGACTGCGATGGATATATAAGCACCCTACATCACAAATCGTAAAGATGGTATAAGCTTAGCTACAGTGCAAACCACCACACACAACAATGTAATTATAATCTCTGTGACTGCGATGGATATATAAGCATCCTACATCACAAATCGTAAAGATGGTATAAGCTTAGCTACAGTGCAAACCACCACACACAACAATGTAATTATAATCTCTGTGACTGTGATGGATGACTTAAATGACTGATAGATAATTTATCTAATATACAAAGCAGTCGCTACGGCTTCGCGCAACATTTCGTTTTGCAGTTCATCCAGACTTTCGCCACCAACACACCATCAAACTATACACCAAAATATCTCAGAAGAATCTTGGAGTTGCTTACCGTTAGAAGTTTTTTGACTTCACTTTCAATTATAGCTTTTGTTTCAGGACTTAAGTGATCTGTGTCCTTTACTTGAACCATTCCAATCTACCAAAACCAGAAACAGTGTCGTATTGTGTTGTGTTGTAATATCAACAAATGACTCAGACAGATACAAATTTAGACAGATGGACAGACAGACAGACAGGTGGATAGACAGATGGACAGACAGACAGACAGGTGGACAGATAGACAGATGGACAGACAGACAGACAGACAGGTGGAATGAATGAATGAACTTTATTTGACTCAGAATTTCATCAATTACAAAGTAATTGCTTTTCAGGAAAGCTGAGTTTAAAAGAGTAAAAATGGACGGATAGACAGACAGACAGACAGGTGGATAGACAGATGGACAGACAGACAGGTGGACAGACAGGTGGACAGACAGACAGGTGGATAGACAGACAGGTGGACAGACAGACAGGTGGACAGACACAGGTGGACAGACAGACAGGTGGATAGACAGATGGACAGACAGACAGGTGGACAGACAGATGGACAGACAGACAGGTGGACAGACAGGTGGATAGACAGGTGGACAGACAGACAGGTGGATAGACAGATGGACAGACAGACAGGTGGATAGACAGATGGACAGACAGACAGGTGGATAGACAGATGGACAGACAGACAGGTGGATAGACAGATGGACAGACAGACAGACAGGTGGATAGACAGATGGACAGACAGACAGGTGGATAGACAGATGGACAGACAGACACAGACAGGTGGACAGACAGACAGATGGACAGACAGACAGGTGGATAGACAGATGGACAGACAGACAGGTGGACAGACAGGTGGACAGACAGACAGGTGGACAGACAGACAGACAGACAGGTGGATAGACAGATGGACAGACAGACAGGTGGATAGACAGACAGGTGGACAGACAGACAGGTGGACAGACAGACAGGTGGATAGACAGATGGACAGACAGACAGGTGGATAGACAGATGGACAGACAGACAGGTGGACAGACAGACAGGTGGACAGACAGGTGGACAGACAGACAGGTGGACAGACAGACAGGTGGACAGACAGGTGGACAGACAGACAGGTGGACAGACAGGTGGATAGACAGATGGACAGACAGACAGGTGGATAGACAGATGGACAGACAGACAGGTGGATAGACAGATGGACAGACAGACAGGTGGATAGACAGATGGACAGACAGACAGACAGGTGGACAGACAGACAGGTGGATAGACAGATGAACAGACAGACAGGTGGATAGACAGATGGACAGACAGACAGGTGGACAGACAGACAGGTGGATACAGATGGACAGACAGACAGGTGGATAGACAGATGGACAGACAGACAGGTGGACAGACAGACAGGTGGACAGACAGACAGGTGGACAGACAGACAGGTGGACAGACACAGGTGGACAGACAGACAGATGGACAGACAGACAGGTGGACAGAAATACAAACCTTACCTTGTCACTCATACAATAGTTGGTTACCATGGCTCTAGCAATGGATGTGGCTTGTTGCGAGTCACTAGATGCACCTAACAACATTCATGACATAATCAGATTAAAATAGAAGTAGAACACTATACAGGTCACCTATTCAGCGGCCAACCCCTATTCAGCGGCCAACCCCTATTCAGCGGCCACCCCTATTAAGCAACCAACCCCTATTAAGCAACCAACCCCTATTCAGCGGCCACCCCCTATTCAGCGGCCACTCCTATTAAGCAACCAACCCCTATTCAGCAGCCAACCCCTATTCAGCGGCCACCCCTATTAAGTGGCCAACCCCTATTAAGCGGCCACCCCCTATTAAGCAACCCTATTCAGCGGCCAACCCCTATTCAGCGGCCACCCCTATTCAGCAACCACCCCTTTTAAGCGGCCACCCCTATTAAGCAACCAACCCCTATTAAGCGGCCAACCCCTATTCAGCGACCACCCCCTATTAAGCAGCCACCCCCTTTTAAGCAACCAACCCCTATTCAGCAGCCACCCCCTATTCAGCGGCGACCCCCTATTCAGTGGCCACCCCCTATTAAGCAACCCTATTCAGCGGCCACCCCCTATTAAGCAACCCTATTCAGCGGCCAACCCCTATTAAGCGGCCACCCCCTATTAAGCAACCCTATTAAGTGGCCAACCCCTATTAAGTGGCCAACCCCTATTAAGCGGCCAACCCCTATTAAGCAACCCTATTAAGTGGCCAACCCCTATTAAGCGGCCAACCCCTATTAAGCGGCCACCCCCTATTAAGCAACCCTATTAAGTGGCCAACCCCTATTAAGCGGCCAACCCCTATTAAGCAACCCTATTAAGTGGCCAACCCCTATTAAGTGGCCAACCCCCATTAAGCGGCCACCCCCTATTAAGCAACCCTATTAAGTGGCCAACCCCTATTAAGTGGCCAACCCCTATTAAGTGGCCAACCCCTATTAAGCGGCCAACCCCTATTAAGCAACCCTATAAAGCGGCCAGTTATCAAAGTCCTGAAACTAAAGTTTACTGTAAAAACTCCCTCTATTGAGCAGCAAACCTCTATTAAGCGGCCACTTGCCATTTCACCAAGGATGGATGCTTAATAAGGGTTCGACTGTATTACAATAATCGTTGAACATACAGCGATTTGCAAAAATTCTGTAAAAATCAATATCGATCGATATATCAATATATCGGGTGCATTGTGGGTAATTTTCATCATAAAATGGCTGAATAAGCCCTCTAAAGTTAATTTGTTTCAATTGTTTTTTCACATACATACTACAAAGGTTACTTGGGTTTAGATTCAGGCTTAAGAATAGCTAAAAACAAAGAATTAGGATTATGCAAATTACTATATATCGATATATCGATATATTAAATTTTACAGAATTTTTGCAAATCGCTGTACATGTATACTGTTTGTAAATATACAATAATTTATCCTGAAATTAGTCAACAATTTGTCTAAATTTTCAAAATTGCTTAAAACATTTGATGAAAAAGACAAAAACAAAGGGGCCTGAGAATTGCACACTTGTGCCTTTATTATTGACTCACCAGTTGTAATGTTGTCTTTGCCAAAAATGATTTCTTCGGCCACACGCCCAGCCATGCAGACATCCAGCCTAGCAAGAAGCTGTTTCTTTGTCCATTGAAGTTCGTCAGATTCTGGTAGCTGTGAAACCATTCCTAAGGCCTGGCCACGAGGCATGATTGTGGCTTTGTAGAGAGGAAGAGAGCCTGGAGGGATTAGCAAAGTCAGATGGTGAGAAAATCTGTACAGCAGTCACATGCATGGCTCCCTCCCTCCACCCCTTTGGATCATCACTCATAGGAGTGTTTTCTTAAGAACAAGGAACAAAGCAAACCTTATTTACCTGGGGTGTAGTATGCGACAATGCATGTCCCCCTCCCTCCACCCCTCTCATAGGATCATCACTCATAGGAGTGTTTTCTTAAGAACAAGGAACAAAGCAGACCCTATTTACCTGGTGTGTAGTATGCGACAATGCATGTCCCCCTCCCTCCACCCCTCTGGATCATCACTCATAGGAGTGTTTTCTTAAGAACAAGGAACAAAGCAGACCCTATTTACCTAGGGTGTAGTATGCGACAATGACATGTCCCCCTCCCTCCACCCCTCTGGATCATCATCACTCAAAGGAGTGTTTTCTTAAGAACAAGGAACAAAGCAAACCCTATTTACCTGGGGTGTAGTATGCGACAATGCATGTCCCCCTCCCTCCACCCCTCTGGATCATCACTCATAGGAGTGTTTTCTTAAGAACAAGGAACAAAGCAGACCCTATTTACCTGGGGTGTAGTATGCGACAATGACATGTCCCCCTCCCTCCACCCCTCTGGATCATCACTCATAGGAGTGTTTTCTTAAGAACAAGGAACAAAGCAGACCCTATTTACCTGGGGTGTAGTATGCGACAATGACATGTCCCCTTCCCTCCACCCCTCTGGATCATCACTCATAGGAGTGTTTTCTTAAGAACAAGGAACAAAGCAGACCCTATTTACCTGGGGTGTAGTATGCGACAATGGCATGGCCACCTTCATGATAGGCTACTATCTTCTTATTCATTTCACTGATTACTGCACTCTTGCGTTCAGGACCTAATAGAATAATGACATCAAATTAGATCAGATCTGCACATGAGGGTCTTCAAAATTCTCAGGAAGTCCTGGGTTCTAGAGGACGTTCTTGTCTACTCTAAGCACAGGTATCCCAACTATTGCTTTGGAGACTTTGGTTAAACAAATATCAGGAAACCCTGGGTTCTAGAGGATGTTCTTGTCTACTCTAAGCACAGGTATCCCAACTATTGCTTTGGAGACTTTGGTTAAACAAATATCAGGAAACCCTGGGTTCTAGAGGATGTTCTTGTCTACTCTAAGCACAGGTATCCCAACTATTGCTTTGGTCTAGACTTTGGTTAAACAAATATCAGGAAACCCTGGGTTCTAGAGGACGTTCTTGTCTACTCTAAGCACAGGTATCCCAACTATTGCTTTGGAGACTTTGGTTAAACAAATATCAGGAAGGACAGGATAAATCCAACTGAATCTGAAGTAAATTGTCATTTTACCCATGATAATCTTGTCCCTGGAAAATTCCAGGTGGCTGGTTGTGACTGCAGGGTCTCCCTCGGTGGCTGCCTTGATTGCAGCTTGGTTCACTAAGTTAGCAATATCTGCACCTAAAGACACATTCACATATCATGAGTTAGTCAGAGTTAGTCACCCTTGAGGGTGTGACCCCAGAGAATCAAGGGAGTCACTATTTACAAAGTTTTTGTACCCAAATTCCTCAAATTTTCACAAACAAATTCAGCTAAATTATTTCGGATGCTACTTCAATTTACAATGTTCTTATTTGGCAACATTCATGAAGAATATGGCTGCAAATAGACACTCCCATGATCCTTCAGGATTGCACCTTTCCTGGTCCCGGTTGCACGAAAGGTGAATAGCGTGAATACACTGGATAAGTCTTATTCAACAGATAAAACTGATGCAGTTATCCAATAAATGTTATCTGTTGGATAGGACTTATCCAGTGGACAGCGCTATTCACCTTTCGTGCAACTGGAGCCAGGTGTCTAACTTTCTTGAATTGAGTATATACAGTACATAGTTTAACATCAGATTAATCTAGAGTAAACAAGGATCCTCCCTTCATTCCCACCTACCTGAAAATCCAGCAGTACCTCTAGCAAGAACTTCTACGTCAACCTCTGTAAGAACATGAGTACCAGCATTAAGAGATTTCCAAAGAAAACTCATTCATTGCATGTCAGCCTGTGATGTACTATCAAACTGGTTGTGTTGTTGAAAGACTCGATAGCACTATCCATTGGATAACTAATAACCTTATTATTTATCCAGTGGATAAGTTGATTATTAATCCTTATCGAATTCATGAATAATTAATGAGTTAAATACAATAGAAATCACTACTGTGAAGGACATCTGTAAATCGGATACAGAATCGTCCTCATTTGCATTCAACTTTAAGTTGAATTTTCTCGGCCAAACTGCTTCCTATCATCAAAATTATAGTAAACTATCCAGTTATACATCATTGGATTCGATAAGTAATATACAATATTCGCGTCCGATCATATTGTATACAGTACATATCGAGTCTTTGAACAACCGGGACCAGGAGAGTTGTTATTAGATAGACATGTTGTTATTACAATACTCAGAAAAACAAACAAAACACGACAACTCACCATCTGACACCTGGACATTCTTGAGATGAACCTTCAAGATGTTGTAGCGAGCCTTTACGTCAGGCATTGGTACATCAATCTTTGTGTCAAACCGACCAGGTCTTATTAGAGCTCTAAAGAAGACATGTTGATCAATTATTACAAACCATTGAATGAAGGGAATCGTTTTCCAGTTTCAACTTACTTATCTAGGATTTCTGGGAAATTTGTTGCTCCTATGACAACGATGCCTTCAGATTTCTCAAACCTAAAACCAGAAATAGAGACATATACATTGGTGTAAGTGTAACTTCTGATCAAGTTAACTGGTTATGTGCTTGACTGGTAACCAAGTTTAATTATGGATATACTATTACAAGTGGCTAGTTATACACTCACCCATCAAGTTCAACAAGCAGTTGGTTAAGAGTCATTCTGGAGTAAGGCTGATGGTCATTAGTTATTCTGGTGCCGCCAATAGCATCAAGTTCATCTATGAAGATGATACATGGTGCATGCTCCCTGGCAGCAGCTGGAAATACAATGAATGGATTGAGATCCTCAACATTACGTGGCTGAATAACACACTTGTAACATGATTATTGTACACTGTCTTAGAATTGATTGAATTTCTTCAGAAATATTCCGGTACACACACAATGCCCAATTACTGTATTCTGTTAATTAGTTTTCAGTTGCTTACATACACGAGACAGTAACTTAATGTTGATATGTACAACTTTACTTACCAAAGAGGTTTCTAACCCTTGCAGCTCCTACACCAACAAACATCTCGTCAAACTCAGATCCTGAGCAAAAGAAGAAAGGAACACCAGCTTCTCCAGCCACTGCCTTGGCCAGTAGGGTTTTTCCAGTCCCAGGAGCTCCAATCAGAAGTACACCTACAATTATTGTATATTATTTATACATAGTTTGAGAAGATTGTTGGTATCATAACATTATTATTATTATTATCATAACATTATTAGAACTGAGAGCAATGAAGAAAGAGGCTTAGTTAGGGTCGAGGCAAACAAGGAAACAATATTGCAGAAACATTGCTTCTTGCAATGCTTCCTTGGGTGAGCAAATGAGCAGGAACGTTTGTTCACACATGCAACATTTGTTTCGGGAACAAAAATGTGTTTCCTTGAAACAAAGCATGAGAGTAAATGAGGAAACACTTCTGTAAACATCAATGTTTTCTCAACATTCCCTACAGAAGTCCCTACTTTTCTCTATCTACATGTAGAACTGTACATATTTAGATGATGTTTTCTCAACATTCCCTACAGAAGTCCCTACTTTTCTCTATCTACATGTAGAACTGTACATATTTAGATGATGTTTTCTCAACATTCCCTACAGAAGTCCCTACTTTTCTCTATTTACATGTAGAACTGTACATATATTTAGATGATGTTTTCTCAACATTCCCTACAGAAGTCCCTACTTTTCTCTATCTACATGTAGAACTGTACATATTTAGATGATGTTTTCTCAACATTCCCTACAGAAGTCCCTACTTTTCTCTATCTACATGTAGAACTGTACATATTTAGATGATGTTTTCTCAACATTCCCTACAGAAGTCCCTACTTTTCTCTATCTACATGTAGAACTGTACATATTTAGATGATGTTTTTCTCAACATTCCCTACAGAAGTCCCTACTTTTCTCTATACTACACATGTAGAACTGTACATATTTAGATGATGTTTTCTCAACATTCCCTACAGAAGTCCCTACTTTTCTCTATCTACATGTAGAACTGTACATATTTAGATGATGTTTTCTCAACATTCCCTACAGAAGTCCCTACTTTTCTCTATCTACATGTAGAACTGTACATATTTAGATGATGTTTTCTCAACATTCCCTACAGAAGTCCCTACTTTTCTCTATCTACATGTAGAACTGTACATGTAGAACTGTACATATTTAGATGATGTTTTTCTCAACATTCCCTACAGAAGTCCCTACTTTTCTCTATCTACATGTAGAACTGTACATATTTAGATGATGTTTTCTCAACATTCCCTACAGAAGTCCCTACTTTTCTCTATCTACATGTAGAACTGTACATATTTAGATGATGTTTTCTCAACATTCCCTACAGAAGTCCCTACTTTTCTCTATCTACATGTAGAACTGTACATATTTAGATGATGTTTTCTCAACATTCCCTACAGAAGTCCCTACTTTTCTCTATCTACATGTAGAACTGTACATATTTAGATGATGTTTTCTCAACATGAAGTCCCTACTTTCTCAAACACAAAATGTCATTTTTAGTGTTTTTCTCAACATTCCCTACAGATGTATAACTGTGTCTGAGAAAATCCAGAGAAAACATGCCCTAAAGTAAAGGCCCTACTTTTCTCTATCTACATGTAGAACTGTACATATTTAGATTGTTTTCTCATTTTCCCTACAGAAGTCCCTAACATTTCTCTATGTCATTTTGTGTACATTTTAGATGATGTTTTTTCAACATTCCCTATGTCCCTACTTTTCTCTAACATTTGTACATGATCATTTTGTAACATTCCCTACAGAAGTCCCTATTTTCTCTATCTACATGTAACCATTTTATCATTTTGTAACATTTACAGAAGTCCCTACTTTTCTCTATAACATTTTTGTACATGAATTCTGTAACATTTTACAGGTCCCTATTTCATGTCATTTGTGCATATTTTGTACATTTTGTAATATTTCATGTCAATTTGCAACCGTTTATCATTTTGTAACCTTTCATGTCATTTTGTGACATTTTGGATCATTTTGTAACCTTTTATCATTTTGTAACCTTTCATGTCATTTTGTATATACTTTTTGTCATGAATTCTGTAACATTTTGTGTGTCATTTTGTAACCTTTTGCCATGCATTTCATGTCATTTTGTAACATTTTTTTTGTAACATTCATTTTGTAACCTTTTATTTGTAACATTTGATGTCATTTTGTAACTTTTTGTCATTCTGTCACATTTTGTACCATTTTGTAACATTTCATATCATTTTCAATGTACATTTTGTAATATTTCATGTCATTTTGTAACTTTTCATTTTGTAACATTCTGTAATTTTGTCGTGTCATTTTGTAACATTTCATATCATTTTGTAACCTTTTATCATTTTGTAACCTTTTATCATTTTGTAACTTTTTGTCATGAATTCTGTAACAGTACATTTCGTGTCATTTTGTAACCTTTTGCCATGCATTTCATGTCATTTTGTAACTTTTTGTCATTCTGTAACATTTCATGTCAATTTGTAACTTTTTGTCATTCTGTAACATTTCATGTCAATTTGTAACTTTTTGTCATTCTGTAACATATCGTGTCATTTTGTAACATTTCATGTCAATTTGTAACTTTTTGTCATTCTGTAACATATCGTGTCATTCTGTAACATTTCATGTCAATTTGTAAATTTTTGTCATTCTGTAACATATCGTGTCATTCTGTAACATTTCATGTCAATTTGTAAATTTTTGTCATTCTGTAACGTATCGTGTCATTTTGTAACATTCCATGTCATTTTGAAACCTTTTGCCATGCATTTCATGTCATTTTGTAACTTTTTGTCATTCTGTAACATTTCATGTCATTTTGTAACTTTTTGTCATTTTGGGTCAATTTTTAACATTTTGGGTCATTTTTGTCAAGTATTCTAGGATCAATAAACACCATTCTGTGCTCACCAGTGGGTAACTTGCCACCAAGTTTCTTAAATTTATCAGGGTTTCTTAAAAATTCCACGACTTCCTGGAGCTCTTCCTTTGCTTCGTCAACCTATGACAGGAAACAAAGAGTAAAGATGATTCTGAACAAAACACTTGAAACATTATTCATTTCATTCCTTACCCCTTGAACATCTTGAAATCGAAACTTTCTGTCGACACTGTCTGGTAGGATTTCTTTCTGATTTGTTGTCACTAAGAAGATACAACAACATTGTCACTTACTGTAAATAGCATTAACAATAGCGAATCAATCAAAAATCAACAATCAACGAATGGTCAATGCTAAGCGTGCGTCCATCGAGTTATGGAGCACGTGGGAATTTGGGAGAGCACGAGAGAAGTGTAAGAGTTGCTCGAGGCGTAGCCAAGAGCAACTCTAGCTTCACGAGTGCTCTCCCAAATTCCCAAGTGCTCCATAACTCGATGGACGCAAGCTAAGCATTGACCATTTCTTTTATAACATAGTCACTGCAAATTCAAATAAAACATAAGCATACACTTCCCGAAATCAGACACGTCCCATAAACAGACACCTCCCAAAATCAGACACCTCCCATAAGCGGACACCTCCCAAAATCAGACACGTCCCATAAACAGACACCTCCCAAAATCAGACAACTCCCATAAACAGACACCTCCCAAAATCAGACAACTCCCATAAACAGACACCTCCCAAAATCAGACACCTCCCATAAACAGACACCTCCCAAAATCAGACAACTCCCATAAACAGACACCTCCCATAAACAGACACCTCCCAAAATCAGACACCTCCCATAAGCGGACACCTCCCAAAATCAGACACCTCCCATAAACAGACACCTCCCAAAATCAGACAACCCATCCCATAAAAATCAGACACCTCCCAAAATCAGACACCTCCCAAAATAAACATAAGACACCTCAGAATCAGACACTCCCATAAACAGACACCTCCCAAAATCAGACACCTCCCATAAGCGGACACCTCCCAAAATCAGACATGCCCCATAAACAGACACCTCCCAAAATCAGACACCTCCCATAAACAGACACCTCCCAAAATCAGGCACGTCCCATAAACAGACACCTCCCAAAATCAGGCACGTCCCATAAACAGACACCTCCCAAAATCAGACAACTCCCATAAGCGGACACCTGCTGACCAAAAGGGATACCTACAATCTTGGACAAAACTCGTTGAGACACTACGCATTTTGTAGACATTAGAGCTGATAATTTATGACGATCGCAAAAGCACTTCTTTATATTTCTTTAACCCCCGTCCCCCCTGTTCAATGTTGATGTTTCAGAAACTAGACACACTAGGCATGATTTTGTAGACAATACAGCTGATAATTTATAGGATCGCAAAAACACTTCTTTATATTTCTTTAACCCCCGTCCCCCCTGTTCAATGTTGATGTTTCAGAAACTAGACACACTAGGCATGATTATGTAGACATTAGAGCTGATAATTTATGACGATCGCAAAAGCACTTCTTTATATTTCTTTAACCCCCGTCCCCCCTGTTCAATGTTGATGTTTCGGAAACTAGACACACGAGGCATGATTTTCGACAACGAACAGCATTGCTTTGGGGGAGGGGGGAACAGGGGAGAGAGGCTAATGCCCGTTTGGAAGCCGAATTATACCCACAAGCTTGGAAGTGTCTCAACAGTTTTGTCCAAGATTGTACGCTCAATGGTCCCAAGGGTTACCACTATGGGAGTTGCCACTGTAGTTTTAAACATTTGCTCCATTTTAACCAAAACACTTACTCTTCATTTGTAACTGTGCCTCAATGACTGACAGAATCAGGAACAAAGCAATCAAAAAACGGATGGTATTCCACATCTGCTCCTTGAAGAAAGCTCCTGAAACACGAATGAATTTGTAAAACCTTAGTTCAAATTATTACACTCATTCTCAAAATGTTTTATAAATAAATTGGAAAAAAATTTGATTTTTATTTCTAAATTGACATGAATGAATGAATACCTTTTTGGCTTTGAACCACCACATGTACAGGGCTTTCTTCAGTGCCGTCATGTCTATCATCTTTTGCTTTCCTTGAAAATTCATAGCCAATTCCTCTCTGTCCAAACTGATCCATTCTTGAAACCTGCATTAGATCCATGTTTGAAAACGTTAGCAACACTAGATACCAGCACATAATAATAAAGTTTTTATAAATTTCTCATGAGGATCTGTGATGGATGCAGTTTACGACATTTGCAGCGTCTTGTATCAGATCTACAAACTCTCGCCTTATGTTGTAAACACTACGTACATATATATTGTAAACTTTGATACAGTTAATAGAACTAACCTTATCTAAGTCATCAGCATCTATTCTTTCAGTCAGAACCAGAGCCTGTTGGTAAAATGAACATTAATATTATATTATTAATTATTATTATTGTCATGAGTTTTTAACATGAGCCTCTGGCACCCTTATCCCACGTTACGACAGTACATAATTACATTATTGATTGATTGACTATCTGTACAGTGTACATATTGTGCATCCACATAGAATGGAGTGGGAAACCTAACGGTACTGTGACACTCAAATGGCTTCCTTTCTGAACCAATCAAAAAGCATGCAGATGCATCTATTCTCTTTCAATATGGCACAGCACGGTACCATAACTTTCCCACTCATATGAGAACAACTCTAATAGTAATGTAGTTCGTAAGGTTTCATCAAGCATAAAAAGACTCAGAAAAATACTGAGCCCAGACGGGATTTGAACCCATGACCTCCTGGATACTAGTCAGGCGCTCTAACCACTGAGCCACTGGGAACTCATGTGATTAGGCAGAGTTCCATAGTGGCTCAGTGGTTAGAGCACCTGACTAGTATCCGGGAGGTCACGGGTTCAATACAGTACCGAAGTGATGACGTCATAAAAATACAATATTCGCTTTATCAACTTTCGATCCCGATTTCGAAAGAACATCAATAAAGAAGCTTACATGCCAAATTTGAGAGCAATCGGTTAAATAGCGGCTGAGATATGCCCAGTTGAATATCCGAAATTAAAGTGATTTGTGTGGGGAAATTATATATTCAACTGGCCATATCTCAGCCGCTATTTAACCGATTGCTCTCAAATTTGGCATGTAAGCTTCTTTATTGATGTTCTTTCGAAATCGGGGATCGAAAGTTGATCAAGCAAAAATTATTGTTTTCATGACATCACACTTCGGTAGTCTATTGCCGTCTGGGCTCAGTATTTTTCTGAGTCTTTTTACGCTTGATGAAACCTTACGAACTACTTTACTAACTATTACCAAGCGACAAATTACCTTATAACTTACAAACTCTAATAGTACTATATATACTGACCTTAAGATATTCTCTCTTTACAGATTCATCTATGGCATAGCGTCCACTCTCATACCTCCTTATTACATATTGTGGGTCTTGTATTAGTATATCCTATGAAGAATTCAATGTTTAACAAACACTTACTGATTACACATACTTTTATATGAACGAAACTACCATGAACACCATCAGATAAGCTGTACCTATTATCTAAAATCATTGTTCAAAGTTGTGGGTGCAGTTTATCTGCAAGAACATCTGAGAGTAAGACTTTATATTTCATAATTAGTAATTGAAAAAAATATATAATAAAAACAATAATAATTAAAAAATGTTATTTTACAATAACAGAGCGAAATCTCGCAATCTGATTGGCTCTCAGCCGTTGTCAATAAGAGTACAGACACACTGTATGACGAATCGCTCGTGCACGGAGCCAGCGCGCGCTTGAAACAGTTTTTCTTTCAAACTTTTTCCTTGTTTTTGGATACTTTTTGACTTTGTTATTGTAAAAAACAGATTGAAGATGGTTTTATCGTTGTCTGTACTCTTATTGACACACACTTGACGTCATAAAATGTCCAAAACTTGGCAGTGAAATCACTCGCTACGCTCGTGATTCCACTTGAGTTTTGAACATTTTATGACGTCAAGTGTGTGTCAATAAGAGTACAGACAACTCAAAACCATCTTCAATTTGTTAAATGTTATATTCTATCATAAATTAGATAATTTATTGCTGCAGGTCCACATCATCGGCAAATAAAGAATGTAATGTACATGTATCTAGAAAAGAAGCTGTAAAATCCCATAATGTATTATTAATAATAATAATAATAATAATAATAATAATAATAATAATAATAATAATAATAATAATAATAATAATAATAATAATAAAAACTCAATGCTCTTACAATATATACATGTATTACAATTTACACAATTTATAAATGAACTTAATTGATTAAAGGAGCCGTCTCATCCAGGATGCATTGCGCGCCTCTATTATTATTTACATACGGACGTTGCGTTGTGTCAAGTCAAAGTTAGCTCAAAGCGAAGCTCAAAGCATGATCCATTTTTAATGATCCATGCTCAAAGCAAGTTGCTACTATGGCCGTGGAGTTGGCTGAGGATAGTAGCGAAGAAATCATTGTTGTGAATGCATACGGGTCGCCAATAGCGCCTGATCCGAACGAAGAGACCGAAGCGGGGACCGAAGCTTCTAGCTGTCTTGTAAGTACATATTTTCTAGTTTTAAAATAGTTTTAGCTATTAGTCTACTGTTTCTTACTCTTTCATAAATAGTTTATCTAAATGGAAAGTCATATTGAATCGTATTTCATGATCACTTAGGTTTGCTCTTGTAAAAACATGTGCAGCAGGAAACAAACAGCTCGGTCCCGAGGTTGTCCTTGCAAGAACGCCGGGTTACTGTGCTCTTCGCAATGTCAATGTGGAACAAAGAAAACGATGCTCAAGATTTCAAGTAGATTTTGTAGCAAGTTCAACAACTCGTATTTTCGACGTCGTTGAAAATGGCGTACTCAGCGTGCAATGCATCCTGGATGAGACGGCTCCTTTCATTCATAGATTTGTTTCCTGGACATCGCAATCACTGCTGAACATAGTGGAATATGAATTATTCATCATATATCTGTATTCTTACTCTAAGATAATCTGCTTGCGCCTTTGGGTTATCTACTTCAACGTTGGCTCTTTCTTCCAACATCTGTATTCTGTTACTTGGTCCAAAGCGAGCAAATCTCTTTTGATTGACTGAAAAGAGAGAAAACTATCACATCACTTGCTGTAAACAAATAAATCGAAAAGTGCAACAGCTGGGTTTACAATAAGTTCCAGAACTGTAGATGACTACTGTACATGTATGTCCAGGAAGAAGAGTACAAACATGTAAGACGGCTTGCACCATATCTCACAAATAATAAATGTTCAAATCGAATTAATAGAAAATTACTGGTATTAGGAATTTCATGAAAATATTGTGGCTCATAAAGTTTTAGATAACCTTGTATAAATAGCTTTAATGAGTAGACAATTGTAAGCAGCGACACATACATGTACACTACATGTATATATCGACCTTGGTTATCTCAAACACTGATTTAAGAAGGAAAAAACTAGATTTTCGCATAAACTTGAAACACCACACTCTATATATGTACAGTATACATACATGTATACATTTTGTATGCCTTGGATTTTGACACTTGCTATCTCAAACTATCTTAATTATATTGTTCCTTGAGTGTTCAAGACAGTGAGTACCTGTTCAACCTACAGTGGTTGTTTTAATTGTAGAAATCTTAATTATATTGTTCCTTGAGTGTTCAAGACAGTGTGGTTCTACTGTACCTGTTTCTATACCTACCATTTATTGGTCTTTTTAATTGTAGAAATCTTAATTATATTGTTCCTTGAGTGTTCAAGACAGTGTGGTTCTACTGTACCTGTTTCTATACCTACCATTTATTGGTCTTTTTAATTGTAGAAATCTTAATTATATTGTTCCTTGAGTGTTCAAGACAGTGTGGTTCTACTGTACCTGTTTCTATACCTACCATTTATTGGTCTTTTTAATTGTAGAAATCTTGAGAATGTTTTGAAGTATGGGTTATAATTTTGGGTGTTGATTTCTGTGCGTTTTATCTCTGAAAATCCTAGAAACCACAACAAATGTAAATTTTTTTTTGGATAGATCAATCAAAATATGCGGTGATATTGCAGCTATCCAGCTGCAATAGTATTTGCTAATAATAAACTATCTATCTATTTATTTGTGTGCCTTCTTCACATTTTCATTTTCGTTCATAAAACTTTCATTCATTCCTTTAATCATATGAATACTACAATGTACATTTGTAGGTCTATAAAATAGTGTGGATGGAGAGAACAGCGCACCACGATTACTGAATAAGGGCTAATACAGGCCTACATGTAAGTATACAATAAAGGGCTAATACACATTATATAATTAATATAATTAAATACACACCATGTTTATTTTCGTAGAAAGAGCTTGATGAAGTATGGGACACAAACCACGGTATAGCATTAGGCTGTGCTTTGATGGATAATGGTGATGCTATTTGTTTTTGCCAGTCTTTAGGAAGATGGTCAAGACCTAAATCCTCCATGAGCTTATTACAGGATTGCTGTGAATGAAAGTAAAAAAATGAATGAATGAATGGGAATGTTTCAATCTGTCAAAACGAACAAATTATTGAAATGTGGAAAAATCAAAATGAATTCTTGTTTGCATAGCTAGGGAGGGACAAGGGCGAGGGGCAGGAGAAGGGGGAAAAGGCTGTGATTGGTACTACATGTACGTGTAATATTGTAATAACCTGTTTACATTAAATGCATGTTTTTAATTACTAGTAATAATAATAATAAGTCTTTTAATTGTGTTATAAAAGACATAAAATATGTTACAATAACTAAACAATAAAATATTCTAAAATATGTACAATGTATATAAAGTACATGTACATGACAATTTGTTGAAAATACAGCTATTTTTAAATGACTCTAACCTCAAGGTTGACAACAATATCATTCTGTGGTTGTATTGTACTATTTTGTTCAGCTGCTGAAGCCTTTGCTGTCATCTTCCTTCTCTTCTTCTGTCGATATGTCATGCATCTTGCAAATGTTCCATTCTTGGCACTGCTTAATGCCGATACCATACCAGACATTAAACCTCCAACCTTGATTAGAAATACAATCAATGAATAAACAAACAAAGACACCATGAACATCTACGTGATGTATTTTGTTAAAGGCCTTTCAGCCAAATGGCCCTCTTCAGTAACGGTAAATGTACAAATGGCAGTGATGATAACAGATCTACATTTGTAACAATAAGTAGCCCAGTCCCTAGGGAACTGAAATTGATTAGAAATTGATTCAATAAAGTCTGAAAAGAACCAAACTATCAAGTGCATTCATGAGTTTTACATGCACTTATCTTTTACTCATTAATAATTTCCATGGACACAAAAGAAGAGTGGTGTTTCCAATGTTAGGGGTGTCGAATGTTTCCCCGCAAAAAGTCACTGTCTCGCAAAATTTCGGTCAAATTTCGAGGGTCTCGAAGTCTCGTTTTTTCACAAAAAGCCGTCTCAGAGTCTTGAATTTTGAAAACAAAGGAAATCGGTGAAAAAGCGTCTCGGGCTCGCAAAAAAAATGCCTGGTCTCGGATTCTCGCAAAGTCTCGCCTTGACCATTCGATATGTTGTAAAGGGGTGTTTGTAATTGTGAATACTTTAGAGGTAGATCCATGTACATACCTCTAATGACTTCACATGTACATGAAGGACCATTTAAACAGATCATTTTTAGACTTATCCAAGACTCAGCTTGATAAAGCTGCGGTTCAGCTAATTTGTGAACAATCTGTTTCAGGGTTAAAACAGCAACTATTCACCTAAGCCACAGCTTAGCTAAGCCTTGGGGTCAAGTTTGACAGTTAGGTTACAGTAGACAGTTTTCACCCACAACTTTACTAAACTGTGGTTTAGTGAAGCCATTGTTATTTTCTCTCAATTAAATTCTCTTTCCTGTGGCAATTACATTTACACAAGTAAAATTGGTTCAATCGGTCATCCTGTCTGTATTTTAATATTTCATGCATATTAGTTATGTAATTTAGTATTTTGTACTGTCCAATCTGGAAATAATTGGATGAAATTTTTTTTTGGGACTGCCAGAATTGGACAAGGCCAAGTCCAATTTGGCAGTCAGGAATTTTTTGAATGCCATTATTTTCCAATGGACAGGCGATGTAGTCCTGTTTACTTGTTAATAGGCCCTTTGGCAGTTTACAGTCACATGCCAATATATTGCTTGAATAACGAATGAACTGAGCTGAAGATCCCATGGGAACGGCTCTGCTGACTGGCAAACAAACTTTGAGACGTTGATTGAGAAAGATTGACAATCAACTGGAGGTTGAACAAGCCTATATTGCTTCAAAAGCAATGATGTTTCGGCCCGTTATGAAATATGCAGACGTTTTTGGTTGGAGGATGGGGGATGGGAAAATTGTCTCCACTAATCACGCGGTTTAGGATTTCTCTCTTGTGTTATAAAAGTACTGTTCTATTGAATTTTTAGAGGCAATTTCTCTTGCATGCTTCGTTTCCTTGTCCTTTTGAAACTGAAGTGAAATCATATTGGAATACGTTTGTGCAAGTATTTACCATTCGGCATGGCATGTTGAAAAGAATTAACGACGCCTTCAATTTGATCGTAAAGATATAAGTGCTGTTTCTGACCAATCAGAGAGAGCCGTTCTCATGGTAATTTCTCACGGTAATTTGCATATCCTTAGTTTTCTTTCATAACGTGATAAGAAAGCCGCATATGATTGGATGTGATCCAAAACTATGACAGCTAATTGACAGGCAGTATGCTGGTAGTGTTATGGTAATGAGAAACCAAATACAGTACTTAACGTTTCGGCCCCGCCAAAAATAGCATTTCAAACAGATTTCTTTACTGTCACTACTGATATCATGTAAGATTCTTCAAATAAATAAAGTCCGATGTTTTTGCCAGTCAGTACAACCACGTGATCGTAATCCTGCAAAGGGCCTATTATATCAATAATTTGGATAATTTGGACATTTTGAAAAATATGTAAATAAATAATACCATAGGTGCTTGTATGGGATTATAGATAGATGATATAATTAACGTCATAATATACTTTGAACAGTTGGACAGTACAAAGTACAGACGTCGATACTACAATCATATTTGTAGATAACAAAGGCGCTAAATAAACTAAACTAGAAAATCGTTTATGATCAAAACATTTCCCTAGTTGAGCCTTTAGTTTTCTAATGTGAATCAAGTTTCATATCTTTAGTTTAACAAGATATTGCGAAACGTAATGTAAGTCGTCATTACCAGGAAAATCAACACTTTCAAAGTAAAACACACACGAAATGATATCACGAACACGAAACAGAACTGACGACCTTTACCGCGAAAAAAAGGACAAAATTCACCGTACAACCACGAAGTAAGGGAGTAAAAGCTTACCTGAGGCGTTACACCACTAGAAGAGAACATTATATTGAGGAATAATGAAGATAATCCGGGAAATACAAGGGTTTTTCAAACAACACGACACGAGAACAAAATGTTGGCAGCATTCATTGCATCATTGAAATAAAAACACAGGCATCCCAAGCATCATGCATTTAGAAAGAAAACCGCTGGACGAAACTATTGCACAGGAAGCCCAATCTTGCACAAAATGAAAACAAAATTATTTTCGCTTGATAGTTCATTGCCTTTCGGTTGTTTTTGTCTGCACATCTGGAAAATGCATAAATCGTGCGTCGTGCGCCACAAGGTGCGTTAGCCCAATCTTATTCGCTACAGCTGGTCAGCAGTAGGGTAGCTGCTACGGTAACCGTCCCTCGTGGAACATAAGCTGATTAGCGCGCGTGCGGCGTCCACGAGGAGGGGACCCCAGTGCTGAGTAGGGGCATTCAGTATAAAGGAGAGGAACAGACTTGACAATTTTCCCCAGGGTTGAGGGACTCTTTTAAAGGATGAGTTGATAGTGTCAACTGGTAAGACCTTCACCTTCAAACCGGGTAACATCCAAGCAACCAACTAAAAGTCCTTATTTCGATAGAATATCATTTGTTTCACGGTGAGAAAAAAAACCTCGCTTCTCGCGCTGATAGAACAATACTGGAAAACATGCATCCGCTTTGTCTATAACATTAATAGTACATTATCCCTCCCGCTGACTCATTAGCATTAAGGTATGGGATAGAAACTCCTGTCGAGCAATACGACAAAGAGCACAAAGGTGCTAAATTTGTCAACGAGAGGGAGGGTGGGTGGGACGACATCTGCATCCCCACTCGATCTTGGTGAACTGACACATTTGCATAATTAATTCTATCTTATATAATGCTCATTACGTCATCGCACGGGATAATGAATATTAATAGGGTATGAATAGTACATTATCCCTCCCGCTGACTCATTAGCATTAAGGTATGGGATAGAAAAACTCCTGTCTCGCCCTTTATCTGGCACAGTGTGTCCATACGACCAGTACTTCCCTCTTTAATAACTCTCCCCAATCCTTATAATAACTCCCCATTCCTCACCTTATGGTTGGGTACACGCCTATAAAATACATCCCCAATACTCATCATACATTTGACAGTTTTGAAAATAAACGCGTATATATATACACCCCTTACTGAATTGAAAAACATTTGTGAAGTCAGTCAAGTTACTTATGTCGATCTTTGATAAAGTTCTGACAAGTCACTCATTAAAACCTATTTGCCACTTGAATACAATTAAGAGAATGGTTCGCCGTCCTTGATATAAATCAGACACCTGAATCGCTTCCAGAACCAACTATATAACGAAGCCACTAAACTTCGCAATCCATAACGTTCCGACCTGGTAAACGACTGACGTGAAAGGACGATCGAGTCTAGACCGCTGAAGAGCTGAAAAGGGGCATTAATTACCTCGCCTGTGGGGTTAAGCGGTCTGACAAAGATAATCTTGTAGAACAGGTACCTTCAATAAATCACACACCTCGATGTATACTCCCAACACCGTAACAGTGCAGATTGAAACATGTTGTACATAGGAGTACCTTTTTCCTTCTCTGAAAATAAAGAATTCCTCGTTAACGCGGCCTAAATCGCCTGCCTTATCGCCTGCAAATAATCGGCTTTCAAGGATCCTGTTTGGGATAAAGTGTCCCCGATTAGTGTATCACTTGTGATACGCTAGAAGCTTGACACGTCAATAAAGTTTATATATGTGTATAAAGACCAGGCTCCAATAAATGATAAGCTCATGGCCACCCAATCAACCTATAGCTATTATATAGCCGACAAATCCGTACTGAAACAAACAGATTCAATCTGCGAGGACAAAACGTGCCTCCCATTGTTCCACCTTCACGGCAGACAGATATTCTTTCACTTTCCTCGATGCTGCTAGATCCCCATATTCCAGAAGGCCTGAGAAGTCCGAGCCCCTCCCTATCCTAGAGCGGAAAAAATCGCTCGCACTTGCCTATTATAGGGTCCACCGATCCGAAAACAAAGGATAGTCGGGTTGGACATTTACCACTGAAGTTACCCTCACTTCAAAAACCCCTACATGTCGAACAATGCCCTTTTTACACGCACTGTCCTCCGAAATTAAACACGGATGGCGTAGGAGTCACAGAGAACAGTCACGGCAAGGTGAATGATTTTTGAGAAACGTCTCAGTGAAAACTGAGATGCGTCGATGGAGATCATGCCCAAGCGCCCCATGCTTTTCACGTGGCCTCCACGGAATGCAGTCATCTCAGGAGTCTAAAAACTCTTAACGTTGGGTATAATGCTTCCTGCACGCAACCCCTATCGCCGAAGCCATATCCCGAATATTAATAATCTAATATACCATTTCGCTTCCGAGAAGGCCAACAAGAACGAAATACATTTACCAAAGGATCTATGCACCGCGGACCTCAAGGGAATTGTCGACTTGAAAACCAAAACAACCGTTAAACGTTCTTACGTACATTGTAGTTCTATAAAATGTAATTTTTTGTCTTGTAAATCAAACACCCTTGAAGGTTAGAGTCAACGTCCATCCCCAGATAATTTGCCTTAATCTAATCACAGTAATCAAGACACTTTTTCAAACCAAGGGTGAAACCCAACATGGCAAGTAATACAGAGAGCGAACTTGGCTGCACTTTCACTGAACTAACTGTCCAGAAGGGCAATCGACAATCGGACGAGACCGTATGTCCCCTCGTCGAGTTTGCAAAAATTTTCATTATTGTATAATGAGCAAACCACCCTAAACTTCGGAGGTCTCATGGCCGCCATTCCCACTGACTGATCAACCCTCAAAAAGAAGTTTCTCCAACCCAATATAATGGCCAGGTGATGTTCACATTTCTCACTCAAAACCATCTTTCATCAACAGTATATAGTCGCAACCAGACTTAAATTGTCATCTAGGTTTACCATAAAAGGACCTCGGTTAGATGTACATGCGTGGGGACTTGGACCAACTTATCCAAATAAAATCATGCATGCATGTATCATTCATCCACAAATTAAAACCCTAGCGTCAAAACAAAGACGCAGCCTGGATGGTTCAGCTGTGCGGGGTAAGACCAGCCAAAGGGGTTCTATACTTTGACCCTAACACTTGCATGAGCGAAACACGGTAGACCCAGTCACCAAACAACTGTTACAAGAGATGTACATGGTTCCGGAAAAGTTTCTCTCGGTGGCAAATAACTGTCATGATCATAAACACCCTTGAAACTATCCCTTTAAGAAACTGGGCGAAAAAGTCATAAAAGTTTACTCCTTCGGTATATATAACCTTGAACTGTCATGGTCTCTGTAATCCGTCAATACGACTTTACATTCTGCTCTATGACTGTGAAGTTCTCCCGCCCTATATACATTGGAGTCTCGCTCGGAATAAAATATACTGTACGTATAGAGACGCACGCTTACCACCTGCTACTCTTATACATAAGCCCATCTTCCCTAAGCCTGGGCAGGGGTTTCATCTGCATGACATAACCCATAAACTCTGCTTAATTTCACGGCTCGTTGCACCGAATGATAAGGGTAAAAAGCAATCACTACTTGCATCTACTCGAAATCACATAAATGTAAAATAAGGGAATATACAACCCAACAAGTAGGAATTTTATCATAATAAGCATAATCAAAACCCAACAGGAAAAACCCCCACCCAGACTTAGAGAAGATGACTACCAATTGCCTGACGAATCGAGACACAAGGGCAGCCTTTATAGACAAACGCTTGCGGAGTCAACTCTTAAAGCCCAGAAGATATAAAAAGAAACAAAATGGAACTTCCCTTCCCCACCAATAGAATGCATGGGAATAAAATAAATACTACACTCTAGTATCCATAAAATGTACACGCCAATAATGCATTTATTGCCTCCAGTCATTAAGCCTTTTTCATATTACATGAGCGAGTAATGTGGCCTGATACTAGCCATAAGGAAACACACTTGACATTACTACGAGCACTGGCTCTCAGGCTTCGACGTCGTCCAAGCGATACTTTAACTGATCATACATTTCCCGACGGACTATATCTAGTTCTTGGGAGCTGGTTCTTTAACACTTTCCTCCACCACTTTGCGACTTCTGCCCCTCTTCCGAAGGCCACCCTTGATGGCAACGCCAGGGCTGTCGACCATGGAACGACATTGATGGAGGACAACTTCAAACTTACCACCGCGGCGCGGATATCATTTTGCTCCTTTAGCTTGGACAAATCTATACATGCTTCAAAACCTCCCATATAGCTGTTGAGGTACTTGTAGAGCCTTTAGGCTCCTTTAGCTCCTTCCCACGCCTCACAATTGGAGAATAATACATAAACGTATAGCGTAACACTCAGCCCGTATACTTCCGCACAAAATTACGCTATATAACAAGCCTAAAACTACAAATGCCAGCAATAAAACACCCACAGACATGAGTGAATAAGAACTAACGCATACATTCTCCAATGTTAAACCAAACAGATCTTTCTCCAAGTCACCAAAGACTACTAAAGTTCTACCGTTCCCAGGGGTCACCCAGCTGCAATTCTCCGGGTCATACCGACACACCCAACTACAATTTTCCGGGGTAATATAGACGCACCCACCTACAATTCTCCTGGGTCATGCGGACGCACCCAACTACATGAAATTCTCTGGGGTCATGCACACGTACCCAACACGTGTTTTAATTTCTGAAGTCACCTAGACATGCTCAGCTACTATTCCTGGGGTCACACACAAAAACAGACCCATCTACTCATTCTCGATATGGGGTCACAGAGACTCACCCAGTTTGTAATATCTGGAGTCACGCAAACAAACCCCCCTACAAATGCTCGATCCAGGGTCGTCAAGACTCACCCGACTTCTATTCCCTGGTGTCAAACAGACACGCACAGCTACTAATTCTCGATTCGGGGTCACAATTAACGATTCACCCGACTCCGTTTTATTCCTGGGGTCACAGACACGCCCAGCGACTCAAGCTCGCTCCAAGGTTGCATAGACTCACCCGACTTCTATTTCCTGGGGTCAAACAGACACACCCAGCTACTACTTCTCGACCGGGGTCACAAAGGCTCACCCAACTTCTATTTCCTGGGGTCAAACAGACACACCCAGCTACTACTTCTCGATCCGGGGTCACAAAGGCTCACCCAACTTCTATTTCCTGGGGTCAAACAGACACACCCAGCTACTACTTCTCGATCCGGAGTCACACAGACTCACCCGACTTCTATTTCCTGGGGTCAAACAGACACACCCAGCTACTACTTCTCGATTCGTAGTCACAAAGACTCACCCGACTTCTATTTCCTGGGGTCACTCAGACACATCCAGCTACTATTCTCTGGGCCGGGTCACAGAGACTCCGACGTCCAGCTTCTATTCTCTGGGGTCACACAGACTCGCCCAGCTTCTATTCTCTGGTGTCACACAGACTAGCCCAGCTTCTATTCTCTGGGGTCACACAGACTCGTCCAGCTTCTGGGGTCACACAGACTCGCCCAGCTTCTATTGTAGAGCTACGTCACACAGACTTGCCCAGCTTCTTTTCCCAACTTTGTATTATCTGGGGTCACGTACACAGACGCGCCCCGACACTCCCCCTGGAATAACCTACCACAACGCGCGGTCCAGCTACTATTCTCGACCCGGAGTCACAGAGACTTGCTTGGTTGTAGCAGAGACGAGTTTGGTCTGGGATCACCACATCCAGGTTCCATTCTCTAAGGCAAAGTGGCAACGCCGTTTCAGGTATAAATGCTCCACTCCAACAACCTAAAAAAACTTTAACAAAAGACAAAAAACAAACACGTATACAAATCAGTCATCAAGTCCCAATGGACTTGAACAAAGAAACGCACATGGACGCCACATTCCTGAATCAAACAAACTCCTCACTAAGATTAAGAATTCAGATATACTGCAAAACTTTTACCGAATCAAACACATGTACAGGGTAAGAATTAAACCAAAGAGAAACAGAACTTAAACGAAAACCTGTAGTTGCTCGTTATCCTGAGAGTTCTGGACCTGCCCAACGGCCATACAATACTCGGTAGAGTTCACACCCGCAACCCAGAAAGAACCAAGATTCAAAGGCACTGACGACATTGACGGGTTTTGTGCCGCCACAGCGGATGCATTTTCGAGGCAAAAATAGGCAGCACGGCCTGTTGAATGTCAGCCGCAGAAACGTAGCAGAAAACGCAGAAGGAGGCCGTGCTGCCGACGGTATCATCTCGACATCTGCATCCCCACTCGATCTTGGTGAACTGATACATTTGCATAATTAATTCTATCTTATATAATGCTCATTACGTCATCGCACGGGATAATGAATATTAATAGGGTATGAATAGCAACAAGACGCTCTATCAGCGTGTGAGTCGGAGGAGTCGGAGGAGTAGATCGGAGGAGGAGGAGGAGGAGGAGGTGTCGGAGGAGTCGGAGACGAAGGAGTCGGAGTCGGAGTCGGAGTCGGAGTCGGAGTCGGAGTCGGAGTCGGAGTCGGAGGAACAACCGTTGACCGCTTTGGCCAGTTCAGGCAGTCTTGGTAGCTTGCCTAGTTATATCATGGGCTGTGGGTACTGGTCCTGTGTGGAGATGGAAATGGTATAGAGATGTTGCGACTGATCAATCAGTCTATAACACTATGGGAAATTAAATATTTGATTTGCTGTTGTCTATGTGTTCTATGATAAGTAAGGCAATAATAACATATCGTTGGCAATGTTTTGGAGAGGGATATTTAAAATGAAGACAAAACACCGACTGCATGTAATTAACGCATGCGCAACGCGCTCGGTTAGAGGGTTTTATGTGAATGGGTAGAGATATTCAGTGGTACTAAGCATACAGTATTCTACTTGTGCCTATTACTCTATTTACTTTTTTACCATTTTGCATGGGCTAGCGCATTGAACAATTTGCATGTTGCACGACTTTTGACCATATTGCATGGCCTATAAACAACTAAAATAGGCCGGTCATTTTTGACGATTTTGCATGGGCTATATATCCCAATAAGTGGTGATCATTTTTGACGATTTTTGACCATTTGTACGCGCTATACCCACTCACCAAAAATAGCCATTTTGGACGAACAACGATAATGATACATGGGCTACAGGCTTTGGTCGATTGTGGGCATATTTTGACCATCTTACTTGGGTTATTATTCATCTGATACGTAACGTGTTCCAACCACATGCTACCAAGGCAACACAATTCAGACCCGTAGCAGGGGGATTGATTTTCCATACCCTATTCCAGACTAAAGCTTAAAAATGTACACCCTATCCCAGACTAAAGCCGGCTTAAAAATGTACACCCTATCCCAGACTAAAGTAAAAAATGTATACCCTATCCCAGATTGAAAGCGTGCTAAAGGGATATGTAAACTGATAGCGACTGATAGTGGCGTTATTGCGGAAACCATACCCTATACCAGACCAAAAGGTACCCCATCCTAGACTAAAAGTGCAAAAACGATACCCTATCCCAGACCTAAGGAGCTCAAAAAACCATACCATATCCCGCGGCACATACCCGTATAGCATATATAGGGGAGTACTAGTCCAGTCCCAGACTCACTTTCTATCCGCTCCGACAAGCTGAAGTCGCGGAGGAAAGAGTCCAGTATAACTTGCATGCGCATGGCAGCTTAGCAGCCAATCAGATCGGAGCTGAATAGACCAAATCGACTAACACAATGTTTACATTCTTTGACCCATTTCAGATCTTTTGGGAATACGGTTCTTTGTCTGTTTTATTTCGATTTCAAAAGACATTTCAACAGCATTGATATGGAAATCGCGATGGAAATGTTGTTTGCAAAAGTTTTGAATTGGGTTAAAGAATGTAAACATTGCGCCAGTCAGCCGATTTTGTCTATTTTCAGAGCCCGCAAATGTAATATGGCCAGTGATATGTTTACATCACGTGGAGCTATCAAAATAAAATGGCTGACAGCGCGTGCAGATTACTAAAGAATAAATCAGGGATTTTCCAAAGCCCGTACTCAAATTAACAAAAACATCCGGCTTCCCGGAGCTGTTCAAACTTTAGAACAATATTATAATAAATTTAATTACTCTTTGCGAGGGAAAACTTCACGGAATCGATGAAATTCTTCACAAAATTCGACTGATATCGCTCATACAGAACTAAGAAACTGCGCAATTTAAATATTAAGATTATTAAACTAGGATTTACTGGAGCCTCCGCTATTTTGGAGATCAGACAGGCTTTGTAACCAGGCGACCACCACATATTTGTGGTGGTCGCCTGGCTGCTAAGCTGCCATGCGCATGCAAGCTATACTGGACTCTCTTTCCTCCGCGACTTCAGCTTGTCGGAGCGGATAGAAAGTGAGTCCGGGACTGGACTATGGGAGTACATGAAACAGACAAGCACACGCACAATTGTAGACAAGCGTAAAACATCTCAGAGGTAAAAATTATACATGAAAGTCCGCTGTTTAGATGAAAACTCAATTTAGTGCATTAAACAAATTTGGGCTTTCATTCTTTATTCTAAAATTATGTTGAACGGTTATGATCGCGTCAATGCATTACTTACATTAGTATAAGGGGTACCAAAAAACTATACAATACCGATAAAAAGTAGACGTGTCTGCATTGTTTCCAAGAAATCGTAACATTGTAGGTAACAGGCCGCTGTGGCGGTCGAGAAAATTGAACTCAACTCAACTTCCCGATCGTCACAGATGTCATTGTTACCATTTAACTGGCCGCGAGTCCCCTTTTCTCCTCTCCCTTCCAAACCCTCGGAAAGCCAGCTATGCCGGCTACCATTTAACAGAAACAAGGCATAAAGATGATTGACCTCACCCCCTCCCCACGATAAGCCGTCCCTCCCACACTGTACAAATACATTTCTAACTGCCTATCCATGGTTTATATTATCTTAGCAAAAATATCAATAGCGCAAGATACACACTCTATAGAGTTAATGAGTTCAAGAATAGAAGGTCAAAACACTGGTTTGATTGCCTCGGACTAACAGCACGGGAGGAAGATCTTGTGACAGCACTTCTAGCCAACTCATGTACATCAAGGGCGTGGTCACTTCTTCTATAGGAACCGGAAGTGAAATTACAACCAGTTTTGCTTTCTTTGAGCGTTCTCGGATGAGCTCTCCAACTCGGATCATCCGTAGAACTTTCTGATCAGTGATGTCCCCTTCTTCTAACTCTTCACGAACTGGTAAGTTCTTAAACGCGTTAAGACTCTCTTCTGAAGGTTTGGTGTTGGCACCAGGGACTTCCTCGACACAGCTCACTGTAATGCGAAACTTCTTCATTAGCTTGGCCATGTTTATCTCGAGAGACTTGATGGTGTATTTGGAGCGGATGTTGACCGAGAGAATCCTCAACTGACATCCACTCCAGAGTCTATGTTGAGTGAGTAAGTAGGGCAGGAGTACCGTCAGACCACCATCATCATACAACCACCATACATCTATTGTACCCTCTTGTTTATCTTGGAAGGCTAAATCGGTGTTGTCGGAGAGAGGAACCTTGATAGGACCTTGAGTTCTCTCGGCATTTGGGTCTACATTTTCCTCATCTTCTGAATCAGAGGAGACCGTACTTGCTCCATCCTCCAGATCAATGTCACCCATTCGTAGCATCACCAGACCAAAGTTCCGGTCAAAAACATCGTCAATGATTCCAAAGTAGTTATCTAGAGCACTTTTGCTGGCTGTTTGCCAGTCTTTCTTAAAGCCAAGTACGACGGTGTTGGGTCTCATCTTTCCAAGTCCACACAAATCGAACATTATTTGGACTCCAGCACGTAGATTTGGAGCTGCAAAGAGAAGCAAAAATGCTGAACAGATGAGACTCCAGTTTCTCTAGGGGTTATAGGGCATGGTCAGGGAGGGGTAGGATGGTTCACTGGTCAGTTGTAGCGTGCAAGTTTGGTTATGCTTCAAACGGAACCTCTTCAGGGATCGGTGATATATTGGCTAGTTTCCATAGAAAATGGAACTGTCTGTTCTTCGAGAGAGTAGTTAATGGTGCAAGATGGTGGTGGGGGGGGGGGGGGGGGGGGGGGGGGGGGGGGGGGGGGGGGGGGGGGGGGTAAGTACAAGCGCAAGCACCACAAAAATAGAAAAAAAGATCATTGCTTATGCATGCGCTTATGCTTATGTTTGCATCCAGCTCGTTTTCCCTGTGAAATAAGACCTACAGCCAGAACCAAACCCCCAAGAAAGCCAGGCTTAACCGCATTTTCGTGTTATGAAACTATTTGTACCTTCCGTTACAAAAAGTAACACCTTAAAACCTGACTCGTAAGAGAAGAAATTGCGAGTCAGATTCAAACACCGTGCAGTTCTTACATAAAGTACTGTATACCTGTCGTGGCTGATCGAAAAGCTTTTATCTTATGCTCTCGCAGCCATTTGGCATCTTCAAGAGCATCTTTCTCGGGTGGAATGCTGCCGAAGGCTCCTTCATACACGTGTCCATACATCAAGAGTCCAACATTCTTACTCATGTGGGACACGATGTAGAGGAAATCGGGACGGCTTTCAGGTCGCCCTGAGAGAGCCAGGAATTGTGGACGAAAGTTTTTCACATGGTCTTCCTGTTTCTCAAGCCTGTTAGTAAATCGAAGAGCTGTCATGTAGGTGTTGGCTTGTCCAGATGACCCCCAGTTGATCTGTAAATGTCAAGCAAGATAGGAAGAGAGAATGAATGAATGAAAAAATATTATAATGAATGATACATGGAACTAGAACACTAGAATGCAACCCCTATAAAAGGGCACAATAACCATTCATGTTGACTTACATTAGGCTTTTTATTCAACAAATTTATACAGCCCAACGACTATCAGGAGTGCTAGCAGTGCTGACCACCATTTGATGAGGAACATTATCACCAAACACAACACAGCTCCAATGAGGGACACCCACATATTATAGTACTTGAAAGACGGCCTCCATCCAGGAGATCTTCCAAGTGACGAAGCAAACGTAGCATAATTTATGAGGGCATAGACAATCAAGAAGAAGTTGGAGATGATTGGTGCAATAGCATTAAGGTCTCCAATAATAATGAATCCAACTGCCACAAAAAACGTCAGAACATATCCACGACGTGGCTCATTGCCAGGCCCATAACCCACTGCAAAGAACTCTGTTTTGGGGAAGACTTTGTCTATGCAAACAGCTTGGAATGTTTTGGGTGCACCTACAAAACTCGCCAGGGCTGATGAAAGGGTTGATGCAAAAATTCCAGCAGTCACTATTGGTCCCCAGCCTGCAACTTTCTCCATGATCTAAACGAATATAAGGAAATAAATCTGTAAATAGTTGAAGGATTTCATGGGAAATTATGATTTATTAAAATTAAAATTATTGATGTATTAATCATGTTAAAATTACCTGGAAATCGTTAAGAAGTCCAAATTCACAGCTTTGACTTGCACATGAAACAGCCTTTGTTACATTAGCAATTGTAACATTAGAAGTGACAGCTGCAACAACTCCTGTAGCTTCCCTAAGGTAGACAGCACCCACTAGCCAAGCCAGCATTATATAAACTACAGTACTGATGAGAATAGCACACAGTGTGCCTTTAGGGACAGCAGAATTAACATTCTTCAAGTCACCAGAGATGTTCACTCCTGCAAGTATTCCTGTTGCAGCAGGAAAAAAGACTGCAAACACAGAAAAGAATCCTTCGCCCTGGTATCCTGGTTTCATGTTGGTTGAAAAAAGATCCTTTTGATAACCTATGTAGCCCTGTGCTTTACTTCCGGCACTTTGTGGGCCAATAAATGAGCCAATCACCACGTCTACGATTGAAATCAACAATATGACCAGAAGAACGATTTGTGTTCGGACTACCCACTCCATGCCAACTAAAGTCACTCCAAACACGATGATTACAGTGATGATGCCAATGATGCGAATATCATTCACTTCATCAATCATCAGTGCATCATTAGCTTTCAACAGATCCCGGACTGTTTCTGAAAACCCTACCACGTACATGGCAACAGCTACAGCACTAGCGATAGAAAATATCACTCCAATGGAGCCACCGAACTCTGGACCAAGGCTTCTTGAAATAAGAAAGTATGCACCACCTAGAAAAGGAAGAAGGTCAATATGTAGTGTGGTGAAATGTCCTGTATGAACTACAGAGGGCTTGCACACCAACCATCATTAGGGTCAGGAACAATGTGTACAAACTGTTTGCAACTTGATACATTTATTTGGACAGGCTAAACATGTACATGTAGTATATAGTGCATTATGTCAAATGTAGTGCATTATTTTATCATTACCTCCCTTTACTTCTCCATTGGTACAGATAGCAGACATAGACAAGGTCGTCAATATTGTAACAACTGCAGAGAGCAGTATGATAATTGTTGCCATTCCAATTCCTGCTTGACCCACAACCCAAGAAAGTCGCAGATACAACATCACTCCCCAGATATTTAGAAGGCAACCAAACAAGACTCCTTTTATCCAGCCAAACTTGGGTGCAGCTGGTGAATTGCCAGACACTTTAAGTTTCTCTGCTTCTGCAGGTGTGTGATCCTGAACCTGCCTTTTCTCTATGAGTGGCTGTCAAAAATGAAAGAAAGAATATGCATTTGGTTATCCAAGAAATTGAGAATACATGGGCGTGCAGAAATATGAAATTTATCTTTGAGTGTTCAACTAGATATCTCACGAGTGAGCGCAGCGAAGATAAATTTTATATCTCCAAGCGCCCATGTTATTATTCTGTTTATTATATTATATACACTTTTGAATTTGGACCGATTTTTGACCTTGGACCGATTTTTGACTTTGGACCGATTTTTGACTTTGGACCGATTTTTGACTTTGGACCGATTGGCTGATATTAACACATGTAAAATTATCATATTTTTACGTGTGTTTAGATACAATATTTGTCAGTGGCAAAAATCCCTGTAAAACACTGTAGTTTATATAATAAAACTTTTTAACTTGCAACTTTGATGATTCGATGGATGGATGGATGGATGATCATCATCATGGTGTCATCATCATCATCATCTTTTCAAGATATGTTGCATTTTTAATGGTTGAGTGGATTCCTTTCTTCCTCCCTAGGTTTATTTATATTTGTTTTTCCTCTGCATGTTTTTTTTTTGTCCACTGACTTCATGGAAGTAGAGCAAGTCTAATATCACAACGTTGTCAACGTGCTACACCCTTTTTTTTCTTTTCTCCACTTCAGTTCAAATTTCATTTTGAGATGACAAAAGTACATGTCAAGAAAGAACTTCGTGTTTATCTTAAAATTGCATAGAAAACTAATTTGAAATAGTTGCTAAATGTACCAAACGCCAGCAGCTGTAACAATTTAATTAGGCACGAGCTGAGAAAGACAGCTAGATTCCAATTCAAATGATAAAACAGCGAACTATAAATTAATTAATATTTTAATTTTATGCTATTAGTATGTGGTATTTAGTACCGTGAGATAATAAAGACTTACTTGTGCTGATGAATCTTTTGCTAGACCCTTTCTCAATTCCTGTAGCGTTGGTCGTTGTCTTTGTTCGCTGTTAGAATAAGTATTGCGATAGAACATTGTCATAGGAATTGCTTCGTTTGTAGCATACCCTTGAGTAAAGTTCTCAAGACTTTCAGGGTGATCTAAACTACCAATGGTGTCATGGAGTTCTTCTAGGCTTGCTGGGTCTAAAGGCTCTTCGCTGGGTGATGAAGCAGGTTCGATCGGGTTGGTGGTAAAATTAACCTGGCGAACACGAAAGCGATCTTTTGGTCTTTCTTCGTCGTTGGAAGATTCACCATTTTTAACAGTTTCTTTGGGACTTTGCTGTTCATTGGACTCCGATGCTTTTACATCTTGCACATCAGCCATCTCTTAAACCTTGGATAGCAGAATCCTACAGCAAATGGCTCTAATAATGCGTTAAGTTCAGTTGTAAGTTCACTCAACTATGGCCGTTGCTCACCCTTCGGCCGCCATATTATCAAAACAAACTACTCTCTAGGGTAGGGTGAGTCATGACTTCCCGCGTAAATTTAGAGAGAGCGCCAGAGCGGCTACCCGTTGTTTTTTTTATACAATTCACTTTGCAAATTGAGTCCCGAATCAGTCACATGAGAAAGCGAGTCTTTTAATATATTTTCCTTGGTCTTTGATATCCTTCGTATCATCGATCGGCCGTATTGCAGGTATCAAATTGACCTATTCAGTCCCCCTTTCACATTCGTGCTTGACGCAGTTATTTTACAATTTGCGCGAGGACTTTTACTAACTCTCCCGAGGCTAAGGGGACATTTAATCACTAATATCCCGAAGGTGCCGTGGTATTAGTTTGAAATACCATGATCACCGAAGAAATGGACAAAAATACAGGCTTGAGTTAAAGGAGAATATATTATACACCCTATGCAATACTCGATTTCTTGAATTTGCATAAATTTGCAAAAACTGAAAGAATAACGAGTTAAGTAAAGGTAAAGTAATTGAAAGACCATCGACAGTTTAGTAATTACCCCAAAAGTGCATTAATAAAAATGAAACCATCATAAAGTAGTAAGCGTTTGAAAGATGCAAAATCCATGGAAACGAGGCATTTAGGGCCAAAGTCCGGTTTCTGGTACAAATCTTTGTAATTTTAAGTCACTATAACTTTTCAAGATTTCGTTGAACAGCCCTAAAATTTGGTGTGTTCATTATTGAAAACACTCTCTTCAAAGAGATTGTCAGATATTGCTGTAACATATTCCCAATAACAAAGTGAATGAGATTTTACGATTCTACCATTTATGCATAGGGTGTATAGTGTTTTGTAAAAGAGTCTTGTTTAGACTGTACTCTGGGGAATGCTTCAAGTTGTACATCTTTGTTTCATTTACACAACGAGAGAGAATAAATTAGTTAGTAAGGAGTACCGGCCTGAAGGTACACAGATCAGAAATGGAGGAAGGTCGGTTTACACCGAAGTGGAGCAAACTGAAAAACGGAGAAAATTGCCGAATAATATAATACTTCATTGTGTGAAAAATAGAAAAAATAAGTGAAATAGAATATCCTTTGCATTGGTCTTTTAACATCGCTAACGCATGCGCAATTAAGCTTAACATGTCCCACACGTCTTGTTGTCAGTAAGGGTCGGACACCCCAAACATAAATTACCCATGAGTCATTGCGAACGTGGTGATAGTTTTGCTTCAGACTGTGTAACACGTGTAAAAATGTCAGTGTGGTAAAATAGTTAAATAGTTCAAGTAAAATCAAGTTAAAAATACAGTCCCCCAGTTATACTTCGGCTGTGTACGTGACACGTCTTGAATGCTTTAGTCATCTCAACTAGAGAGCGATTAATTACTCTTCGGTTTGCTCTTTTGTGTGTACACCTGGTGACAGTATATGAGGGACTGACTTGCATCCTCATCATGAATAGTAATGAGGGATATTTAGTCTAAATTTCCCTCATTACTATTCATGAGCGATACTTGACTTATAAATGGTAGAATCGTAAAATCTCATTCACTTTGTTATTGGGAATATGTTACAGCAATATCTGACAATCTTTTTAAAGAGAGTGTTATCAAAAATGAACACACCAAATTTTAGGGCTGTACTACGAAATCTTGAAAAGATATAGTGATTTGAAATTACAAAGATTTGTGCCAGAAACCGGACTTTGGCCCTAAATGCCTCGTTTCCATGTATTTTGCACCTTTCAAACGCTTATTACTTTATGATAGTTTCATTTTTATTAATGCACTTTTGGGGTAATTACTAAACTGTGGATGATCTTTCAATCTATTATTTTACCTTTACTTAAGGTGGTTCCAGCATTACTAGGGACCTCAAAACGCTGTTCACGAAGTTTAAAAAAAATCGTACGAGGGAATAACGCTTGGCAGCAGTTTTAGTGAAAATAGTGTCGTTTGAATATCAGCTGGCATTCACAAACGCGGCTTACAATGATAAATTTGAAGAAACCGTCCAAAAGCAGAATAGTTGAATTAGTATTTGTGTTAAGCACAATAAAATTCAAACAATATTGACGCGGAGCGAGCGAGTTAAAAAATACGGCAAACCGGTCATTCATTATGCGGGAACCACCTTAACTCGTTATTCTTTCAGTTTTTGCAAATTTATGCAAATTCAAGAAATCGAGTATTGCATAGGAGTGTATAGAGCTTTCGCGAGGGATGTTCGATGTTAAATGTCCCTCGTGGAACAATGAAAACCGAGACCTGTGATCATGGTATTACTAAACTAAAACGAGTACAACCGCAGAGTAAAATATATCTGAAAACAAACATTTCAAAATTAAACGCATACTTGAGATCGACTGAGACAGCCCGGGTCATTTGCATTTCAATTTTAAAACAAAACAAAAACTTCTGTACCAAAGTCAACAATCAAGTCAGCTAAAAACACTAGCATACTAATCGGTGAAAAAGAGATGAGTTGTTGGATCGGTTCTTTAACCTAAGCACAAGTTTGTACCGACATAATAATGAATATATGAGCTGAATTGCCGGACGGTCGTCACTAAGCTTTTGTAGACTAGTTGAACAGAGTTGAGAAACTAAAGCAAACTTCTAGTGGCATTACTTAATCCTAGCAGGAGCAGAATCAACAAATACACCGGTTGTGTTCTCGCTAGTGGCAAATGGATGGATATATCTAGCAGATACATGAGTTAGGGATTGCAGTATACGTTTGAACCTAAAGATGAAAAGGAACAAAAAAGTAAGTACATTTACTGACTTATTGGTCGACACGTTTGCCTTTTGAAGGAGTCACCCGGGATTGAAGACCGACATTCCTCTCTCGACGGGTACAGTGTATAACATGGACCAGATACTTACGAGCGAGAAATTCAGCGTGATGCCTTCTATAGCTAACTATTGCTGACAATGGTGTTCATATTATTATTATTATATGTTACCATTAAGTCCTCAGTGGTACTCATAACACTAAGCGTTTTCAAACATATTAATTCCGTGATCTATTGAACAAAATACTGAAGTATATTTCATTACTCAGATGTAGCAACAACTGTTATGCGACAAAAGTCGAAGCCTTTTCGAAGCCTTTTTGAAAAACTCAAGTTAAATATATTGGTTTCTACTCGAATGTCTTTTACGACCTTTTAAGTAATACGGTCAACCATTGATTACTTGCTGGGTCCATTACTTGGTTAAGTATCAACCAAAGCTACCGCTTAGTGAAACCATATGTTTTCTAGTGTTCTAGCACCTATGTATCGATACAGCTCATCGTATGTAATAACACAGCTTGCTTTTAATATTGCAAACAGCGTTTCCTCGTAAACAACTTGCTCATTGCTTATGTAATGAATAATGAGTGGTTGCCTCTACTCCTCCCATCATGATTTTTGGAAGAACTACGTGTTCACACCTTTTACCCCTGAAAAACTCCATTTACCTTACATACTTCGTAATGTATTTTACATAGCTGTGTTAGAAACAACTTTTTCCCTACATTTATCTTAGGAGGGGAGGGGAGGGGAGGGAACGAGAGGGTGGACGAGTAATTGAAATTGATGTAGCTAGGCAACCACTTTCGTCCACGTATCACGGTAATTAATGCTATTTCTGCCTTTTTCCCTCAGATTTTGCTATCCTTTGCTATCGTGAGCATCACATCGATGTTTTACATTCTACTTTTCGTTGTGCTGGACAATAATCAATTAAAAGGTAAAAAGCGCGCAGATATCGCTTATCCAGCCATAAATGCGGCACCTTCCATGCGTTATTATGGACAAATGATGATGACAATGATGATGTAGCGCATTCCACAATGTCTCAATGTGCTTACATACGTCCATCGTACTGATAATGATGATGATGATGATGATGATGTAGCGCATTCCACAATGTCTCAATACACTTACATACGTCCATCGTACTGATAATGATGATGATGATGATGTGGTTCTTATGTAGCGCATTCCACAATGTCACAATGCGCTTACATACGTCCATTGTACTGATAATGATGATGATGATGTGGTTCTTATGCAGCTTATTCCACAATGTCTCAATGCGCTTACATACGTCCATCGTACTGATGATGATGATGATGTGGTTCTTATGTAGCGCATTCCACAATGTCTCAATACACTTACATACGTCCATCGTACTGATGATGATGATGATGTGGTTCTTATGTAGCGTATTCCACAATGTCTCAATGCGCTTACATACGTCTATCGTACTGATAATGAAAATTCAGCCGCTTACAATCATGGGAGGTTAGTAACTGGTTAGTGTGTGTTAGTCAGTGTTGAAGGCAGTCACTGAGTGAGGTTAGTCACGGCCAGGGTTTGTTACGTCCTCAGTAGTTCCAGCTACGATACATTATCACTGAAATAACTCATTATAGTCAGTCAACTGAAATGTTTTCATGTATTTCGTAGACCAGCACCGCACTGTTTACCAAATCGTGATCAACAAACATGACGTATGGGTATCGAGTAAAGACTTCAAGGAAGAACATCTGCAAACAGATCTCCCAAGGAACGAGGAGGATGCTGGGTATTTCCCAGTTGATGGACGCAATGTTTGTCCTTATCTTGGAATTAGAAAAATACCATATAAGGTCAAGCACCACAGGGTACCCAATCCTAACCAAGTATGTAAGCTGAGGGTAACTCCCAAAGAGGAATGTAAAAAAGCATATGGATTTTATCGCGTTGGAACGAAACCACCGTCTTGCAATGAGAAGGGTTCGACATCAGACCTCTGCACTGTTGTACAAGAGTTCTCTTCTCACGTCCAAGTCAAGTGTGACTTGTCTCCTTGTGGGCGTAACCCAGTCTATGTTGCGAGCATCGATCGTGTAAACGGAGAACTCGAAAACAAAAAGAAATGGAAAAAGTTCGTCCAAGTGAAAGACCTGGAAAGAAATTTGCCTCGTATAATTACAGAAAACACACAGAATGGATTTCACTTTTGCTTTATACAATGCCGTTCTGGGGCAAGAAATACTGACGTCCAAACAATACTGAGTTTCCCGCCACAAGCTACGAGAACAGAGAAGAAGTTCAAGGGTTTGTTTAACGTCAATGTCGTGGTGTTAGATTCGGTCTCACGTGCGCAATTCTATCGCTCTCTTCCCAAAACTGTAGCGACTCTCAGGCACATAGAGTACAACAATTCGTTGAATCTCAGGGTTCTCGATTACGAGCTTATGCAGAGTCTCGGTGCGTACACTTTCGTCAACATTAAAGCGTTTTTCACGGGTAACTCTATGTACCATACAGAGCAAAAGAACCCGCGGATAAGCCAAAATCAATACTACTATGGATTTGATCTCTTCTACAACAGACTGAAAGAAAAGGGGTTTCGTACTATCTTCCAGGAAGATTCTTGTTGGTATGACGTGTGGGGAACTCTTCTCGCGAATACGAAGAAAAAAATGGTCAAGGTCAAGAGTCCCGAGGAAAAGGAAACGAGATGGAAAGAATTCCTTGAAGAAATTCGTCGCAGTAAAATAGACGATACTGGTATCACAGATGCAGCGTGTACTGTATTTAAGCAGTACAACCTGACTAACCAGTTTAATAACGAGCCCAAACAGGTTTGCTACGGAAGCAAGACGTTCACCCAGTACTTTCTCGACTACTTGGAGAAGACATTTTCCCAGTCAGCGGTAACTGACAATGCCGTTCCTATTTTTGCGTACTCACATTTTGCCGTTGGACACGAAGTCACTGGCACAAGAATACAACAGATAGACGAAGGGCTGTCGACCTACTTGAGCAAAGCTGCCGAGGACCAAAACACGTTGACAATTCTCTTCTCCGACCATGGACCAAAAACGACCAAATATTTTATCCACTCGATTGAAGGAATGTACGAGTTGTATTCGCCATTCATGTTTATTATTTTACCAAATAAAATCGCAAAAATAATCGGTGAAAAGCGCGTGAAGAATCTGATCAACAACCAGAAGCGTCTGGTTACGTTGAAGGACGTGAATGGAGCGTTGTCGGCGTCCATCCTTGCAAACGACAGCTCAAAGAAAGTCAAAGAGCCATCGTGGAGAGAAGGTTTATTCAGTGAAAAAAAAACAACCCGATCGTGTGCTGGCATGCACAATGTCTTATGTGTTTGTGATGGTTTCGAAACGTGGTATCCTGACAACCAGCCAAACTTTACGTGGATCGCAGAGTTTGCAGTTGGAGAAATCAACAATGAAATTCAGCGGCTTTACACAGAACACATGCGCGGTCAAATGACGTCATCGACTCAAGGTGGGTTTGGCAAGTGTCAAAAACTTGTTGGAATCAATTTTAGAAAGATTCATCAGACAGAGGACGCTAAAAACTACTTTGTAACGATGCAGATTACCACGAATCCTCTGCTTGAAGTGTTTGAAGTGATGGTGAAATTCCCCAAGACCCCTCCATCGCTCAAACGTAAGTTCAAAATAGAAAGAAAACTTCTAAGACTTTTGAGCCACCGTCGTTTAACGACCTACCAGAATTTCTTCGACTGCAAAGACAATGACGTCAGCATTCATTTGTGTGTTTGCAAAAGACGAAAGTATAACGACTACAAAAAATGGACATGGGTTCTTATGAATTCACCAAAGGCAGTCCACGAAGTGATGCGTCGTCATAGCAACTTCGGAGCCAATCAAGAGATCCAAAACCTCGATTCAGATTGTTTGTATTTCGTCACTAGATCACATCACAACCGACAAAGTCTAGCTTATGACATCGTGAACGCTTGTGAAGGCCGACGGTACAAAGTTCACATCGCTGGTAGATCTGTGAGCAAAGTCATTACATCTATCTCTTTACCGTTCCAGGTAGAGTCACAACCGCTGACCATCAAAATGGTCCTTATTGTTCATCATTTCAGAAAACCTTTGGATTTTAGGCCCTTGATTTCTTATAAAATTATTTCTAGCTAGAATTTGGTATTTAGTAAAATTCAGTACTTATGTACGTACTTATAAATAATACAAGTTCTAATAAAAATACAAGTTCTTCCTATGCAATACGCAACATTGGCCGTGTCAAAAAGTACTTATCAAATGATCAGCTGGAAATGTTAGTGCATGCTTTTGTAACATCAAGGTTGGACTATTGCAATAGTTTACTCATTGGCCTCCCATCATGTGATATGGACAAAATCCAACGCCTTCAAAACACAGCAGCAAGGCTAGTAACAGGAGGAGGACGCAGAGATAGCGCATGCAACTGAGATGCTAAAAGATCATCATTGGCTCCCAATAAGGAAGCGTATTGTTTTCAAGATCCTCTTGCTAACATTTAAAACCCTCAAGGGCTTGGCACCAGAATATCTTGGTGATCTGCTTATTAAAAAGACCACTACACGATCTCTCCGATCGTCAAGCAAATTCCTGCTACAGGTGCCTGGAAACGTAAAAACAGACAGCTACGGAAGAAGAGCATTCTCATATGCAGCCCCGACACTTTAATCTTTAATCAGTTACTTCTGTGGAACGCCCTTCCTGGAGAAATTAAAAACTGTGACAGTATTATTTCTTTTAAGTCATCGTTGAAAACATTTTTATTTTAAATTATATATATATATATCATATATAATTAGTTTTTTACTTAGTTAGAGATGTAATAGATACAATATGAGTGGCCGATCTGTATGGGATTTACAAACTCGAGCCGTACTTACTTATCGAATCCAACGATGTATAAATGGATGTTTTACTACAATTTGGATGATAGGAAACAGTTTGGCCAAGAAAATCCAAGTTAAAGTTGAATGCAAATGAGGACGAATCTCTTGCCGATTTACAGATGTCTGCTACGCTTATGATTTCTATTGTATTTGTCTCATTCATGAATTCGATAAATATATATACATATTTTATTAACATTGTAAAAAGCATTGAGACTTCGGTTAATGCGTTTTTAAGAAATATTATTATTATTATATATAAGTTACCCCACCCAAGTTATAGGAATTATTTTGCACAGCCAGTGATTGAGTGCGCGCAAATATTGATTCATACCACGACGCTGGCACTTCCACAATCCCTTGTGAAACAAGGGCTCACTTGAGAACAATCCATAGTTGATGTTAGAATAGTAGATGTCTAGTTCTGTGCCCTGAACGGCGTGCGTTCCTCAGTCGAAAGTCATGAAAACTGTGTTGTCCGGAAAATCGGCGTTTTAAAAACTCAGAAGCTGTAAAATTGAAGGAAATTTAGGGAGCGCGCGCGTTCAAAACAGTTTCGAAAGACTAGAAAATAACTCGATAATTCATAAATTTGCTTTTACAAGTTCTCTGCAGAGCTTTAAGGGATTTGGACTTTAACGAATTAGCCGCCAATTAACTGATAATATAATTTTAGATGATAAGATTTCATTTGTGTATAAAGTAGAGGTAAATTCAATCAAAACTAAGCTACACAAGGCGGTGATATTGGTTCGTTTTCATGAATTCTTAATCCCTCGTTGTAGCTGTAAGAATAGCAAGACGCTTAAAACAGAGGAATCTAATTGAAAAAGGGACGTCGTCAAAGTCATTATTACACAAAGATCGGATTTAGTTAGTATTAATCTACAGAACCACACTTGAACTAAAAGTGATTGTTAAACAATCAAACACACTTGGATATAATATCACTTTTAAACAATCACTGGATGTTGAAAAAGAAGAAATGTCAAGTACAGCAAAATGTCGCTAGTTTTCTTCATGCAATGCACTGAAAAACCTGAACAATTCTATCAGTAAAAGGGTTAGAAACTAGATACTTTTAGTACAGACTTTTCAACGTCAATGGTTGTTTATAGTTTAATAATAAAACAGAATAAAAGCTTCTCCACTGTTCAATACGGTGGACAAATCCTCTATGAATGCGTTAGTGTTTTAAATACCTGGCTGATAATTAGCTGTATAACTGGCTCAGGGAACCACATTTCCCCTCGACAGCCTTTATATTGTCATCACAAAGCCGACAATCAAACAGTGTTTGAAAAACTGATTAGAAATAACAGCGAACCTATAGAAAAAGAGAATAGCACTATAACAACAAAGAAAGCCACCGGAAAGGATTAAAGTTTGTGTTCCAAAGGAGAATAAATGGATGACAAGTCACGATGTAGGATAGTGGAAGTAGCCATGACAGTTATATAAGGGGACTGTTCATAATATTGACCGAGTTCTAAGAAGAGAATCCAATTTACCGTGGACTAATAAGCAGAAAAGGAATCTTCATTTCCCACATTATAGGATTGTACTGAAAATGAACAACTCGCCTCGTCTCAACTTTCAATTACATCCACCGGTTTTGAACACGACAAGAAGAACTCTGTCGCGACGATCGTGAAACGTGTGATTATTCAGATGATTCTGGAGTCCTGATCCAACCGGCAAAGGAATTACGACGAAACTAACGGAACGACAGCTAGTGACCAGTTCGGCTCCGGCCTTTTGAAGTCTGTTCTGCTGAAGTGAGTACATGTTAATTTTCAAGTATTTTGGACAGGAAACATAATTGTTTTGGCTGGTGCAAATGCGCTTGTATATCCCGCTTTCTCAGCCTTTTTAACACTGTCTTGGACGACGTCGTCTTGGGCGGCTATTTTCTCAGTTTTCATTCTTTGCCAATGTGAGAAACTAAAAAAAGCATTGAAAATTTTGTTAAACGTGGAAATATTTTCACAGGATTTGGCAAAAAGATAAAGGCATTTTAAAAAGCGAAGGTAGCATCTAGAGAAGGTCACGTGATCAGATAGCAAACGCTTTTTTTTGCAGATTTCAACATTGTAAGTCATTGTACAATTGCACAAATGTAGTGGTGAAAACGGAATTAAACTGAAAAAAAACTAATGAGCATAACAAAGCTTGGCGGGTAAAAAAGTCCAATCAAAATATGATGCCTGCACGCCTTGTGGTCTGCGGTGTTATTGTATTGATCACATATGGTTGTCAATCTTCTCAATCTAAAAATAAATACGCGAAAAATAAGGCTACAATTAATCAGTTCTCTATTAGAATTACAGGCAAAATCATTCAAGTCAGGAAGATGCTAGTGTTTTCCATGCTTTGATGGCTTGTGCAGCCACTGGCGTCTATAACTGACGCAATATCGAGAGTTATTACCAATTAACAGCTCTGTAACTTTAGACGGCCAACACCAACGCTTGTCTGTGATAGTGGTGTCGGCAATAGTGAGGTGTCCCTGAGTTTGATTGTGTATGCAAGGCCGTAGCCGTCAGTTTTTGAGTGGTCCGGTCAGTTTTTAAGTGGTCCGGTTTTCAAACTTTGTTTTTCATAAAAAAATATTCGAATAATTAAAAAATGTAAATCAATTGAAACTGTTTGATTCGAAAACCGTACCCGGCTCCCGCGGGGGGAGGCCGGGCCTATGGCGGGGATTTTACTAGATGTGCTATCCGTGGGCTGGGATTTTGATTAAACACTTGCCCGGGGTAGGGGAAATTTGAAAAGTAAAATTACAAGTAAAATTAACATTTCTGCGGCGAAACAACTGCCGGATCAAAGCATGCTATCAACACGTACGTGATCAGGCTCATGTGATCAAGTTTACAGCACAGCAGAAGAATGGTATCATAATTGAGTATCGTAGGCCGGTGAGTAAAAATACTCAAATGTTATTTCAGTCGACGTCAAATGTTCGTACTTTACATAATTCGTGACAGTCTATCGGTTTATTAAAACAGTACAAGGGTATTAATTCCTTCCGATGAAATTATTGATGTTGTATCAAGAATGGTACTTTTGACAAGAGAAGAAGTGAAACTGATGTGGTTTGAACACCTCAATCAGGTCCAAGTGTGGACCTCAATAACTGAAGTTTGGGTTTTGATGATCTTTTTTTGCTTTGTTGTATTTTTCAAAACTGACAAATGGGTTTATACAAACTATATCTCTCGACGCAAAATGAGGGACATTTTGCCCTGGGTATACGGCAATTTTTTACCACATTTGACCTTTCCTTTTAGCCCATGGGGAGGGAATTTGACTGAAAATTTCTTGAAAAATCAAATCCCCGCCATAGGCCCGGCCTCCCCCCCCGCCGGCTTAACATTGATAGGTGCATTATATAGGTATGTGCCCCCAAATAGGGTATGGTTTTTGAACCTCCAGATCCTTAAATCGGGTACCATATTCAGTGGCGGATCCAGGATTTTACAAAGGGGGGTGGATAATCATAAAGCTCTTTCAAGGTATATATTCTCCATCATATATTCTTCATCAGAGTCGACTGATTATAATTGTACAGGCCAGGTGTTGATTGACGCCAGGAGCGTAGCTAGACTTTTTTGCTGCTACACAAAAGTGAAGCGGGGCCGTAGCAAAGGCCAAACGGTGGGGGAGACGCGTAGCGAGCGCCGTAGGCGTGAGGCGCTAGGGGGGTTCGGGGGCATGCTCCCCCAGAAAATTCTGAAGATCCAGAGGCTCGGAAATGCTATTTCCAGCGTTCTCCAAGAGTTATTTGTGATTTACGCGTATCGCTAATTACTTCCTACACTGTCTCAGCAAACCAATGCATATTGAAAATAGTATAACACTGGAGAATTCAGATGGCTGAATCGATTCAGACAATCCTTTAATTCGCGAAAGTCAGTAAGAACGCGCTATGAATCGTGCTCTGCTCTGACCAAGGCTGGTTTTATTTCCATCATATCGCTACGATCGCTCAGGCTAGGATCCACGTCCAAAATGTGTTCATCTGCGATCGCTAGTGTGGTTTCCATATGATCACTGCGAGCGCTGAAAAGAATTGTCAAATTAAAGAGACAATTTTATTATAATGAGGTTTAAAGCAAGTTCACACAACAGTGTTTATATGGACTTTTTCACCATAAAATATTCGATCTTTAATTTGGGTACCCTTTTTTTATTTTGACTATAAATTCCGCTTAGTGTAACAGCCAGCGTATGTACTTCTGCATTAGCGATTTCCAAAGGAATACTATTAACTTTTTCCTTAAATTGGGTCTATATTTCAGTGACAAATCCTTGGAAAGGGTATGAATTTTCAAATTTGTCATCCTTAAATAGGGTCAGGGTTTCGACATCCCGGGGGCACACCCCTATCCTAAATTTCGGGGAGTGCCCCCCCCCCCGGGGGGTAATCACCATCAACTGAAATGTTTTTCATCAACTGCAAGACGAAATGGTTTGAGCAATACTGTTATCGATGAAATACAAACCCTGCGCCTTTTAAAAAGCGGAGACAAGTGTCACAAGTTAGTATACACAATGGCTACACCATGTCCGAGTGCACTATTATTACTAGATAGTTGTACATGTCACTGAAAAAAGCGGGAAAGTGCTTAGGAATAGTATCACGTGATGTAAGACTAATAAGATCACGTTTTGAAATAGTGTCACGTGATGTAAGATCACGTATTTTGAAATAGTGTCACGTGATGTAATATGTCAAGAACACGTTCTATGGAATAGTGTCACGTGATATAAGATGTCAAGATCACGTGCTTAAGAATAGTGTCACGCGATGTGAGATGTGAAGATCACTATAAGAAAAAATAGGCCCGCAATGCGTGCATGTGGCTACTATAATATGGTACAATACAATATTGTTCAGTACATGCAGTTCTTGTAAGATGTCATTGCATGGGAAGAAAAAGCTTAAAATATCAGTTTGCTATTTAAATTCGAACCTCCCTTTCCTTCCCTCTCCCCTTCCCCTTCCCTCTCCCCTTCCCCTTCCCCCTCCCCTTGGAGAGCCTGTTCACAGGCTAAGTTTATAAGCGAGCAGGAGTGTTTGATTGGATATAAAACCATTGCTGGGTATATTTGTTTTCCGAATCACGAAGGAACATATCAAACTTATGTTATACAAAAGGTCATTGTTTCGCAAATGCTAATGAGCGACGGCGGTCTATCAATAAAAACAGCATGATTTTGGTACATTTTTGCTATTTACTGCATTGTTAAAATACAAATCAAAAACCTACCAACGGAATATAAAAGACGAATATGTAAGGAATGAATAAGCTAGCAATTCAAGCAAAAATAAATATATTTGACTGTGTCATTTTCCGTTTCTTCAAAGTCAATCGAACTGAAATCTCTGAAGAGACATAGGAGAGCGTGACATACGCTACACACAAATACCTTATGAATTCCTTGGGAATTGTGTCAATCAAAAACCTACCGCCGGATTCTAATGCTCTGTAATTATACGCGCATTTTGATATAAAATACATGTATATTGAACTTAATTAAGCTGTGTCAAAATGAAATCTAAAACAAATTTGTTTGGTAATTGTGAACATCATATTGGTGCTCTGTATCCCGGTCTGTATGTAGAAGCTACATAGGCGAATTATGGCTCGGAAAGGACGTTTTTTGAAGGCAATTTCCAATATTTACACACGAGATCAATAAGTAAGTTCGAATTTGTGATATATTTTCCCGTTGAGGAAACATATGCAGCTTTTCCATCCTCTCTTATATTTTAGCTACCTGATTTACACATTGTCAAAGGAAAAAGTTGAATTCAGAAATGATAAACCAGTCACGTACGAATCTGCTTTATTTAGCGGTCATGGTGAACAAATTGCTGGATCAATCGGGCCTCAAACGTGCTTTAGTAAACAAAGCATTAACAAAAAAAGTTGTCCGCGTGATACTGGATCCCAACAGGAGCAAATGTTCATCGATGTAGGACATAAGTTTGATATGGTTAGGGGCGGACCATTTGATTTTTGATGGGGGGTGGGGGCGATTTAAAGTATGGCCGATATTTATTTTTCACCTTTTCATGTTGCACGATATTTTTTCACTGCCTTAGGCCCTTGCACGACATTTTTTTAAACCAAATTTATTTTTGTTGCCAATATCTATTCAGTTGCCAAATTGATAATATTGAAAATTGTATAATAAATTACCTTTGTTATTTAATTTAATTATTTAAAAATAATACTTATTACTTAAATAAATACTTATTAAATAATACTTATTATTATTATTATTTGTACAGTCTGTTGTTCTACTTACATCATGATTTATTAAATTTACATGCCATCAATCAATGAATGGTGAAATTTCCACTGAAACAGAAAAATCCTAGGGAGTATAAGCTATTATAATATAAACTATGTGTACCTCCCAAGAACGCGCGATTTGATTGGTTGTTGAGCGTGCATTGTTATGTTATAGAAGTACGGAGCAGCGAAAACAAAGCAGAAAACCTGTTTAAAACTAGTTTTATATTATAAAGCGAATAGAAGATGACTCTCCTTGCTTCTATACAAAAATAATGCACTTCTGAGGTCTTGAAAGCTGCTGAATGCACTCGCGTTCCGCTCGTGCATCCACTACCAGCAGTTTCAAGACCTCAGCGTGCATTAATTTTGTATAGAAGCACGGGGAGTCATTTTCTTTTAGTTAAATATATAATTATCAAGTATTCAATGCTCGCGTTGCAATACTTTTCAGAGGCGTAGCATGCTTTTTTTCTAATGTACGCAAAGAGAAACGAGTGCCGAAGCCGCGCGCTTCTAGGGGGGTAAGGCCGTAAGGGGGCATACTACCCCTGGAAATTTTGAAATCTAGAGCCTTGGAAATACCATTTTCTTCGTTTTCTAGCGGATTTTCTAGCGGATTTTTTTTGTAGTTTATTTTGTTTGAGAGACTGTTCACTGGGGCTGCTTCTACCTACAATAATATTATACATATACACACTCCCGAAGTGCCATTTCTCGGATTTCATAATTTCAAAGCTAGTCAGCTCTTACGATTTTGTCTTAGATTTCTTTTTTTTTTTATATATATATTTTAATTATTTTAAATTGTACGCACGTGTGTATACGTGCATAATGCACGCTACGCCCCTTGGGCTACAATGCTAGGTTTTGAATTTGAAATTCAAGACCTGTCCCGTGCAGAGTACACAGGTATAACACTCAAATTTAGGTTTACCAAATTTTAAAAAAATCTGAAGTTGGTGTCACAATAATGCACAATATTTTTTTTGATGCATTTGTTCTTGCACGATATTTTTTTAAAGGTGGAAGTGCTTGCTCGATATTTATTTTGGGATTTAACCCCCACCCCCATCAACGATCAAATGGTCCGCCCCTTAGTAGATTTTAGTAGAGTTATGGATCGGCAGACGCTGAGCCACTCGAGGTGTTGGAATCACTCGACCATGGCCGCCAAACAGACACTTTGAAGTGCTCCGCTGGAAAATCTCCACCGAGACCGTCAAAAATCCTGAAAAATTATTTACGAACAGACAGTTGACCCAGTGATGGAAAGCTGTGCCTGGTTAATGGTGCAAAATCGCACAAAATCATAGTAAATATAGAGTGAAAACTTTAATACCTTCAACCAACGCGTGAATAAAGCACATGGAAGAAACGTAGGCATAACGTTTCAATCGATAACAAGTCGACAACCAGACGAGAGATTACGACAATTCGAAACACGTCGTCGAGCGCCGATGTTGTCGCCGATAAACTCGATAGTCACAAAAATTATCGCCAATAAACTCGATAATCGAAGAAACATCGAGCGGACATGAGGCCTTCGGTGTCGATCGAAGAATCCCGATCACTGTGCGATTCCGAACACTATCCGAAGATTGGACTACTTACGGACGGACTTAAACTCGATGGTATAGTGGCTACATCTCCATATATGGAGATAGTAGCCACAAAAAGTAATTAATGACATTTATAAGAGCAGCACTCACAATTTTAGCGCGAAAAGTGATCCGGCGCGCGTGTGTGAAGAAACACAATTCAACACTCTGCGACACATCGTAGTTCGCTCTGATCTTTGGCGTCAAGTAGTGTTCCCTACATGGTCTGTAAGTTTTATAAGAGTATACTCCCTCTGGCTAATACATTAAGTTTTGATTACTTGCCAACAGTTTTCCACAATTAAATTGTGTCAGGAGCCCATTGTGTTAATTGAACAGCCATGCTAAAGACTGTCATGAAACAATGAATGACTACCATCCCAAAATATATAAACCGGGTTGATTTGGAACTGTCTCATCTTCTGACTGAATCCCAGGGGCTACTCATACCGGCAGTGGGGCCGCGGGGAAGGAGGAAGTTTATTCTAGTCATCTTTTCTCCCCTCCCCCCGGCACCAATGAGAGGGAGAATGGTGAGCTCTAACCTAGTCGAATACCACTATCAGAGACATGTTATTCGCCGACATGATGCATTATTTCAAAGAATATTGCGGACTCTTATAAGACTAGATATAATAATGTTGAACTTTCGCCAAACTGGAACTGACAAATTCCATATTCGATGCGGAAAAGGAAACTACTGATGTTATCTCAAATATGAAGCAAATGTCGCTTCATTTCATTGAATATTTGCTCAAAAAAAAATCACGCAATAATGATCCTTAACCAAAATTGACGTCGAAATAAAAATACATCTTCGACTAAATAACAATAAACAATACGTGACAGGAATTTAAAAGCGATATGAGTTGTGCGTGGCGAGAAATCAAATATCGCGGCAAACAACACACACCACACGACACGGTCAGAAAGAGTAAAGGGGAAAAAAATCAAAGAACTTCCCCGAGGCAGCCATTAATGGCGCCTTAAGACTTTTTTGGAAATTTAATCGAATCGGTAATTACTTAAACCACGTAGCTTTGGCGTCTCACACTAAAATGTTCGTCCTATCAAGCTTCACTTCACCTAACTGGAGTCTGTAATATCATTTGCTAATCTAGCTGCAAGAAGTAGAGTGTGTATATTGATTGGAAGAGCGTGTTTATATTGCAAACGGTTAGTTACTGCACAGTAGGACGCTTCACGCTTTCAGAGGATTAATCTTGGCGGAGAAAACAGAGCGCCAACAGCGGCGACAAATGAGGTGTGTTAAAGGGATCAGAAGGATTTAGAGAAACATTGAACTGTGGATCATTCTCCTCTTGAGAGTACTAACGTCGATACCATCTGCAGTAAGTATATATTTTATAAAGTTGAATTTCTACATCGACCGAATAGCTAGCGAGAATAAGGAATATTAATATCAGCTTTTTTCTCAAAACTGAACTTGATAAAAATGAAAACACTTTTAATGAGGGTTCATATTTACTTATGTTTTGGTTTTCAGTCGTTTTGCACGTGCATGCGTTTTTATAATTTTATTGTAAGAATACTTATAAAATGCACAACTCGTGGCCTGACCGAGAGAAAATTAGTTGATATTCGCCACATATGTCTACTTATATAGTTTGTCTTCGTGACTCCTTTAAGCTGAAAGCATGGACATAAAGCTACAAATCATTTCCTGTCTTCCGATAATGATAATATGAAATTCCGAGAAAATTATTGGAGTCAAATAAAATGCCTTTGACTCTGACCTTTTCTCGGTAAGTTTTTCGTCCGGCAACTTCGGTATTTTTCTGAAAACTAATGTAGGGAGCAATTGTTTGCCCAGAGAAACCTGCTTGTTGATATACTGAAGCAAAACAAACGAAACAAGTACAAAAAGTGTAAAAAAAAATATACGACTATTAAAGTCGCATCCGCTAGCTATCGCCGGGTTCATCTTCTAGGTGATCAGTACAGTCACATAGTCAACGATAGAGAAATGAAAAGATAGCTCGACCAGGGGGATATTAAATAAACAATTCCATATTGCATATAAACCATTCGATTTGCCGTTAGATTATTAAAAGCACTGATTTGGCGTTGTTGTCTTTGCGTTAATTTAGTTTGGGCCAAAACGTTAGTCAATACATCTAGAAGGCGTTTCGTTATGGCGTCAGAACTACAACAAGATTTGAACTTTGATAATTAATATTACGCTAGTCTCATAGTACTAAAATACGATATTGGTAGTTTGAATAAGATTTGTGTGATATGAGTGTAGGAATAGAATCTATAGGCCGCGAGTTGTTTGTTCTTCAGTCTGTGGCAACTCGTCTTCTAGTCTTCCAAGCTGTGGGTGGTAATCTGGGTATCAAACGCCAGGGGCTCTATCTTGGGCTTGTGTTTTGTACATGATTCTATATGTAGATTAATTTGATCACAGCTGATCGTTAGCACCAGACACTGGGACGCCATAAGCAATACTCTAAGGTTATGCAGCCATTACACCTGTATGATAGCTATACGCCTTTTTCATGACAAATAAATCAAGGGAAAACGACTTGTCAGTGAGAAGAAAACCAAAGCATGAGCTGAACACTTCCATATTGTCAGTTGCTCGCGTGCATACTGGCTATGTGTTGCCGGATATTTATATTTATTAAGATTACAAGTTATTTATGTAAGGTTTTTTTTTCTGAATAAACTTAGCGTTGACCGTCATGACATGAGTTCATTTTGTTGTAAACACGATTGCTTTTGTACATTTTATCATTTGAAAAGCAAACTCAAAAACTCAAAAATGATTTATAAAAAAGCTTTGTCGAAGAACAAATCTAATCTTACAGTACTTCTCAGCCTGACCGATATGTATTTAGACGGATGGCAACTGTAATCTTCAACTGTATAGGTCGGCCATATCGCAACTTACTGCACTTCTTACTAGACTCAAGCCAGACATCGCGACGCAGCGTCTCTGTATGTTTTCATAACTTTTTATCACTACTATAATGAATGCATTTCTGAGTGGCGCAGTAGCTTCTCGGTAGCCTGGTGTTTAAGGTTGAAGTAGTTTCGACATGAGGAATTACTGAATAAAGTATCAAGGTATATCAAGGTATATTATATTAAAAACGAATATTTGATTGTTAGCGACGTTCCTTTACTCCGGGCCTTTACTTCTATGATTGTTTTTGACTTTATATTATTACTGTTTACTATTAAAACGCCGCAGAGCGTAAGTACATAATAAGGATGAAGTCAGTTTCAAGGCACAAGTGTTTGAACAAGCAGTATCTCTCTCAGTGTCATGACAAAATATTTAATTCTTATCAGAATGAACTCTATGCTCCATCACTGTACGCCACGACTGCCTTCAGTTCGTGCTAATCCGTGGATTAAGTCTCTAAACACTCCCGATAACGAAAGAACTGATTAATTTACACCCTTTGCGTTGAAGTTAACAGCATCACCACTCGAACAAAGGACACCATTTTCTGTAACAGTGGTCCAATAAGTTAGGCTTTACATTCAGCAAATTTGGACTCGAGAGAAAACGTGCGCACACAGGGCGACAAAAAGCGCGTAAAAAGCATGTTTCAAAGTTCTCTAAATCTCAACGAGCGCGTTTTGTGTAAACGAGTATTTGTTTACTCGTAGTGCAAACGTCAATTAAACCTGTCATCAGTTCTGACATATTCTCGTTGATCTAATTGACCCAGCCCGTGATTTACATAAAAAGGTTAATAGATAAGCCAACTAAAGGGTGTACAGCTGCCAAGAGTATTTCCCAAAAGTCTGGATGCAGCACTGAAGATTTTTAACTTGTGTAGACGCAAGAAAGAACAAGGTTTGATGGATTTCTAGGGTCTCAGCATGACATAAAGGAACACAGTGTATTTCGTTAGCAACCCTTGGAAGCATACTGTCAAGGAAGGGAAAACAAAGACACAATTGACTTTTAGTGTCCAGGACAAATTCCTTCAAAGACGTCGCCAGGATTAACTCGTAACTTCCCAAGAAAGGCTTAAAACACTAGGGATAATAAGGGCTTTCGTGGAAAGTTCACTACCTACTGATCATTGACGGGATTTGAGACATTGATGGGTGGTCTTAGATATAGGGATACGTAGTGGCCCACACCAGGGCCTCTAAGAACGCAAGGCACCATCAACAAAATCTCCTCAAGGTAAACGATTTTTGTCTTATTAGGTTTCTTCTTAGGGGTGATTTTTCGTGTATATTCTTTTTGCCACGACTGATGTACGTTGATGCCACAATGTTTCAGTAAGTGCATATAACACAGCCTAAAGGTCGTATTGTGAAGCAGTATTAGTATTCATGGACTCGATTGCTTTAGGCTATTTGAATGCATTTTATATCGCTGTTTATAACAAATTCCCTTAAGCTTTTATTCACTAAACATAAGCAAACTTGGCAATTGGCCAAGTGCGTGGCGTACAATTGGTATTGTAGAAATGAGCCAAGGTTTTAATAAATAGACAATGAATAGATGTTTTGTTTAGGGTCATATTATGAAAAAACATGTCTTTATCACGAACATAACACTCCAAATGTGTGGCCTTATGACGGGCGCTAAACATCTACAAAAAATACAAATTTAGTCGATAAAGACGAGCGAAACTTACAGATACAGCGAATGAATGGAACTTTCAGTTTCAGACGCCTGTGAGAACTTCTTGTGATGTGTTTGGCGTATTCGGCTACCCACACATCTCCGGTTTACTGAAAACACACATTTCCGCTCAAATTTGCAAATATTTTTACACTCTCATGAATAATTAGTGTAAGAGTATTTGGTGGTTTGTAGTTGCGAAGTCTTTTGACAGCTGACTAGTGTTTTCTGTCAAACTTCAAAGAGATTTTGACGTCGGGTTTTGCATGCGTAGCCTAAGTACTCATCGTGCCCTGAGCAAGCGCATCACCGTTCCTTTCTTAACCCTTCTTCAAAGCCCATATTCATTATTGATGTGTTCGTATTAATAAGCTTAAATATACCATTTTCTTCATTATTACTTGATTTGATTAAAAATTTTGGTTTTCGTGTGATCATAAAAGCACATGGCTTCATGTGAAGCCATTGTCAGATGTTTGCCGGAATGAGTTTGTCGCTCGGAGCGCAACGTTTATGGATTTCAGTGATCAAGATATTTCGATCTTACAAAACCCACATTGATCATTAGGCAGACGGAAGACCTTGGATGGACTGATAGATGGACAGACGGACCTTGGGATGGACAGATAGATGGATGGACAGACGGACCTTGGGATGGACTGATAGATGGATGAACAGATGGACCTTGGGATGGACTGATAGATGGATGGAGAGACGGACCTTGGGATGGACTGATAGATGGACAGACGGACCTTGGGATGGACTGATAGATGAACAGACGGACCTTGGGATGGACTGATAGATGGCCAGACGGACCTTGGGATGGACTGATAGATGGACAGACGGACCTTGGGATGGACTGATAGATGGACAGACGGACCTTGGGATGGACTGATAGATAGATGGGCAGACGGACGACCTTGGGATGGACTGATAGATGGATGGGCAGACGGACCTTGGGATGGACTGATAGATGAATGGACAGACGGACCTTGGATGGACAGATAGATGGATGGACAGATAGATGGATGGACAGACGGACCTTGGGATGGACAGATAGATGGATGAACAGACGGACCTTGGATGGACTGTCAAATAGACCGACAGGCGGAGCTTGGGATAGACTGATAGATAGACGGACAGATGGACCTTGGATGGACTGATAGATGGATGGACAGATAGGACTGATAGATGACGGACAGATGGACCTGATGGACTGATAGATGGATGGACAGACGGACCTTGGATGGACTGATAGATGGATGGACTGACGGACCTTGGATGGATGATGGATGGACAGACGGACCTTGGATGAACTGATAGATGGATGGACAGACGGACCTTGGATGGACTGATAGATGGATGGGACAGACGGACCTTGGATGGACTGATAGATGGATGGACAGACGGACCTTGGATGGACTGATAGATGGATGGACAGACGGACCTTGGATGGACTGATAGATGGATGGACAGACGGACCTTGGATGGACTGATAGATGGATGGACTGACGGACCTTGGATGGACTGATAGATGGACTGGGACCTGGACGGACGATAGATAGATGGATGGACTGACGGACCTTGGATGGACTGATAGATGGATGGACAGACGGACCTTGGATGGACTGATAGATGGATGGACAGACGGACCTTGGATGGACTGATAGATGGATGGATGGACTGACGGACCTTGGATGGACTGATAGATGGATGGACTGACGGACCTTGGATGGACTGATAGATGGATGGACAGACGGACCTTGGATGGACTGATAGATGGATGGACAGACGGACCTTGGATGGACTGATAGATGGATGGACAGACGGACCTTGGATGGACTGATAGATGGATGGACTGACGGACCTTGGATGGACTGATAGATGGATGGACTGACGGACCTTGGATGGACTGATAGATGGATGGACTGACGGACCTTGGATGGACTGATAGATGGATGGACTGACGGACCTTGGATGGACTGGATGGATGGACTGACGGACCTTGGATGGACTGATAGATGGATGGACTGACGGACCTTGGATGGACTGATAGATGGATGGACTGACGGACCTTGGATGGATGGATGGACTGATAGGATGGACTGATAGATGGATGACTGACGACCTTGGATGGACTGATAGATGGATGGACTGACGGACCTTGGATGGACTGATGGATGGACTGATGGATGGACTGACTGACGGACCTTGGATGGACTGATAGATGGATGGACTGACGGACCTTGGATGGACTGATAGATGGATGGACAGACGGACCTTGGATGGACTGATAGAATGAGATGGCGATGGTTACGTGACGAGACCTTGGATGGGCTGATGTACAGATGGACGGGCGGACCTTGGATAGACCGACATAGTACTGGATCATGAAGACAGATGGACGCAAGGACCAAGGACCTACTTGGATAGACCGGCTCAGTGGACTGATAGACTGGATGGACATATGGACGATGACCTTGGATGGACTGATAGATGGATGGACGGACTTTGGGGCGGACGGTTGGATAGATTGATAGACGGACCTTGGGGCGGACTGAGTGTTGGATGGACCGTAATGAATAGAATATAATAGAAATTGTATTTAAAAACGGTAAGTTCAATACAATACAATAAAATTATAAACTGATTTGCTCCACCTGGAAGCCGTAGTTATTTATAATTCATCGATAAAAATTGAATGGATGGACCGATGGATGGACGGACCTTGGATGGACGATGATGGACGAACGAACTGCACGGACTCAGTGTTGGATGGACTGATGGACAGAAGATGCCTTGGAGCAGATTGTTGGATGGACTGATGGACAGAAGGGCCTTGGAGCAGATTGTTGGATGGACTGATGGACAGACGGGCCTTGGAGCAGATTGTTGGATGGACAGAAGGGCCTTGGAGCAGATTGTTGGATGGACTGACAGACGGGCCTCGGAGCAGACGGGCCTCGGAGCAGATTGTTGGATGGACTGATGGACAGAAGGGCCTTGGAGCAGATTGTTGGATGGACTGATGGACAGAAGGGCCTTGGAGCAGATTGTTGGATGGACTGATGGACAGAAGGGCCTTGGAGCAGATTGTTGGACTGATGGACTGATGGACAGACAGGGCCTTGGAGCAGATTGTTGGATGGACTGATGGACAGAAGGGCCTTGGAGCAGATTGTTGGATGGACTGATGGACCTTGGAGCAGATTGTTGGATGGACTGATGGACAGAAGGGCCTTGGAGCAGATTGTTGGATGGACTGATGGACAGAAGGGCCTTGGAGCAGATTGTTGGATGGACTGATGGACAGAAGGGCCTTGGAGCAGATTGTTGGTTGGACTGATGGACAGAAGGGCCTTGGAGCAGATTGTTGGATGGACTGATGGACAGAAGGGCCTTGGAGCAGATTGTTGGATGGACTGATGACCTCGGAGGGCCTTGGAGCAGATTGTTGGTTGGACTGATGGACAGAAGGGCCTTGGAGCAGATTGTTGGACAGACAGAGGGCCTTGGAGCAGATTGTTGGATGGACTGATGGACAGAAGGGCCTTGGAGCAGATTGATGGACAGAAGGGCCTTGGAGCAGATTGTTGGATGGACTGATGGACAGAAGGGCCTTGGAGCAGATTGTTGGATGGACTGATGGACAGAAGGGCCTTGGAGCAGATTGTTGGATGGATTGTTGGATGGACTGATGGACTTGACTGATGGACAGAAGGGCCTTGGAGCAGATTGTTGGATGGATGGACTGATGGACAGAAGGGCCTTGGAGCAGATTGTTGGATGGACTGATGGATATTGTTGGATGGACTGATGGACAGAAGGGCCTTGAAGTAGATTGTTGGATGGACTGATGGACAGGACAGGGCCTTGGAGCAGATTGTTGGATGGACTGATGGACAGAAGGGCCTTGGAGCAGATTGTTGGATGGACTGACAGAAGGGACAGAAGCAGGGCCTTGGAGCAGATTGTTGGATGGACTGATGGACAGATGGAGCAGATTGTTGGATGGACTGATGGAGAAGGGCCTTGTTGGATGTTGGTTGGACTGATGGACAGAAGGGCCTTGGAGCAGATTGTTGGATGGACTGATGGACAGAAGGGCCTTGGAGCAGATTGTTGGACTTGGACTGATGGACAGAAGGGCCTTGGAGCAGAGTTGTTGGACTGGACTGATGGACAGACAGAAGGGCCTTGGAGCAGATTGTTGGATGGACTGATGGACAGAAGGGCCTTGGAGCAGATTGTTGGATGGACTGATGGACAGAAGGGCCTTGGAGCAGATTGTTGGATGGACTGATGGACAGAAGGGCCTTGGAGCAGATTGTTGGGACTGATGGACAGAAGGGCCTGAGCAGATGGGACATGGACAGAAGGCCTTGGAGCAGATTGTTGGATGGACTGATGGACAGAAGGGCCTTGGAGCAGATTGTTGGATGGACTGATGGACAGAAGGGCCTTGGAGCAGATTGTTGGATGGACTGATGGACAGAGGGCCTTGGAGCAGATTGTTGGATGGACTGATGGACAGAAGGGCCTTGGAGCAGATTGTTGGTTGGACTGATGGACAGAAGGGCCTTGGAGCAGATTGTTGGATGGACTGATGGACAGAAGGGCCTTGGAGCAGATTGTTGGTTGGACTGATGGACAGAAGGGCCTTGGAGCAGATGTTGGATGGACTGATGGACAGAAGGGCCTTGGAGCAGATTGTTGGTTGGACTGATGGACAGAAGGGCCTGGAGCAGATTGTTGGATGGACTGATGGACAGAAGCCTTGGAGCAGATTGTTGGTTGGACTGATGGACAGAAGGGCCTTGGAGCAGATTGTTGGATGGACTGATGGACAGAAGGGCCTTGGAACAGATTGTTGGATGGACTGATGGACAGAAGGGCCTTGAAGTAGATTGTTGGATGGACTGATGGACAGAAGGGCCTTGGAGCAGATTGTTGGATGGACTGATGGACAGAAGGGCCTTGAAGTAGATTGTTGGATGGACTGATGGACAGAAGGGCCTTGGAGCAGATTGTTGGATGGACTGATGGACAGAAGGGCCTTGGAGCAGATTGTTGAATGGACTGATGGACAGAAGGGCCTTGGAGCAGATTGTTGGATGGACTGCACAATGTGTGCATGGACAGAATAACCTTGGGGCGAACTGACGGACTTTGGGATGCCGGAATGACACATGGCACATACGTTTGACACATGAATAAAGTTCACTATTAAAGTTGATTATTATTGGGTGCACTGGTGGATGGACAGACCTTGGGTGGATTTAGTGGTGTATGGACTGACGAACCGGCCTTGGATCGGACGGATAGAAAGAAGGACGGACGGACAAATGTAGGACAGATCTGATAGATAAAGTAGTAAGTGAAAGAATGGACGAACCGTGAGATGACGGTTGTCAGGAGCCCTCTATATACAAACTGTCTGCTATGCTGCCATGAAACTGACGTTTTCTAAACAGTTTTTGTTCTATTCTTTATTCAAAGTACAGTATAGCGCTTTTGAGTTTTGCAATACAATCAGCGCCATCTCAATAAATCCGAGATGCGAAAAAAACCAATGCAGAAAAATAAAGTTTCCCTCGAACACCACGTGACATCAAGCGCACGATGTGAGTTATGTTCGTAGGACCATATATGGAAACAGGTTTTCGTACCGTTGTAGACTGGGTACTAAACTTACCAAAACACGACGCGCTGTCAGTTTACTTTGTAAACGGCTTGAATGGTTTGATTAAAATATTTCTTTTTTGTGACAAATATCTCACTCTAAATAGACAGATATGACAAATCTGTATTAATAATAGTGCAGTCCGATTTTATAATCATTTTTAATTGTTTATTCTAATGTTTTCACGTTGAATGCGATAACGTAATTACAGCTGAAAGGAATGAAAGGCCACAACACGAAGTTTATCTGTTTATCATCGTGATATTATAATAATGTTATGGAAAAGTGGCAGCCAATCATTTCTCGCCTTTACAATAGTATTTTTATTTCGATTCGATCGAGGAATCGTTCCGCATTCTCCAAGCTTAACGATTTTTTAATTTTTCGAGCTAAATATGAAAGCGGCACGTTTCTCAAACTAGGCCACAAACCTCAAATCATCTCCTAGCTATTCATCCATGGAAGTTCTAATGATTACGTGCGATTTATGGCGTCGGCAAATCATTTTCAATTAATCAAAATGGAAATTTAATAGGTTAAGAAATAATATATGTAAATACCACTAAACCAAAATCTGGCGAATTTAATTGAAGTACGAAAAAAGAGGCCATTACTGTCTACAGCTCTTGTCGAATTTTGAGTTATGAGAGAACGCCATACCATAGTTTGTATTTTTTGATTCCCTGACTTTCTTCTATCGTTATGTGATAAGGTCCACAATATATATACTCAATTACAACTGGCAACGCACGCTGTGAAGACATAACCAATAGTTTCGTTGCGTCCATTCTGAGTGGCTCTTTTCTACTAGCCTAATATTTTTTCAATAATCCAGGTCAATATGGGAACCACCGGTTTAAGGTGATATCTTTGTGAAATCTTGAATATTTTTTCCTTCCAAACAGCGGAGAAAACCACGACCATAAACGTGTCACGGTAGCAATGTTTTGCCGCAAGAAAAACTCGGCGGATTTTTTAGTTGTTTTTCGGCGGTACTCTGATAGAGTATGCGATAAGCTATTTAAATTGTGGAGCTTTTCTTTACTCGAATAATTCATGAAAAGTAATCCATTCAAAACGAGAAAGTTCAATTTCCAGTCAATTTAACAATAATTTAGCAGTGAATAAAATAATCGAATTGGATTCATTCGAGATTCGGAAAACTAGTTGAACACTAAAACTGTTTTGCGCGACATTTTTAGGGTTGAATTTCTGCCGAAAGCCACAATCAATAACACGTACTACCCGAGCAAATCACAAGGCCAATTGAAGCTCAAGACAACTTTGTTTGGGGCGGCGAAAGGCTACAGGTTGAGTGCAAAGCATTGACGGGTTTAGCGACGATAAAACGAGCGGGTGCCTTTTTAGGATAAAACCAAATTAAAGATTCGTAACTTTGTGGGTTTTAATTTATTTAAGAATGCGTCGTGAAATGACTTTCTTGCTGCGTAGCGACGCGTGAGTTACGTGGTCCTCAGTTATTAGTTATTGTGCCACCATAAGCACACAGCATTGACAAAGACTATAACTCAATAGAAAAGATTTAACTTTCAAACACAGGAGAGGATTAGATCTGGATGTACAAACACACCAAGTATCAAGTAAGTATATAATGTGTCTATAATTCAGTTCGCCCGACAAAACTTCTCTCTCTGTGGGAAAAACTGGACGAGTTCAAAAACAACAACAGATGTCTCGGTTTATTTTCTGTGTTTATGATACGTGTTTTAATACATAACAAAACGAGTTCTACGTTTTGATTTTTTTCTGTGTGCGCCGACTATTCAATATTTAAAAAAATTCAGCATGTACAAAGTTCCCTGAAGTGATAGAAAATACTTCGACACTGGGGATGTCTGTCAATCTGTGACTCTGTGTCCACCATACCTCTTATAGATTATAAATAACTTATGCCAATTTGTCGTATACGTCCATGAGCTACTTACTATCTATCTAAAGACCAAAAATAGATTAAGAAAAAAAAAATCCTTAATTAAGGAATTATTAAACGAAAGTAAATTTACCAGGCGGCAATTGTGAAGGAAGTATAAACTTAAAAAAAGAAAACTCAAATACTTTTCTTCCTGTAGTCAATTTTTTTTTCTATTACATAATGAACATTTTAAAAGCATTCCTGCCGAGTGGCTCCACAGCTTGAACTGTGACAACATTTGTAGGAATCTATGAAATTGGTCAGATCCAAGCATGCAGTCATTCAGTTCTCAACACGTCAAAAACAAAGACAGAACCAGCCAGTTCTTTTTATTAACCCGGTTTTTTCTCTCATTAACTCCAGTTATTTCGATTTCACAGTATTTGAATGTGTCATAAACTACAAGTAATCCTTCTTAGAGCATTACGAAGATTAAGAGAAGTCGACTTTCCTTCTGCTATACAACACTAGCCTACCGGTCCCGCCTAACTTTAAGTTTGGTAGATCTGGGGCTTCCGTCGTATTTGGATCTCATAATCTTTGCAAATTGTTCGCCATTCATTCAAGGAAATGCAAACAATGGCAAGAAAACAGCCGACAGCATTACTTAAGACGGTTTTGTCTCTCAGTATGTTGATTTATGCAGCTAAACTAGAGTGATTTAATACCTTTTATGTTTTGGAATCACGATGGTGATGAATTAATTTACACATCAATGAGGTACATTGGGTACTTTGGTTGTTTTTATGATTGGTATTAGAACAAGTTATAGTCGCCAGGAGCATGATTTCCGAATCAAAAGGATTTTAATTCACAGCATCAAAAAATATCGAGAAAAGAATCAATTAGGCTTCTAAAACTAAAGCTTTTACGCCGACCTAAAAACACAGTACTAATTGTGCATCGGTTCCGGCGACAACCATGGCGATATGTCCCAATGATAACGCGCTCTTTCGCGTGCCGTCCAGCCTTTTCACGTACACAGGATTTTTTCCCACTGCCTTTAGTCTCCATCTGTTGTAAACCACTTAAAAGCGATGCTTTGTCAGCCCATTCAATGAGTGTCTAAACCATAACTATGTACATGTCCCCTTAAGTATTTCAATTCATCTTCTATGGATCAAATGGTCCCTTGAGACCACACAGCATTTTCAATGACTTCAAAGACATCATTATATCGCCTGATAACTTGGTCGAGATGCTGTAACACGAGCACCAGGCAGAGCAAGAAGGACTCGTCGTTAAACATCTGGCGGGAAATGCTTGATTTTTGCAAAGCTGGATGACCGAGTTATGTATTAGCTTGTGGCCGCTGTAAACCATCTGTAATAACATGTTTTAGTATGGCACTCAACCGGCAAATATCGTAACTTGGTACCGTGTGCAAGCTCAATGCCTTACTTCTAGCTATGAACGCTTAGCCAGTTTTACTATTATCTTGTCTCAGTCGACCTCATCTTGTTATAAGGTATGATATCGGTTATTTGTATTTTCGCGGTAAAAGTAGTCTGCCGCGCACTCCCACCGTGGGGTTGTTGTTGTTGATAATTTCTTGTCCTTTTTGAAGTTAATGGTCAGTAGAGATACCGGTGCTTAATGCCTCTGTGTGGTACAATCATCAATGAACATTTAGAGTATACTGATTGCAGAAATATATTACCCCTTGTGAGTAATCACACTAGCCTTCGTTAGACTCCATGGAAAACGTCACACTTCTGGTCAAGTATTGACTTTAACACGTCATTCACAGCTTTTCACGACTTAATTGTCGATGTATGAATGAGACAACTTATGTTTTGGTCTATAATATCAGTTATGATGTCTCATAACATGACATAAAGTACTATTTTAAAATGTTCAAGAATGCAAATTTTCTGTCCTAAAGACACCCAGACATAAAATTATCAAGCAAGGATATATTTAGGTGGAAGGCATCAGAAATATTCCGCCATGAAGTTTGACAAGGTTGGTGGCCCGTCATTAGTTTTTGCATTGAAAGATTGTGATGGTAATTGATAAATGTGCTTATCTGGGCACAAATTAAAGGTTGTACTATTTCATCACTTGTACGGCAGGACATTGCGAATCATTTACGCAGTTTGACTTGTATTTCCTGAAAGATGTTTATCTTTCTTGATTGGTACAACAAATAGCGAAATTCTACTAAAATATCACCTATGAGAGCGTGTTATTGGATGCCGAGAAGTCTTGTGATGTACTGTATGTGTTTGTATCTGCAATCAGTATCATCAAAGCTGATGAGAAAACGTTTCGCCGGAGAATCGGAAAATAGTTGTACGGATTACCGGCTTGGCTATTTATCCTTGGTGAACGTCTTTGGGCCCATGTTGTACGGAACGGTAGAGTGAAAATCAATTAACCTCGCTTGTTGTCTGTTAATAGTCATATAACAAACAATGTATTGAGTATTTAGCATACTGCTTTCTTCTCCAGTCTCCAGAGATGGATGTGCGCGTGGATGACGTCAGTGCTGACATAGACGGCCAGTCGCTGGACTTTTATCTCCAGACTGACCTTCGCGCAACATTTCTCAAACCCCTGCAGCCGTCATACAAAATTAAAAATCATTTCTTTCCTTTTTAATGAAAGTGGTTTTTATATTACGCTCAGAAAAATAATATACATTTTAATGAGAAATTCAATGAAAATTATGCCTACACTGAAATTGATTTCTCATAACAACGAAACTCGAGTAAGCGAGGAGTGGCATATTAGGAATTGAAATTTCGTGTGGCGACCCAAACTGCTCTACTTGTTAATGGGTATCTTTATTAATTGGGTGACGATAAGCGGGTTTTATCCGCATCATGACGTTACTACTTCCATTGTAGGAGCCAGGTATTTGTCGTGGTATGTTGTGTTGTCATTGTTTATGTGGTTACATGTTCGTTTGCGGTTGCCGTTATTTCTATAGTGGTAAAAATAACCAATGGACTTGTCGTACCTAATTAGAAAATGGCGGGAAATATTGAGAAAATGGTAATTCGTTGAAATGAAATCATCATCGATCATTCGTCCTTTTTTTAGTATAATCGTTGACTGGTTAGACGTCTGCACAACATGCAGCCCCTACTTTTATTTTTTCGCGAAACTCCACCGAGAAGAGTTCGGAAGTTCGAGCGAATCGTTGTTCGCGGGGCCGCGAGAGAATGAGACGAGAGACGAGGCGATGGGAGTGAGGCGAGAATGGAGGAGACGCCGAACACGACTCGATCGAACTTCATGAACTCTTCTTGGCGGAGTATATAGGGACGTCTGGTTTGCAGTCTATTGGTGGGAGCTATGACCAAAAGGAATTCTGGGTAATTTAACTCTCGAATATCATTTAAAAATCATCGACTTTTTTAAACCAGACTTGTAGTTAAATAGCTCATATATGTTCAAAAATACGAGAACATTGCATTTCCCTGCATGTATTGTGGCTCATGAACTGATTTTCCATTATCCTTACTGTCTTAGCTTCTATGATTTTCTTCATACAATAATTTTGCAATTAGTGATATAGCTAATTGCATAATCGTTGTCGGGTTGAAAAGCATGAAAGCTATGACCAAAAGGAATTCTGGGAAATTAAAACTCTCAAATAACACTGTCAAATCATCGACCTTTTTATCCAGACTTGTAGGATCTTAGTTAAATCGCTCATATACCTTCAAATCTACGAGAACATTGCATATATGTATGTAATGTAGCTAGCTCATGAACTGATTTCCCATCCTTCCTTGCGGTCTCAGCTTCTATGATTTATGATTTTCAACCCGACAACGATTATGCAATTAGCTATATACAGTATGCATCCATACCTATAATACGTGTATTACTTTATGCGTCTAGCCTAGCTGAGTGTACGAATACGAGCAAACCTAGAGATGCATGAAAGACGCACTAAATATCTCTGCTCCAGTTCATCCAGAGCATTATTTGCATTAATTGCGCCTGTCGTATAAAACCGGCCAATCATCATCACCACGAGCTACAACGTCATTATGCATCGATCATCAGCACATCATCGACGTATTAAATGGCTCCAACAACAAATTTCCCTTCTGAAACACTTCCCGTAATTTCCAGATGAAAATTTTTTTCTCATTTTTTGCTGGAATCTCAGTGACGGTTTAGTAATCTCTTTAAACAATCCTATTCAAACTGGTTTTCATTTTTTGTCAGCAGATTTGACTGACTCGAAGACTAGAAGGAGTCAGCGCCGCACTGCGTGAAGACGATGCATCGTCATCCGGTAAGTTTTTCATCCTGAATACACACAGCTGGATAAATCTTCAGTTTAGAATATATTAGAGAATATATTAATATATAATAAATATGAGCAAAGGGTTACTAATTGTCAGCCGGTCATTTTTCTCATCTTTCTACCGCTGGCGCTTTCTAAGTCTGAAAGCAGCTACGTTGTCGTCGTGTGACTTGAAAAGTCGAAAATAATTGCACCTGATTGAACCACACTGATTTTGTATAGTTTTGAGTTTTCCAGATGCCAAAACAAATCATACATTTCAAAGAATACATATATTTTCGGTCCTTTTTTTTATTAAAAAACGAATCTTTAGGAATATAGATGCTTTGTTTTGCTAAACCATTTGCTTGAAACTGAATTCACTTTCCATTACGATGGCGCCAACACAAATTGCTCAATATAAAGAGTACAAATTGTCTTTTTATCCGTAAATTCTATGACTTCTTTCAATTTATATTTAGGGTCGCTTCCTATTTTTCAATCGAGAGGAACTACCTGCAATGATCATTTAAATTAATTTTAATTTTGTATCCCGGTTTTTGGCCTTTCGATAAACTTCCTGTTTTGAATTGCATTTTTGTTGTATGAAGTATATGTTCCAGCCGTCTTTAACGTCGGCCGAGTGCAGGGCCGAGTATCAGCTAATCTTTTTAACCAGTCATGGCTACCAGTTGAGGACATTCAAATGTCCAGTCAGGGTTATATGTACATCAATCATTAGAATAAGCGAACATCGTATGAATCTAACGGTCAATATCTTTGCCGCGGTCACCCGATATTTTACCAACAAAATTATAACATATACATATGAGTCTTCGGCCGTTAAAAATCTTGAATAAAATTGCCGAAACACTGAACTCAATCAACTCAAGGAAGATCTCTAGAGACGTTGTCAGTCCGAATAGCACATCAGCTACTAGACATTACTACTATAGTAATGTCAGTAATGGAAATATCCTTTTTGGCTTACTAAACCAATATGGCTATTGTAGATACTTTGTTTATACTTTGAGGGATTGCATCAATGAATGAGTTAAAATTGTTTTTATAAAAGTTCAACATGGCCAATGTAGAAACCGGTATAACTGAGTCAAACGAAAAGCATCTGTTCAGATATGTTCTCGTATGGGAGATACAGTGTATTGTGTTCAAGTCTATGCAGCAAAAGCCGCGACTAAGTAGTAGACTCTATTGTTGATGTAACAGTGGTAGTCCCAAAAACGTTGCTATAGGAACAACTTTGTCTAGAGTCAATCAAATCTACCGAAAATCTCCCACGATGCAAACCTTTACTAAAATATATTTGATAACGTATTTTATGGGCCTTTGAAACCACACACGGAATGGGCGAAAAGCATTCTCAAAATTTCCCGCCAAAAATGACGAAAGCGTCAACATTTCCCGCCAAAAAAATCCCGCCTTTAAAAAAACACAACATCGGGAATTTGCAGTAAAATATTGATATTCATACATTCAGAATTATTTTTTCTATTATATTGCGTTCTCGTAGTTCTTTCATTCATTACCATAGTTTCACGGGCTAAAAGAATAATAAACTGAAGGAATCAGTCAAGCTGCAACCGAGCAGCCATTGAATCTAACTAAAACCTCCTGTTGTTGAAACATTGTTTGTTTATTAAAATTAGGTATCCAATCTTTCTGCCGCTATAATGATGAAATTAAATGACTTGTTGTAGATATGTTTTGGTTTTGTACGAATTCGGAATTCCTTAGTTTCCTAGTGAGCGCGAACTGATTTGGTGGCCGGTCAATACTGGTTCTATCATCCTTTATACTTTAGATCACTTAACGAAAGATTTGAAAAAGATCATCTCAGCATTGATGATAAACTAAGCATGTTTTGTCTTTGAAAAGTCTCTTCTTTCCGTTTAGTAATTCGTTTTTATTGACGTAAGAAATTGAAGCGATAAGACCCAGCGGGGTTCCTTATAGCTTTTAGGCCATCACTGGTCCATGTAACACTATACCAATCTGCACCCACTCACCTGTGAGAACAGCGCTTTATGTACATATCGCAAAAGACTACCTCGCTTGAGAACAGCCGTTGAAGTCGGTCTTAGCTAATATCGCAGAGTAAACCCTGACAACCAAAGTAATGGTGAACGACAAGCATATGTGATGAACCATGGCAGATGTTTGATAAAGATAATAGGAGTAACTGTAAGACCACAACACTGCCGTTACTGCTTTCTGAGTGCAACTAGATAAAATGACTTCAACTTGATAAAAAGTCAAACGGTGAGTTACCCGGCTTCATGTATTCCTGAGCAGCATCGAACATTGCACCGTCACATCGGTACTATCATTAACGTCATACAGAGTTTCTTTGAGAAAATTCGGTTCTTCGTTCATGCATTCAATATTGGGTTTACATCGCAATTATATCTACATGTCCGTAGTGAATGAAATGTCAATATTTTGTTTGTCTTCCCGGGTCATTTGTATGGCATTTCTCGTCATCTTTTATAACTGTTAAATTGGTTTTTTCATTTCGGGCTTAAAACCCACTCGAATTGTTCCTGGTGAAGAAGCGTTCTGATTGCATTTATATTAGATGACTCTGTGACTTTACATAATGATAAAAATATCAAATATCCGTTAACATTGCGAAATTACCGAATGGTGAACACCTTGCTTATTAACATCAGGAACTAACTGATTACACGAAACCATTCATAATGGCATTTCCCTCACAGTTTCAAGTGATGTTTTTAGGATTCCACCCCTCAGTTAGAATTGATAAAACGCTGTGTTTATTAGCATAGAGTTAGGCGAAAGAAGCGGTTACAATTAACAGCTCAGTAAGAAGTAAGCATAACGCTCAATGTGTGATAACGCACAGAGGTCAATATGCAGGTGCTGGGTATTTACCCGGGGGTATTTATCACTCGTTTAACGGGTTCGTTCCATCATGAAATCTGACAGCAGATTGTGAGAGAAAACTCGAAAATCAGCTCAAGAACAAGCTTGCGGGTTTGTTCTCACGCGTAAATGACACGCACGGATTAATATTGCAGTTTGTGATGTATGTTGAAAAAGAGGAAAATTGACTTTATAAGGTCGAAAAGGAACAAAGATATTTGATTGTGGACTGAAAAGCAGGCATTTGAACCCGTCTGCGCGCTGAACAAGAATTCGATTGTCTCCGTCTTCGCCGGATCTCCCGAAAAAAATCGATGTAGTTTCGAAAGATCTACGAAAGCATCGTGTCTGAAATCCAGAAATTGAAATCACTGAATTCAGTGATGTTGGCTTTTTAATTTCTCCTTTTTTATTGTCTAAGCAGCAGGAGATGTTGTCAAGAAGCCTGCACGCGAGTGACGGCACTTTTGAAACCTTTCCAAGCAATCCGGACTTAATTGTTTGATGTCAATTCAAATTGATTTTCTCACTTGTAACATATTAAATTATAAAGATTTCTGAGATTCCTGGTGGTAAAACAGATTTAGTAGCGATACGTAGCTATTCATTTCTTGATAAACTTTCGCTCTAACTTGTGAACCTCTGTGACTACGAGATTGCGATGGAATTTCAAGATGCCAGGTTGTCTCGATGGAGGCGACGGTTTGACCAAATCGGCGAAGAAAAGTTATAAATGGGACATTGGTTTATGTCTGGCGCTGAATGTAACCGGACCATGCGCAGAGAATGCTTGCGGGAGGCAAAAGCTCTTACAGTTCAACTACTTTAGTTGAATATAATCTTTCAACCACTAAATCTCTCGCGGCGACAAGAATTAACCTGCCAAATACCTTGACAGAAACGTTCTTCTTATGACAGAAACTCCTCTCGAGTTAGAGAAGAGGGGAGGGGATAAAGCGAGTTGTTTCTCACATTTAATAGTTGTACATAACCTTTGTACAATGTGCAACTAAGATTAGTAAGTATTGTACAAGACACTTGCCTAATGATGGCGGAAAGTAATTACTACCTTGCGCGTCTCATGTCTAATCCATCAAGAACGCTTTCAATCGTCCCTTGACAACTTTGATCGTTATTAATTGTTATGTATGGGGGAGGTAGGGAGACTGTGAATCGCGGGGAGGGGGAAGGAGATATTCGACTTGATCTATGTGTCACTGACACCGAGTGAGAAGGGGGGGGGGGGGGGGGGGTGATGAGAAGGGGAGGGAGGGGGGTGAAGGGCCGAGGAGAATGTCAACGTAGCGCTCAGACCAGCTGTGGCCCCGGGTTGCGCTAGGAGAGGGAACGGAACTCGGGGGGATGGAGGATAGTTAATTGCTGGATCAGTACAGGAGCTAGGAGACAGAGGGACCGATGCCCTTAGGCATTGCTCCAATGGCTGGTGGCCAAAAGGCGAGGTCAAGGCCTTCAAGCAAAGTTCAAAGTAGTTTTAATATTATTTTTATCGAGATAACGATGGACCAACTACTCAACAATATTTCCAATCACCTAAAGTTACACCCAAGTCTTCCTTGCGCTTTCACAGAGCGACAGACCTGTGTTATTCGTGCAAGATCAGACTTAGCCGTTAGCTGACATGCTCATCATCATCAGCTTTCATCGAGTAGAGTCGGCGAAAAGAGATATTTAAATACCTTCTGTTTACGATGAAAATCCACGCGTACCGGCTCTCGAAATGTCACAATCTCTCGAACTTATGGTTCCTTGAGACGACAGGTTTGGAATGTTATTCAAGTTTACTGACGTAATATGTTGCGTCGGTTGCTACGAGACAGACGACATTGTAGCAGCGAGAATGGCGCACTTCATTATCGCGTTGACTTATTAATCCATCCCTTTTAAAGGATCAGCGTATAAAACAGTTTTAAAGAATCACTAAACGTTTTGCAATTGAATTTCAGAAACTTGGTTGTGTATTTCGAGAGCCTAATCTTAGTAATTTGTGAATTTATTATAATAATAATAAGTTTATTTATTGGTACTTTGGTACAAATATAGTGTACATGAGTATACTGTATACAAGAAGTGTGTGTGCAGCAAATAACCACCTGAGTATATCAGAAAACAAGGTTCTCCGAATTCACCTTTTCCAAAGAAGGCCTGATAGTCAGGTTATGTAGCAAACGAAAACAAAGCGCCAATATATTCTCAATTCTCCACCGTTGAATAATCCTGTTCGCAAAACAAAGCCTCCCTCCTCACTAAAGTAGCTGAAAGCATTCCTTGAAATCATTGTTGTGGTTTTGTTAGGGACATAACGGTGCCAGCACACCTCAGACACCCTTAGTATTGACTCAAACCGCTAATGACCGCCGTCAGTTTGAATTATGAAAAATTGTACATAGATGAATGGGTAGTTGTACAAGAAAGTATGGGTGTAAAACTGCCTAAAACTGGAGATATTTTCTCGTCTCAAATAGGAGCTTTGGGGCCGGAAACACAGGCCATTAAAATGGTTTAGTTAGAGTAGGAGTCAGCTTGTCTCGCGCTCCTTAGCTTTTGATTCTTTGGATAAATTAAACAATCGAATTTGGGAGTTAAATTAAAACTCGTAAACGAAACAAATGAAAAATATATATATTCATCTTTCTGATATTCAATAGTCGACTGGACTTCGTTTTAAAATAGATAGAAAGGAATTTTGGAAGCCGTAAAGTACTGATGTCAGACACTCTCAGACGAACACTCCAGTTGGCGAACTGAGTAGCAATATCGAGGGAAGGATTTCCAGCGCATTATTACGATTAGCTGTAAATCTACTGTCCGTTTTATCTTTCTTATCTCATCCCGGGACTTGTAGTCTACAAGCTCCATAAATTTGGTGACTGTTCGACACTGTTGGGTCATCCCGACCTTTCCTAAGCTGCAATGGACTTCAAAGTCAAGCGTTTTGATTCCTGAATGTAGGTTTTAATACTTGATGGCTGTGCTGTTTTTAGTATTCTGAGCGTGGTGAATCTCTACGCAGATCCCGTCGTGACCTCTGCTCGATTACCCAGTGGTATTACCATACCGTGACCGATCCTTCAGGGAATTCGATCTCACTAGTGGCCACAATAGAGGGACGTCCATACGGATATAGTTTCACAGAGGCCTCTCAAGAAGGTCACTGACAAACGATAAGCCACAAACTATCTATTTTTGAAACACAAGACCTTGGCACTGTACGTACGGTCGGGACGAAATTCTCTGTTCCGAAATCTCTCGATTCAAAGTAATGTACTCTACCTTGTCACAAACCACCATGAAGACACTTGTCCACTAGTTTCACAAGTTCAATCTCATTGTTCAGTGACTGTATCTCGTCTTCAGCGATGTCTCTAGTCCAGGTCTAGTTAACCCGATAACGTAAGGAAGAAAACGTCTGTTTATGTCAGAGTTTTTGTTAAAGACCAAAAAGACATAGACATAATCGCTTGTCAAACTCACGGATTACTTTCACTTCTTTCTTTTTAGATGGCTGAGATGAGACCTTCGGGAAGCCAACAAGACCAGGTCCCTTGGGTGCCCCCTTGCGCACAAAGCGTCCAAGCTGGAGTTTGGTGTGAAAAATGTAACAATCGATTGGTAGAATTAAAGCGTCAAGTTCTTCGTTTGATTCTCCCTGAGATTCAGAGTTTTTTTCATAGTGGGACCACACCAAACGCAGTAAGTAGTAGAGACTTTAATGTTGTGAGATTTGTGAGCGTGATTCTTGCCATAATGAACATGACAACTAATGTGTCCAAAGTGAAGGATCATTCCTTTTCGTAAAAAGAAACGATAATCATAGTTTTATTAGCTGGACCGCTACACGTCGCCGGAACAAACTGATTGAATAGTTTTCTGGTTCAACAAAACGTTCAGTCAATAAGTTGTGTATTTTTCGCTCGTTATTGACAATTCTAAGCCTTTAATTTGCAAATTAATGTTGATACTTATCCGTGACAAAGTTTACAAATAGACGAAAGCCGTCTTGTAGTTCGTACGCTGCAGGGATTCGAGCACAATACAGCCATCATCACAATAACTCTTGTTCGTCCATGGAATGACACGAGGAATTTTTGCGGTGCCTCTTATCATGAGAAAAATAGTCGGGAGGAAACCAGTCGATCAATGCGATAATTGTTTAAAAGGACGAGACCGAGGTAAACATGACGGAATTCCGTCTGCCCTTCAAATATCGTCAAAGTCGGAACCGGTCCGATAACGATGATAGAAGGGTTCTTGTTGACGTGAACTAAGGACGGATTTGAAGAGAATGGCTTTCTTTGATGTTTAAGAGAATTTGACTTAGGATCACAAATCATCGACCACAAACTATTGACAATCACGTTAATATGTTTTCTTTTTTCTTGATAATGAAAGGCCACGAACCTTTCCAGCGCTGGCTCGATTAACGCGTGAAATCTAGACGCAATAAAATGAAAGATATGACCATCGATAATGCCCGACTCGAGTCCCTGTTCGTTACCCTCAGTTGAGATTATAAAATCCTCAAGGAATTCTCTGACACTTGAATTCCTCGCCCAGAGGGTGTTCGCCAGAAAGTCTTCATGCTATTGACTCTTATTTCCTCGATTGACACACGGTTATCGGCACTAATGACGTAATCTCCGTATGATAAGTACGCCCTCGCCGGCGCGTGCAATACTCGTACAATTGATGATCATTTTTGCAAAAATAAAATTCTATTTGCGCACGTGATTCGCTGGCTAAGAACAGTCTTTGAGAGTCACAAGACTGTTTCAAGGGTGCACTCACTTGGTACAAACCCAAATTCCATGCGGTGCCTAGAAGCAAAAACAACATCAAAGGCTTTGCAGGTGAAAGGTGAAATGTAGGGTCGGTAGCCTTGGCATGCGCAACCATCCATGATAAGATGAAAATCTTGTACTATCGTTCTCACTGAAACAGCTCTTCAAACCCGTGGTAGATCTTTTGAAAAAGGTCATCAAACGAGTAACATATGATAAAAAAATACCAAACATTCCAAGTAAAAATATCTCTATTCTCAACATCTTTCTGAGATGATCTTCATACATCTATTGTCTAAAATGAAAGTGGCCTTGTTTTGATATCGCGTACGTGGACAGGAAAGCTGGATACATTATGCAGTAGATAATGACCCTGCTAATAATATCACAACCGAGTGTACTTTAGTGGGAAAGGATGTCATTACCGCAGACTAATCGCAAGCATTTTTCATCCACATTGATGACTATCTGCTATACATGGATAGCTCAGGGCGGTTCTGATCAAGTCTTCGTGACCATGGAATCGTGTGGGCTGCGTAGTCACAATATCACTTTAAAGGACGTTGTTTTATTGTTTTAGACCAAAGTATTCAGTACGTTTTAAGATGTTCTCAAATTTTGTAAAATTGGCTGAACATCGCGTGCCTAATCGAGTGCAGAACCAGCGATTGTCATGTCGTTGCCTGGTGGAATTCATTAACCTCTCATAGGGTGGTGGTCCTGCCCGTCACATTCAGTTAGTCAAAGCAATCTCCTGACCTTTATTCTCTCCAAGGAGGAACCCTTTGTTTTAATTACGTTTTTGTCTATTTTGCCTTCGGCATGATACGGCTTTCTAGACTAGTTGTAAAACAGGGAAGCCTGTGTGCTTGCATTATGTACATCCTAGTAGGTGATGATTAAAGCTGTCGGTGGCTTTTAAACCTGTGACAGGATATGTAAGGCAATTTGCACGGAAGGTCACTCCTCCCATCGCTGCGCAATGGCTAGCGCATGGTTAGCGAAAAAGTCTTCAGTCAAAAGTTACCGACGAGGTTCAAAGATAGTGGCTAACGGAACCTGGCGGACCGCTTCATCACTTCATAGTTTTGAGTGTCGGGATGAATTGTTATGACGACTTTTTAATAACCTCGACCTTAGTTTCTCACGTGTAGTACATATGTTTTGCATTGTATGTTTCTATTAGAAGTATTAGTTATAAATTAGTTTATCAGGGCTCCAGCTATGCTCAAATGGAAATCTCCTGTATAAATATTTGTATAAATAAAATAGATCTATGGATGGGATCCCTGTGTAAGAAGGCACCACACCCAAGGAACAGGAACAAGATGACAGTCAACTAGACTAACTATATGTTATAAACTTGTAGCTAAAACAGACAAAAACGTTTACGTTTAACGGTTGCTCAGTTGCAAATGGTAGTATTATGTTGTTGAATAAGTCGTTTTAAAAACCAATTTCGTATTAAATAACGTTTATTGTTCATGTTGATTAAGTGGTTTCGATATGTATGTTTTTCTCTGGGTATTATATATATTTGGCGTGTTTAAAGTCCGCGAGCCTTTTTTTTCGCGAGGCTTTAATTTCGCGATTTTTTTATCGGTTATCTCTTGGACTAATTAAGAGACAATGGTTTTGGACTTCGCTATTTCGAACTATTTTTCTTGTCCCTTGCCAGTGTTCGAGATACCGGGGTTCTACCTCACTACAATATCATTACAATTGTAGTATTTGTAAGCATCAGGGAATCCTTGCAACTTTAGTCAGCTTTGGAATCGACCGGAAAACAACCTGCTACAGTCGAACCTCCCGTAAGCGACCACCCAAAATGTCAAGCTTTGTGGTCGCTTACGAGAGTGGTCGCAACCGGAGGTTCAACTGTACGTACATGCTGTGCGTCGGAACTTAACCGGAAACTGAACGCATCTCTATGATATATAAATATATTTTAATAACTTTTTTCGTCTCGCCAGGGTTCACTATCCTCGCGTATTTTTAACCAAATTCGTCTTCCCGACGCACACCTCAAGTCGTGGCAGGCTGACCAGTGTCAAGTATGTTCAACGCACTTGAACCAACTGAAATGGGAGGCCGTGTCCATGGTGCACACTCTAGAAGAATCTCAATTCCTGGCTTATTATAATATACCAGGTTATGTAGTTGGACCGAACGCTGACCACGTATTGCGAAGGCTCGAGAGACAACGCCCTCCGTCAGTTACTGTTGCCGCTGAACAAGGTGACCGTGGGCTCGTGTATGCTCGTCCAGAAGATGCAACGGCGGCACCGTCATTCTTTCACAGGTAATGAACACCACCATGATGTAATTATAGATTTATAACTAAAAGACGAGGTGACTTGGCTGAAGACGACACCTGCTCGATGTCGAAGCGATTTACGCAAAGGACGAAGATTTCATAGTAGAATACACAAAACTAGAGAAAGGTCAGGGAGGGGTCAGTGAGGAGAATTGTCCCCTCGATCATATTGATGACTAACCCCTTGTGATGCGCCGCAGTCCAGAAAAAGGATGAACAACTCTTGGACGGAAATAACTGAAAAGTTGTGAGAGTCCTTATTAGTTATTACTGATTTCTATCACTCAAAACCTAATATTTACACAGTAAGAATACCCGAAGCAAATGATTTACACTGACAATAATAGAACGCCGCAAAGAGCGCTATTCTCTTTACTGTTTATCGATGTTTATCTTCCATTAGATTACTAAGTACTCGCGGTGTCAATAATCGTGTTAATGCTAAGTGCTTCAAGAAATAAACACAATGAGACGTTTACAAATCATTGCCTCGAGAGAGTACATAGATCTTTGAGCTCCAGGTTTATTCAGCTGTTTTAAAGTAGAACGTTTAACTTAATTATTTTGTAATTTCTTGTTTCTGACGGAAATAACGGAACTTTCAGTGTAAGAATTGCGGTATTATTATTTCAATTATAACAATTTATTTTACTAGTAATTTTAAAATAGCATACGCATCACAACAAGATCGTTACACTGAAGACGATCCGAGGATTGCCGGAAACGCCTGTAGTTTAAAGAGTAATATTTAAGCCAGAGACACTGAACCAATTTTTTAGTTATAGAATTTAAAATTAGACTCAACCAAAAAGACGCGATGTCGACGCGATGTATATGAGTATTAAGACTTATGAGTCGTTAATTTTTTATGAAGTTTTCGTTGCCTGACCGAAGATTTCTTGATAAGAAGTATCGTTTTCTCACGTACGCAATAATAACATATGTACACAAATACGAATACACAAGTAAACAAATTAGTACTAAAGTATTTAGCGACGAGGAAAACTCTCCGCAGATTTCATTTTGAACTTATAAACCAAGCTGTTGCATCTTGTTCACGCGCAAGAGTAATTGTAATAAGAGGGATATCTTTGTTTACCTTTTATGAAAGGAAAATTACTTTATTCGTTAACTGAAACGTTATAACACGTTATATAAATTAAGAAATCTTAACAGTAGCTCAAATATAGAGTTCTCGCGCCGATATTCAAATATCTTTTTAATGCAATTCTTTATCTTTTTGGTTCTTTGAGAAATTTTGTCAAGGATTGTTCGTCTGAGAGTTTTTCCTGTAACAGGTTTGTTATCTTTGTACTTGAAAGAATTGAAGATATCGTAAAACTAATAGATGTGTACTTATATGTACTTATGAAAATGAGATTTGGTTCTATTATCAATGTAAACAAAACACTTTTAATAGTGAAAAAAACAACATATGTCTTGAGAGCGACGCGGACAAACATAATTTGTTCAGCAACATGCTGCTGTACGGATATACTTGATTTCTTAATTGATTCACAAAACCTTCATTGATTGGTCAATTGCCATGATTGACAGATGTTTTATGGATCCTTGATTGGTCAATCATTGTTGGTTTTCAAATTGCTGTTGAATGGTCTTGTTATGACTGACACCTCTTGTTGATTGGTTAATTGTTATGATTGACAGTAGTTGCAATTATACTTGTTGATTGGCTTGTTTTAATGATTGACATCTGTTGCTTCGAATGTTCATTGATTGGTTAATTGAAAAACTCGCTGATTGCATGGTTGTTTTGAAGCTCATTTGTACAAACGAATCATAGATTTCTTAATGAATTGAAGTCGTCGAAAACCTGTTGATTAATACAGAGGATTGCCTACTTAAAATATAAACTCATAATTAACACATTATAACGAAGAACGTTCGACTCATAGGGAAATAGATAGAATGGTTATATCGGCGGCGAAAAGGTCTGGAACTTCAGCAACGTATTTCTTGTTTTTTGTCTGAGTTCGCATAATACTGAGAACCGCAGTAAATTCAGTTTAATTTAAACCAGAAAACATTTCGGCGTGTTAGTTAGTTTTTTCAGCTCAGTGATGGTGTAGAGCAGAAGCGTTTACAAATACACTTTCTTTTAATGTCGTAACCGCTTTTCAACGAGGTTGACGGTCCACACACACTTCTTACTACATTCGATGTGCTAAACACCCAGTGGCCTCCTGACACCCAATACGTCATCATTTACTGAGGGAGGAAAACCGGAGAAAACCCTCGAAGCCCAAGAGAGAGCTAGAACGAACAGACAACTGACTCTACTCAGTCACACCAGGAATTGAACTACCCATGCTTCCGCATAATACATGAAATTTCTGTCGCGTTTCGTCATCCTTTGGTCTTTTAGGGTTATCGATCAGTGATCATCATAAAAACTATTATTGCAGATCCGACACTGTACAAAGTAAGATTAAAATGCCATGTTGTACATGATGTACTCTTAGTACACTGTACACTAAATAAAGAAACTTCGATCATCAAAGAGTGTTTTTGTTTTACATATGACAATACAGCAAGTCGAAATGATGTTTATTCTGTGTGTTTTAAGCTATTTCCTTTATACGATCATGTCTTGTATTTGATAAGGCCCGCTTGATTCTCACTTCCCCTGTCAACGTCCTTCCGCGATGGTCTGATAATTTTCTAAGACCCGACGTTCGAATAATAACAATGGTAGGTTTTTCAGTCATACAAAGTTTGGCGCCTTTGCATGTGTTTTCAACTCAGACCACTGCAAAATTAGTGCTTTTTACCGGCGTTAATTTACGTGTAAGTGCCTGTTATAATCTATGAACTACACGCCTATCAACTAAAACTGTCCAATCACCGGAGAGACTCAGTAAGGTTTTGTACCAACTCGCTGTCATACCATCATCTATCTTTTCCGCGCGTTATATAATTGAGGTTTGAATTACTTTCGAATCTTTTTTGCGAGAAAAAGAAAACGTTTGTTTCTAAAGTGTTGTTAGCTTTCTTCGTTAATTTTTAAAAGGAACATTGTTAATTTGCGACTACAGCTCCATGCTTGACACCTTTAAAGTGGTGGTCAAAATGAATTCAAAGACTAATGTCACTGATATGTGTGTTTGTAGGGGGATGGGGTAAGGCGAGTTTCGTACAGTTTTGCTATGCCAACAATGCCCAAAGCAGCGGAATTCAGAGTCGAATAAAATCATCATTTCAAACTTTAAAGTCTAGTTCTACTTCTCTTCGAATAAAGAAACAAATTACCATTCATTTGTAAGCTTTTCCGATAACAAAATCGAAGAAAAACAAGACAACGATTTTATATCAATCAACCAATCCGGACCCCCCTCTCCCACGGGGGATTTGTACATAAAAACAGGCGTTTTGTACTTCCTGTTCATTGTTAATCTAAACTAGAACGAATAGAAGACACTTCAGTCGATCGTACTGTGAGGTGCAGACAGTCAGTCTGCCAAGATACGACGTAAGGTGTTCTTATTCCATGCGGATAGGAAAATGGACGATGACTTAGCAGTGGTCAAAGAGAAAACCCTCTACGATCTTGAAATTCCTGGTTCCTCTCCTTGGTATGGCATGTAGTACAAACACTCTCTCATTCGTTGTATTTCAAATTGGTTTTAATGTACTTTATCGTCAATTTGTTTTTCTGTTTTGTTGTTTAACAGCTCCAAAGCATTTTATTGGTATCCTGAGCTATTTCTCGAGTATTATCGGTACGCTTGTAGTGTTGTAGTGTTGATATACGTGTTTGTAATTTTGTATATTCTTACTCTACGTTTGTTTTCTTAGATAAGCTTAAATTCTTGTTATTTTATAGCCCTCAGTACACCATCCGGTCTTCTTTTAGATAATATTTTAGCTATTTTTAGTATTTTATGCAAGTATTATTTCGATGTGGTAATATTGAAGTTGTTTTGTGATGTTTAAAACAAGCCAGCTGTTTCAGTACGAGTGTTTCTACTTTCTGTCGAGTACAGCCGATCCTCACAGATACAACTTAACGTAGCTACAATGGAGTAGGATTAAACCCTCCGTAGGAAAATCTAATTTCAGAAACCCTGTTCTGACTCAGTCAATAAACAACCAGAATTCACGAGAGTAGAAAGTTTATAGAAAAAAATCCGGCTTAATCTGGGCACACTGATCAATGGTTATTGAGGTATAATAGAATCGAAGGGCGAACCATTAAGTAATCTGTTTTCATGTGTTTGAACAACCGAGGTACTCTATCCTGAGTCATTCTATGAACATATAAATAGCACTATATATAAATGAACATCAGCAATTCTGTCAAAATTTGATAAACGTGTAATACTGTCAGTACATTACGCGGGTTTTTGATAAAATATTATAATCTCTAATGGTACTTAATGATGCCTGGGGCAATATAGTATAACATACGAAAAACTGTAAGAACTTTACACAAATAGAAAACTTGATCGTATGACAGGTTTACAGGTCGGGTTTCTCAGTCACTTGTGTATACTTTAGACACTTGTACAGCGAATCAGGAACTCATCCACAGAAACTGCGATCGCCTAAGTACATACCAAATACGTCTTTACAAACTAACAGGAAATAGAAAGCATTTTCTTGCGGATCATCAAAAAGACCGATTTCAGTGAAAACCCAACGAAAACCCACAAGTTTGAGTTTGTGAGGATATGTTGTCAGCTACTTTATTCATGAAGCACTTTATCGCAGTCTCGAGAAGCAATCGTGTCTACAACGACTGTCTACGCGCTTGGATAATAGTTGTATTTCAATTATATATGTGTATGTGTGTCTTGGTAATGTTTCAATTTGGTCAGTCTTTATGATATGAGGCACCCCTGCTGTTTATAAACCTTAAAACCTAATGTTACTAGTCTTATAATAGTATAACGGTGCTAAATGAACATTATTGTCGCCAGTAGAAACTACAATGAGCAAATACAACACCAAGATAGAAATTAAGGCAAAGTTAATATAACACCAGTTCATTTTTGCTACTCTTTTTTCGCAATAAGTTTCTTCGTGTTACGCCATATTTTGCCGATTTATTTCCACTACATCATATTTTGATCAATTTCGATGTTAATCTTTTATTAACTTTTATTGAAAATGGTGTTGGTGAAGATCAACATAAGAACTTCCTCTTGACGTAAAATAAACGTAGATTTTACAGTCAAATGAGATTCGAGTGAAAACGGCACTCGCCGGGAAATAGAAGCGTTTTTACCGCTTCCGTAACATCAGCGCGGAGCACAGGGTTTGGAAAACAAACGCTTGAGTCAAACACTTTGAATCCAAAAGCCTTTATTTGCCATTAACAACCTAAAGAATGATCGCAAGTTGTGTCCACTTTTAGACAATACACGTGACAACGTAATATGATTAAATGTTTATAGGATGTTTTGATGGCATTTATGACGATTATTCTCAAATAATGTGGTTTATGGACTATTAATATTAATCCAATTCGCTATACAATAATTAAACCATTTCGCAAAACAAAGGACGCAATATGCGGCCAAAACAAAAAGAAATAAGAAAGAAAAGAAAGAGAATAATAAGAGTTGATTTGAGTTTATGTATTAGCTTCACGTGTGTTCTTGAACGATGTCTTTGTACTTGAGTAATCTGTAGCGATTAGCAGCGAAATGATTCAAACAAAGTCACCTTTCTCTAGAGCTGCGCAGAAGTTAAATCTTTCGTCCAAGAAGAAGTGTAAAAGGACGCACAAGGAGAGCCCACAACCCACTGTACCGCAAGAGACCGCTCAGGTTCGACAGGTTAAACCAAAAGATCCTTCGCCTTATCCATTCCCAACAAAGTTTAAGGAGGTGCTTCGGTCGTCCAGTCCTACCGTACCCGCAGCGCTGCAGAAGACGAGTCCAAAGCGAACTGATGGAAAGGTAACGTTGATCTTACTGACAATTAGAGTGCATACCCGTACAGTTTCCTCGCAGGTCTCTTGTTCGCGTAATTTAGGGTTTGAGTCTTCAAACGTCCATGAACGCTATAGCTGCGCGCGTTTGCGCATATCAATTTCCCAGCTGTTTCATTCGAAAATCGTTGCGAGTGATAGCAAATGAATGCTTTAAAGAGTCGTTTTCATATGAGTGGGAAAGTTACGGTACAGTGTCGTATTGGAAGAGATGAGATGTATCTGCACGCTTTTTGAATTGGTTCAGAAAGGAAGCCATTTGAGTGTCACGGTACCGTAGATTTCCACGACTCTACAGTGAAGCAATAAAAAAAATAACTGTTTATTTAGTGTCCAATGTATTTTAGCGCTTGCGCACTAATTGGGAGACACTGCAATAAAACTGTAGCTGTAGTTATTCATGTGTGCTCATGTTCGTCTCTGTTACTCTCCATTCAGGTCAAGGTCATGCTACGAATATGTCCGAGTTTTATCGGAGAATCGGCATCCGTCTTGAAAGTAGACACCAAACGCAAACAAATCACTCTCTACGATCCCAGCACAGCTACCCACGTGTCCACAGCTAAGCGTAAAATGGGCGTGGCCGCACCTAAGATATTCGCCTTTGATGCCATTTACGAACCCGATGCGAAGCAAAGCGATGTGTGTTCGGGTACCTTGGTGGATATTCTACAGACTGTCGTTGGTGGCTGTGATGCCTGTGTTTTCACTTACGGACACGTCGGACTGGGTTAGTTAGCGCTGTTCTTAATTATAACGATCTCAAACTCATGAATAATTCATGAGGACAAAACAAAGGGAATCACCTTCGTTAAGGAGGTTAAACTGACTATGTTGTTCTTATTTGGACAGTATAACAATCTGCTCAACTTTGACTATGAATTTCTCCAAGTGCGCCTCAACCCACTTTTCGGAGTTTTCAAATCGCAGACAGCGCTCTTTGTCGTGTAGTAGTTCTAACTGTGATATTCATTTGTTTCCAGGTAAGACCTATTCCATGATTGGTCGAGATGAGAGTGACCAGACAATAGGAATCCTACCATCGGCATTATCATGGCTCTTCCGTCTTATTAGCGAACAGAAACAGAGGCGAGTAACACTTGCCCACACGGCCACAGTTATACTAGCGGCAGAGTGAGAGACGATTCTCGGTGCGCACGCGCGACAATGTTCTTTTTAACATGTCTTCTTCGTGTTCACAGAACTGGTACAAAATTCTCAGTTCGAGTGTCGGCCGTTGAAATTGTAGGGAGATCAGAGAACTGGAGAGATTTACTGGTGTCAGCTACCACAGGTACCCCAAACAATACTCTATAAAATGTATGAATCCTGAAGTGTACAGCCGCCTATAAAATACCATAATATGTGATGTAAACAACTAGATTTACCGTGAGGGTGAACTGTCCTCCATCGGTTGTAAAGGTGCAGTAATACGGGCAACAAAATCGTGCAACTTGTCGCGCAACATTGTTGCGTTACAAGTTGCAGAGCAATGTTTCTCGTATTGCCACCGTTCGCGCAACTTGTCGCGCAACACATTTTCATGTTGCAGGTTGTAAAACTTTGTTGCGCAAAGTAGAAGCTCTTTCTGCTTCATGCAACAAAGTTTTGCAACCTGCAACACCGAAAATTAAATTTGTTGCGCGACAAGTTGCACGATTTTGTTGCTCGTATCCCCCCCCCCCCCCCCCCCCCCCCCCCCTTAAAGCGCATTGAGACAATGTGAAATGCGCTATATAAGAACCGACTTATTATTATTATTATTATCATTATTATTATATTATTATTATAATATTATTTCAGGTACTGATAATGGCAGTAATGAAACACCGAGCCCAAGCGAGTTCCTTAGAGACGACAGAACCGAAGGCGTCCAGGTCAGAAATCAAGGATTCCTGATAGTTTCTAGTTATCTTTTAATGGATCAAAATAAGTTTCAATTTGTTTATTATTAGCTGATGAATCCGTCTGAGCTTCGCGCCTCGTCTGCCGAGAAAGCAGCGTTTTACTTGGACGCAGCACTGGCCGCACGAACACGATCTACGTCTGAAAAATCACCCGGTACAGTGATCGCAATTTACTATTAGTCAGAATCTATACTAGCACGTGTATGACCCACAGACATTAAATATACAGCAATAGTCTATTACCCTACCGTGGGTACCACTGAGAGGTTCGGTTGTGTATTTACGAGTCGCGAAGCAGAAAGTCTACTGCCGAACCTCTGGTACCAAGATATTACCCATGCTTCTTTACGGTTTGTCGCGTAGGTTTGAGTGTTTTTACCGAGGTCTTTATATATTTTACAATTTGCCAAAAGGCAGGCGAAGAAACAATAGGACACGAAGTCCCCTACATGCAGGGCTCTCCATCCAAAGCCAAAGGGTTTTTGTCCCAGATATCCCCCATTAAAATGCGCTATTTGCTCGGCCAGCTTTCCTACTTCCATATTTGAGCATTGTACTTACCATATTTGGAATCCCTGTAAATATTCTTCGCTTAAAAGTACGATATTTTATCGAAAAATCCATCCAAACTTACAGCAACTCGAGTAAATGAATGTAAACTTTGTCGGCCATTTTGTTACACGGCCAAAAAGACTGGTAAAGCTAACACAGGGTGACCGGTAAACTCGTGCCCAGTCCCCGTAAGCCGGTCCACGTTACACAACACGGATTTCTTGAACGTCTTGAATATTTTATATTTTAGATGGCCTAGAAAAAGACGAAACCAGGAATTCACATATGTTCTTCACCGTTCATATTTATCAAGTGGAAAAACATTCCAAAAACAGCAAAGGTAAGAACTGGTTCTGCCAGACAACGGCCGGTGCATGAGTCCAGGATGTAACCCAGGGGCGGATCCAGGGGGAGGGTTCTGGGGGTTGCAACCCCCCCTATGGATATTTTTTTAATACCGCTTGTATAGATATGTCTGTCCGTAGGTCTCTCTTGCACTTTCAGCTGACTCTCCCTCGTATACGTAAGAATAATATAATTCATTCATACTGTTTACACGACCGTTCGACTTCGAGGCCGGTTTGACTGTAATGAGAAAGAACCTGCCGTTTTTAGCGTCAAAAACGTATGTGAAGCCTTCATACTTGTAAGCTCACCCAAGAAGACTCTTCCAAGCATCTTTGTTGGATGTCCAATAAACTCAAAATTTTACTGAAAATTGAGTTTTGTTGTGTTAATAAAACAACTCCAGATCTCTAAAAATTGCATTTTAGAGCTTGTAGATTTCAAAATTTTCTGGGGGGGCATGCCCCCACACCCCCCTAGTACTTCGCGGCTTTGCCGCTCACACAACACAACGGCCGCAACACAACCCCCTGTTTGACAAAAACCTGGATCCGCCCTTGTAACCTCTCGCTAGCTCAGTACCCAGGCAACACCATTCTAGCGGTGTATGATGGTCAGATTTGAACAGCAATATAAGATAATATTTTTTAAATTCCCTTATTTATTTTTACTGCCTGTGGACAAAAAAGTGGTGGGACTATAGCTCCACCAGCCCCTCCCCCTCCGCGGGCCCTGTATGACGGTCAGATTTGAACCCCTCAAGTATGAGTTGATGAGTTGTGTGCTCGAAGTGAATCTGATCAAAATTGGTTTTTCGTAGTACATGGCGGACGTTCTCGCTTACATCTTATCGACCTTGCGAGCTGTGAGGGCTACACAGGGTCCAAGAAAGAGGGTGGTGCAAGCAGCATGTCGATAGCTGGACTTGGCAACGTTATCATTGCACTTATCAATGGCGCTAAGCATCTTCCACACAAGTAAGTCAATCAAAAGATAAGCTTTTTTCCTAGTGGCTCTGTCTCTTATATATTTAGAAATGATACTGTGGGGGGAGGGGTACGTCAGGAAAACCATTGAAATAAGGTATCTGACGTCGACTCACGATGATCGAATGTACACCCCCCGGACACATTTGTTATGTTAGTTACTCTGACCAATCAATCGCCGTATGTTTTCAGGGGGAGTAAGATAACTCGTATGCTTCAGGAGTCGATTGGTAACCCTTCATGTCGTACTACAATGATGGCTCATGTGTCGCCATCGTTACCTTTCTACAACGAGACATTAGCAATAGCTCAGCTGGCCTCAAGGTTGCACAGGCTCAGGAAACGTAAAGGAAAGGTAAGCCTCACCATTACGTCATAGTGCTGCAAGGCTTGGCAACCAAGCAATCCCAGAATGTCTAGCGATAAAGACGTAGGTACAACATATCATCGCAAGGGTTTTGTTTAGTGTATAAAATGACTTTTTTACAGATAAAACAGCATGGATTGCAATAAACATACAGTCTAATTTAGCACTCGAGATGACCAACCGTATCTTGGAGACACTGTGGTAGATTGAACAAACTTTCTGAGTTGTCGGGCTACCTGTGTTTTTTTTGTGGATACTTTTCTCATCACCCATCACGGATTTTACCTTGCGGCTGAACGCGACCCCCGACTGATAGAAACATAACTAAGTACGCCAACTAATTCTTAACTCTGTAAGAGAATAGATGGAATTAGTAGAAATATACCACAGACGTCTACGTTCACAACGAAATGCAACTTCACAATTCGCCATTGTTTGAGTGATAACTAATTCCTGTCCGTCTTTCCTATCGTGCAAACTAAGTTGAAGATGCTTCTCATTGCAAAGATTCCTATCTTACTATAATACATGAGTGATTTCTATTGTACTTGCAATATCAACTAAATTACTTCAAGACCGCTCAATTAACACAAACACGAGACACGAAGGGTGGAACTACAACCAACCAACTACAAGCTCACGAAAACAGAGAAACCTTTCGTAACTGAGAAATTCATTTTCGTGAACTGTGCGGGGATTGTCCGTTTTCTTCCGAAATACTGTAAGTACACTCCACTTTCAAGTTCACAAAGCTATCTAGATGTCTTGATAAGTGGCTTTCTTGCAACAAAGACATGAAACGCAAAGATCAGTAGATAAGATAATATCGCAGGAATGAGATTATACTACAAACTAGTTATGACTATTAGTTAATGGTAGGATAACTCTTTAATGAGACGAGTTTAAATTTAGACTCGTAACTATGAGATACGGTTTGGTTCAGACATGAGTAGCAAACGTGCCAATACAAATTATATTCCATTCAATGCGACAATTCGACCACTAAACCACTCCAAAGCATGAAGTATTCAAGCACTTTTTTCAGCGTTCTTTTTAATCATCTTTGAAGTGCTTTTACCGCCTAAATGCAACTGCGTGAAATATCGACAAATATGCAGAGTATTTAATTGAATTGATTTCTATGGCTTTTACCCATTAAAAATATGCATAAACAGTAGTAGAGTTCACTTAACTTAATGCCAATTATATGATCATGGTACACTTTATACACCTTAGCTTCCATAGCTATTATTCCCTACTAATGCTGTCACATACTGCGGAGTGTTGATATCGTTTGATCAGTCCCCATGCTGTGCTTCAACATGTATCTAAGATTCCATCACAAAACTATTTCTCTCGCAGCAATTTGGTTTTCGGAAAGTGGCTTGAGCTGCGATTATATGAAGGTTTTTCTGTGCGAACCATGTCAAAGAAGCATTGTTTGTACCCATTATATTTCCCATGTAGGAGTACTTGGCCAAACGGCGTTAACGCTGGTATTTATCCTTGATTTTCTAAGGGTTTTACGCATGATTGAAAAATAAACCTGCAGATAATAATCTAGCTTGGCTTTGTTTACATTATTTTGATACTATTTCATGAATGATACATGGTTATTACTGATCACATACCCCTTCCATTCATTCATTCTCCCATCCTCCTTTTTAATCATCCTCCCATTATTTGTCCCATATTTCCTTTCTCCCATCCTTTTTGTTATTTCCTTTCATTTGATAATGTACTCGAATCACAGTGTTTTAATAAGCGTGTTGTTTCGTAGGGTTCAGGTACGAGTTCGTCCGGAGGAGAGAGCTCTTGTGACGAATCGCGAATACGAAAACCACGCCTGCGCACTGCAGAGCCTAAACTGCGTACCACAGCCATCCCAGATAGACTGCGCGAGAACTGCGCTCAAGGAGAAGGCGATAACTCCGACCAAAACTCGAGTACTGGGGAGGAGTCATGTGATACGGTGATCTACGTCGGCCCCGACGGAGAATTAAGCGATAGAGATCTTACAGACCACGAAGGGCCTCCATCGCTGCATCACTACAAACCGTTGTCTAAGAATATTTCGCCCTGGGAGGACTGTGAAACAACGAGATCACTTAAAAGAAAGTTAGAGGCCATTGAAAATCTCGACCAGGAAGACGAAGAGGAAGCAGATGGGAAGGTCACTCAAACTCCAGTGGAGAAGATAGACGAAGAACTAAAAGAGGTGCAGGAAGGGGAGATTATTGTGGCTGACGAGAGGGAGGAGGAAGCGGTACAGGAGCTAACAGAACCTACTGATGTCATCGAGGTGAAGGAGGAAAGACAGCCATCACCAGAGATCTCTGTAAGCACAACGAGTAACATCATTCAGACCTTAGAACCAACCATAGAAACCCCACCGCAAATCGTCGAACACAAACAGGACATTGACACTTTTGATGACGATTATTTCGAAGAGTTACAAGAACTTGAATTTCTAGAAGAAACACTTGACAAAAATCTTGCCTCCGACGAGGAATTCGAGTTTCAAGAGAAAGACTTCTTGCCAAACTTTACAGAGCAGCCGACTTTTCTTCAAGACGACTTGAGTTTTTTACCCAAAGGTCAAGAGTTAACAGAAAGGGAACTCAGAGAAACGGCCAAGTACGCTCTGAGTAAAACTGAAAGTCTACTCGACGTCGAGCCTGACAACATTGCGGCTTTGGAGGACTGGAACGAGTATAGTGTCGACGTCGCAGCAATAATGAGATACCACAAAGCCACGTCACGGCCAACTCCTGTAGACCAACCGAAAGGCAACAAAAAGGGCCTTACTTCACAGTCCAGTAGCTCTGATGCTTCGTCATCGGATGCTGAAAGCATCGTCCTCCCCGAGAAGCCGTGTTTTTCATTCATGACTTGTGACGCTGTCAATGAAGACGTCGACAACGCTGGCAAGAAACCCACCAAACGAAACCCAAGACATTCAGGTAGTTTTATCGTTACTAACGCTGCTGGTGATGTGAAATGTAGTTATGAGGTCACTGCTCAGCTAGTTGAAGCCTGCCAACCCGAACGATTCTTCTCAGAGGAAGGTTGTTTTGTGTTCGAAGAACAGCAAAGCCCAGATGAATTCTACTACGACGATACAGAGTTAATCTGGGGCGAAAAGGAAGACGATATGGCAACAGTAACTGTACTGTATTCCGATGAGCGTGGCCAAGGTATCGAGAAAACTCTCTCAAGAGTTCTCTCAGAGGAATTGTTGTTTCCTGACTTGGACCAAAAGCTCGACAACGTCAACCCAGTTGATGACATTCAAGATCTAGTGAGCGAGCTGTCAATCAAACTGACTGACGGCTCCAGTGATTCTGACCAAGAACTCCCCCCTAGATCACCTGCAATGGACACACCCATGAAGCTCTTCTACCATCTAGTCCCGTCGCCTCATTCATCATCGAATGAAGACTTGGACGAGGGCCAATTGGTTAAGGTGATAGCAATGACTGCCAAGTCTTTGTCTCCTATACAAGAATGTCCATCAAGGGAATCCAGCTTGAATCGGTCATCAGAGAGTATTACACACGAACTTAGGGATCAAAACTTTAATGTCATAGAAACGGACGTTACAAATTACATCAAAGCAGAAGCAATCGGCGAAAGAGACATGACTTCACCTCCATCGAAATACTTCAGGACAGTTGAGCACGAGCAAATGAGCGAAACTCTTGATGAAGGAGAACGCAAGAAGGCGTCGCCACAGAAGCACGAATTTAGTTCGCTTCTTCAGAAGTTTGTTGCTGAGCAGCTTATGGAGTGCCAAGGAATGAATGGAGAACTTAAAATCTCTCGCCCTCAACCAAGGCCAGCCGTTCCTGCAGAGTGTGTCACTCCAACTCGCGGCAGTCGACGATGTCGAGTTATTTCTCCTAACGATACAGCAAACCAAGATATTCTGTTGCCTCCCCTTCAGCCTCATCGACGCTCAATGCTCGACAAAGCGCGGGTTATTCGTTCACCTAAACTCGACGCTCAACGTGACCGGGAATACGGCAGTGATGTGGTTAGTTATAGAAGGGACTACCACGATGATTCCAGCGACAGTTCACATACAGCTAGGACTGAACCATGGTCTCCTATAAGACCACGCCCTTTGTTCCCCACCCCTCCACAGAGACCAAATATCACAACAAATGTAACATTCCTCGGCTGTGAAACACCGTCACCAGCCAGCAACACCAAAGTTATGCCCATTGACAATGACATCGAAGAAACGAGAGCAGAAGAAGAAGAAGCATGTGTTGACGATGAATTCCAGGAAACTAGATCCAAACGAAAACAAGAGCGATACCAAGAGTATGGTTACCAGAGTGAACCGGAAGCCCGCAAAAACAGGAATGGCAGGCATAGGAGAAAACGTGACGAGCGAGGCTACGTAAGCGAAAGCGAATGTAAAGTTAAAAACAAGGAAAACAACTCCGACAGCTTCGTCCGCTTAACGTACTGTGGTTCAGAAGTATCAGGGAGTGAAGCAGAAATACGACGACCTCGTCTGCACCAGAGCGAACCACATGTAGGGCGCTATGGCAACTTGAAAAGGCCGACGATCAGCCGAGAGAAAATCAATCCAAAGACTCCGTACGCGCCACAGTATGATTTTAAAGTTCGTCACCAACATCGTCGTTCTTTACACAAGATCATCTACAGGTTGTCAGGAGAGATTGCAGCAGTAGTTACTACAGCACAGGGACCCATACATTATGCCAAACCTATCGATGGAACAAGAGGGAGTGGTTCCATGTCATTATCTGTTGACGCTATTAACTCGTCACCAAACCCTAGACTTGGTTCAACCAGCACTGTTAATAGCAGTGGGATGGTCTTAGGTGAAAGTACGAGCACAGTCTGGGTACTAAGTGAGCCTGCGATGTCTAGTGAAGAGATGACTGCGGATGAACGCTCGGTACCAGGAACTCCCGTCAGCGTACCTCGCGGAAGAGGGCTCAGCAGGCTACGCTTGTTCAGGTACTTGTACAATTATTTCTGTAAATTTGCCACATAAAGACATTCTATAGTCATCAAACACACCATCCTGTCTTGCGTTCTGATTGGCTGTAATAACTGTAATCAAATTCTTTTGATTTGTTTTAGTCGCGACAGGGGAAGCAGTTACAGCAGCGGACATGCTAGTGACAGTAGTGTCAATGATAGCCCAGGCCCCCGGCAGAGTAGGGTCAAGGACCTTCGTAGATCGAAGTCAGGTAAAGTTTTTAACACACATTGCGTTAATTACGCCTTCGTCTTGTCGACCGCAAATAACATATGATGGATCGTTGCAGCTTCGACTCGATCCGATGCAGCCAGCAGTAGTGGTTATGAGAGCATGCGCAATGACACAAGCCATGCTTCTAGCGACAGTTGCAGTGACAAAGATTCAAGTAAAAAGAAGAAAAAGAGGGGTAAGTAATGTTTGTCATAGTTGTCTTAGAGTCGTTTTCGGACGAGTGGGAAGTAGTTACAGTACGGTTCGTGCTGTGACCGTACCGTGTCCAAGCATTCTGATAAACTGATAAAGTCTATTCATTCATTCATTGGTTGAGCAATCACTTTGCGCGCTGTGATTGGTTGAATAGATGTCTTCGATTTTGTACCATGACCGTAACTCCGTGCCGTAGGTTTCCCACTCATACGAAAACGACTCTATGCTGTTCTCCGAATGACTCAGTAGTTTACTATCAAATTAGCGCGTCGTCTAATTCGATTCGCTGAGACGTGATATACAGCATGTCACGTGACTAATATAACAATGCGTCGTATTTACAGATCTGCGTAAACGTAGTAGTTCAGCCCCGCCATCCAACCGTCGTCGATCTCGTTCACCACGTCGCTGGTTTAGTCGCAAGTCGCTTAACGACCACGTCGAAATCAAAGTGTACCACGTCGATGATATTGACAAACTGCAAAAGTTTATGCGCTCAGAGGTAAGAACAGTTAAGTGTTGTATGTGGTATGTGTCAGGGCCGTCGTATTTAATTATAAACTCCTATGACGGAGGGGGAGGAGTATCGACTAGTGGCCATGCCCATTCAGTTACTTGCCCTCCCTACCCCTATGCCGTATATACCCATCCTCTTATTCATACTCAAGTGAGACTACTAGCATCTATCTCACCTCACTTCCCTTATGGTTTTCGTCGAAGGCAAACGAAGAGAGTAACATAAAGCTGCATGGGCTCAAAGAGCACCAGTCGGTTTTAAAAGCCGAACTACGACGATCTAGACAGAGATTGATCGACAACGAACAGAGATGGAGTTATGGATGTAAGTGTGTGGTATTCTCAGGTTTATCTTGGGTATACTTAAAGTGCATCTAACCCCTATGAGATTGTTTAAAAATCTATTCAATATATGCTGAATAGTTGGTGGGTTCAGTATTTTGTGATTTGAACCTTGCGTTTATGAGTTATATAGAGGTTTGAAATCACAATATGCAAATTTGATGACGTCTACTAAGGAATTTGCCATAACTTATTTAGACTTTTTCAAGAACTTATTTTTTGAAATGGGCAAAAAAACTATAAAAATCATTTATAAAGACTGTGAAAATATTCTGTAAGTTTTCAAATGTCAATAATCAGCACAAGGGCGTTTTTGTATAACAAATGATTCCTTAGTAGACGTCATCAAATTTGCATATTGAGATTTTAAACCTCTATAACTCATAAAATACTGAACCCACCAACTATTCAGCATATATTGAATAGATTTTTAAAACAATCTCATAGGGGTTAGATGCACTTTAATATATGCTGTAGTCTACATTATAGTACCTCAACTTGATATACTTTATTGAAACAATAGTTCCATCGAGCGAGGGCCTATGCGGTGATAATTGCCCGAGGAAGCTGGATGCTCCCATAAACAAATAATTGCACAAGAAACGAAGTTTCAGTCTAGAGGAGAACCCACTATGATTTCCGAGGGCAAATTTCAAATAGACAGTATTCTCTATTGTCTTTTGAATTTCCTTAGCGAAATTAAATACAATGGAAAAATCGCAAACTCTTCAAACCTTAGCAATTCATTGTAAAGGTGTTGGTCATTTTCAAAGTTTGGAAATTCGTTGGAAATATAATTTTCCAACATATTCCCAGTATTATTATTAGTCGCGCGCGACCACCGACACTATCGCGTCACGTGATCGAATTTGACCAATGAGATTTATTGTAAGGTGCATGCCACGCCCTACATATCATTGTTAGTACTGAAACACAAAACATGGATAGAACAAGGATTCTTATTTTCTATTGCATCATTTGCAGTACGAGCTGAAGGCATGTTTCCAAGCGACGACCCAAGACTTACGCAAGCCCTGGAGATGGAGAATGTGATGTTGCAAAAACGAATCAAAGCTTGCAAATCCCACTTGATGATGGTTACTTCGTTCGATGTTCTTGTCACAGAAGTATAGATGCGCGACGATACACACACTACATGTCAAGACAGACAAACACTTCATGCATGTCAAGACACACACACACACACTACATACATTTCAACACACACACACATTACATGCGTGTCAAGAAGGCGCGAACTCAGTGGAATTCATTCTCATGACACAAAATCAACATGGCTTTATTGCACGACCTAACAGTCCTAAATGTGACTTTTAACCGCTATCATGACGCAAGCCCAGCCCTGTACCTCATTATGGAAACATGACGTAACTACACAAGTTCAAATTATGACGTTAGGTCACATTTTAAAAAGCACGTGACAATGCGGCCTTTCATGTTTTAAATTGTATACAAAGGTTTTTTAAATATTCTATTTTTAGGTCATATGAAATGCTATTTGTAAATTAAAAATTTATTTATTTTCATACAAGAATTAAAAAAAATCATCTTTGGTTAGTCATGTCAAATTAGCGTCCCTGAAGGTGATGCTACCTTTTTTAAGTTTTGACTTAATATATTTTTTATTCAAGTCAAATTTAAACGGAAAATAAAAGCCCATTATTTCTTGTCGTGTGAGTTTCTTTATTTCTCATTGGTTTGATAAAGACAAAGATTTTGGAAAAATTATACTAAAATAAATGCGCAAGGGTGGAGATAACCTGCGTTCTCCCCCTCCTCTCCAGTCCGCCTCCTTTTCCCCTGTCCCTCACCCCCCATTCCCCTAGACCCTGGCTACGCAGGCTAGGGTGGAGAGACCGATAGGTTACCTCTGCTCTTTCTGACACATCAGGTACGTGTTCTCATGTCTACTTTTGTATTAGCGGAGAATCATGAACAGCAACAAACGCTTGTTTAAAACACTTGTTTATTATTCTCAGTCTAAACCTACTTTTTACAGTAAAAAGTGAATGAAATATATAAAAACAGACGCTGTTTGATGAGTGAGATCGATTCCGTCCTCACACAAGCAAATATACACTTCTTTTAATAAGAATACTGTTTGCTGAAGAGGTTATTGTACAATACATTATCCTACACACGCCTCATTACATTATTTTTTACAAGAACTCAAGATTCTGACAGCCGATTTCGCAAAAAAACTTGCGGTATTCCTACTAATCAGACAACTACTTTCCGATTACTCAAGAAGTTAGTTTTATCATTCGTTTTTAGTATTTTTATATTACTTAATATGTTAGATACGTATGGGCAGTTCATTGCAGAATCATTGGAATTTGGAATATTTTATTAAGCGAATGTTATCGATTTGGATGAAATACAATTAGGCGTAGTCCTCCACCTACTGTAGATGATTGACTCCACCTACTGTAATTATTGACTTGGACGTATGTCCAGTTGCTACGAACTGTAAGATCGTTGCAGTTGGTTGTGCTAAGATAAATAATTTCAGTACATGTTGACACCAGAGACCATTCAATGTGAATCAGAGGAGTTCATTCATGTACTTGATAAAAGTGAAGATTAGTTCAATCAAATGCATAAGCATCTTCATCCATGAACTCATAGCTATCTCCTGCTATCAGGCACCTGCTAGTGTTACGCAGCTTTCGTGTGGTTGGGGCTCCACCTTCCAAACTCTCCACCGTCTTTGTAGACCTGGTTTTCCTAGAAGACTGTGGAGTCGACGCTGTGAATTTGTCACGATTAAATATCCAAGCTGCATTTTGGGCTTGGTTTCGATTGTTCGTGGGCGAGAAAACCTTGACGCTTTTCTTCTGAAATGGAGTCGAGTTGACGTTGTCAGCTGTACTAGTAAATATATCGTTTGGTTTTGGATGACTACGAGACCTTAGCTTTGTGCTCATGTCAGTACTGGAAGTGGAATCATTGCGAGACGATCTTCTGCTGACAGACGATAACTTCTTTGCTTGTGTGACACTTGCAGATCTGATTTTCTTTTTTTCCACTTTTTCGTTAGATTGAGATTCATCTCTTTCCTGTACCGCTTTGGTTTGTGTTAAATCTGATTCGTTCTTGACAGTACATTCGGACTGTCTCTGTGCCCACTTTTCAAGCTGCCGCAATTTGACACGTTCTTCAATGGACATGAGTACAACAGAGGGCTCGAGAAATTCTTGAGGAATTTCGTTTGCGATCGACGCATCCCTACAGCTTTCATCTCTCTCCACGGATGATGACGATGACGACGATTCTGACTTGGAAACCTCAGAGGTACGATTTTCTGTGTCAGTGTGTTCATTTGTTCTGGACGACGAACTTGCTTCGATTGTGTTGTTGTTATTTTTTGGCTTTTTCGTGGAAGGTTTCCGTTGATCATTGTCACAGACTACTTTCCATTCATTGGTTTCCAACCTTTTTAAAGACACTGTAGTCTTTACATCCTGGCTTCTCGTGACACGTCTCGTCGACTGCGTGTCTACCGCGTCGGTACCACAATTTTGCTTGTCTAATGGCTGTTTGTTTCTAGTTGTTCTCGATCTTGTATTTGGACGTTTTTGTATGTCGATGTTCTCAGTTTCTTCCTTGCGATCTGTCGATGTGGCGGTGGAATGATGAAAATCACTGCATGAACTTTGGCTTGTGGATGGTAGTTCATCTTTCAAATAATCCATGGAAGTTTGCAGTACATCTTCATCATTATATTCACCACCAGATGTAGTCCTTCTTCTCTTGGTTGGCTTGTTGTCTTCCATGTCGTCCAAATTCCATGACTTTCTCTTGCTATAAAGGGTATCCATACGCAATGGGGAGGAGAGTAAATGTTCATCTTCGTTACCATCGGTGCTATCAGCCACGGTACTACTGGTATCATAATCATCGTCGTCTTCAACAACAAAAGAAACATCATCATCATCATTCTTATCTTCAAAGACATCGTCATCACTTTCATCTGTTCTGGAACTGAGTATCACTTTAATACCATGTGGTGAACGTTTCTTTTTCTTTGTTTCGGTTCCTGCAGTGTCTTCGGTGTGTCCACTTCGTTCTTCATCACCTGATTCAACAAGAGTACTCTCCTGACTTGAAATATAATAGTTGACGATTTCTTTGACACGGTACATCAAATCGGGATCTGAAGAGCCTTCAAAATGAGGGATTTCAAAACCTTCAAAAGGTTCATCATCATCTGAATCGAACAAAGTCGTGTAAGTTTCCTCGAGCTCCTTCGCAGACTTTTCCCGTTCTTTTTCGAGGTCATTTTGGGTATTTGCATTGGAGCCCTGCACTTCTTCATTAGTTGGATGGCCTGAGGCTCCTTCTTTGTTCCTTTTTCCCTGGGATTTCTTGCGACATTTGCTCGCTTTTGGTGTAGAAGGACAGCTCCCGGCCTCAGCTCTCATTGAGCAATTCTTTTCCTCGCCGTCTGACAAATTGTCGTCAACCCTGTTGACAGCGAATCCACTTCTTGGGCTTGAACTGAATTGAGGTGGAATTGATCGAGATATCACGGGACGTTTGTCTTCGTAATCGTTCGATTTGTCACAGTCGATCTCTGGTGATGTTTTGTCAACCTTACTTCTTGTCTTCCTAACATTTGAATCTGGCCTTATGGAAGGCTTCCTTGGCGAGTCATCAAGGTCACTCTTAGTGCTTTTTTCCAACAAGGAAATAGTACTGGAAGAAAAGTGGTCTGTATCTCGACGTTTTCTGGGAGAACTAGGATTAACAACCTGCTGATTGGACAACGCCTCGGTACTGTCTGAACTGCAACTTTTACTGTTGCTTCGTAGGACGCGTTTGGTTTTGGACTGCTCGACATCATCATGGAATGGTTTCCTGGAAGATCGTAGTCTCGTGAAAGTTGGTTCTTCACCAGACGCCGAATCCTTTGCCGTGTCATTTTCGACGTGTTTAGTCGCCTCTTCATCTCTATTTTCCATAACTTGAGGTTGGGCATCATTCCTCGTGTGTTTCTCTCTTCCTTCAGCAGTGTCTGCTCCACTAGATGCGTGCTGTGTCTGCTGGAATTCTTGCTGTGGGTCAGATTTCTGCACATCTTGCTCCTGTACCTTTGCCACTGCCTTATTCTTTTCCATGGGGATCTCCTTGATCATCTCTTCGTCAAGCAGGGCAGTTATCTCATTGAGCTTTACACTGCTAGGGGATGACCGACTTCGTGTCATTCGTCTGGTCTCGAAATCTTCTAAAGTGTTTAATGTCGTAGTTTTGTGTGCAGCTTCCTTTGTTTTTAAGGGTATTGTAGAAATGTGGTTGTCATTTTCAGGGTAGCTTTCTTCGGAGAGGGTCCTGTCTTTGTCCTGTATACATTTCCCGCCTTTTTTATTCATCTTCTTGGCATTGTTATCTGGAGTGGTTTCATCTTTTCCATCCAAAATATCAATGTCATCGTCCTTTGAGGGAGTCTGGAAAGGATTCCGAGACTCGTCGTGGCTGAAAAACGAAATAAAAAGGAAATATGACATTACCAGAAGTCCATAATCAAAAGTCCTGATAAACAATGCAACGCGGCCCGTCAGTTTGCGATACATGTATGTTCTATTTACACGACGGAGATTCAGCAACTTTTCTTTTTGGGAGAGATTCGGGAGGGTTCGCAGGGATTCCATTTCAAGCAGGCAACGCCAACTGTTCTGGCGGCTGCTTTCAAAATCTGAGCCATCTACTCTAGTTTGTCGGCTCCATCTGCCGATTCTCACATGTCTATTAGAAGCCTTTTATTAATACTATTGTTACTATTGATATGAGGAAGGAGGGGGAAAAGAAGATAAGTGAAAAAACATGTACTTCAAAGCTTACCTTTGGTGTTTGTCATGCGTTCTTTTGTCACTGTACTTGAGTCTCATCTTTTTCCAAGAAAACCTTTAAACTTGGTCCTTGACTGATGAGCTGATCAATACTTTCGTAGTTTGCGTCTTTTCGTGCAAATGATTGGTGGTGTTCACTCTTTAAATGCTTTGTATGTTAAAAAAAACACAGTATAAGAAATGTATTTGAATGTATTGTGGACCTCAACCATTGGACACTGACCATCTACGGGCAGCCCATAAATGTAAAGTAAAAAACCTGGGGTGCTTACCATTTACCAGGAAAACCGGAAATTCCGGTTGGAAAAACAAATGGTATGTGCCATTCCGATCAGAAAGTTCCGGAAAACTCGGTCTAGTGATTGTGGTAATCCACTTTTCCCGCTCTTTTTGTTTTTCTATAGATGTGTGTACCATATTAGACTAAATTTTCTGGAACTTTCCGATCGAAATGACACATGCCTTTTTCCAGTTTTTCCGGGTAAAAGGAAAGCACCAAAATTAAGTAGGAACACCCCAAGGATCTCTATTGCTTTTGTTACATATCGATTTAGAAACTATCGGCAGTCATACAGTCAATGTCATTAACGTTGTCCAGCTATAAAGAGATTAACACTACAATAAATGTCAAGTGTCTCATTCTATATTCGTTTTGCACAAGTGGAATTTTAATTTCAAAAGCATAAATCACCTCTGCCTGTGAAAACGGGCATTGTTAACATTCTCTTCTCACACTGAGGTGATTTATGCTTTTGAAATTAAAATTCCATATATGCAAAACGAATATAGAATGAGACACGTGACATTTATTGTAGTGTTAATCTCTTTTTAGCTGGACAACGTTAATGAAGAAATAGAAAACGAGCGCGCGTGCTATGTGCAGATTTATAGCACGCGGGGACTGATCAGAACACGAGAGAAGTGTTAAGAGAAGCACGACGCGTAGCGGAGTGCTTCTCAACACTTCTCGAGTGTTCTGATCAGTTCCCAAGTGCTATAAATCTGCACATAGCACAGCGGGCAAGTTTTCTATTTCTTTTATAAAATACAATTATGATTTTAAGGCAAGTTTTCAATTTTGTTCGTTACAAAATGTTTGAATATCTGCGCGCGCGTGCTGTGTGCTCTCATAAAGCACGCGGAATACGCATCCTTTGGCCAATCAGAGCGTGCGTTATATCATAGTTATTTTATAATGACATTGACTGTATATGTAAAGCATGTTTGTAAGCACAATAATAATTTTACTTTCAAAAGTTTAAATTTCATAAAACAGTATTTCTTTGCCTGTAAGATACCAAATGTTGGACTGCATTTTTTTTTAATCGTAAAGACCCTGTGTTCAATCCCATGATGCATTGTGTACCTAGTTTTTTCATAGGCTATGGAAATATTGAAATTGGAAAGAGATTTCAGTTCAGAGGAAAACTGATTTGAATTTGCCATCAGGTTGCACCTTCCTGACCAAAAACAATACTGTGTTCTAAATGTATTTATAACAGTCTATGTTATATAGTTTTAGCAGGTGCATGTAAACACAACATTCCAAGGCATCATGGGCTCAGACACTTAGGTCTTTAACCTAAATGTATCTTTTTCGGACTAAAGATAGCATTAGTTTGCATATTTTTATACCAGTAAGGGGCCGTCGACACATATTCACCTTTCCTTGCTTAACGTCCACTGGATGCTTAGGTCAGACCCCCCCCCCCCCCCCCTCTTAGCGTCCACTTGGAATTTCCTGTTTTTCATATTGAAAATGCGTGGGAATGGTTTTGCATTTGGCAACACGACTCAAAACAAATGGTAACAAACAACAGTCCAAGGTTCTTTATACCGCTGGAAAATCCTCAAAACTGCCCCCATTCCATGTAGTTCACTTCATTCTCCTTAATAACAATGCTTTTGTATCTCTATATCTTGCCTCTATGACTAATTCTGGCTATTACTTGTGCACAATATATTCGGTCAGTCCACCGCCATTTTGTCCGACTAATTCCCAATGAACGCTGGGATACCACAGGTAATCCAAGCATTCTCGTACCCAAGCCACCGCAAACAGAGCTGGCCGTCCATGACTTTTGCTAGTTTATATCAGAATCTATTTATATAACACCGAAGCTTGCTAGAACGGACCACCAGTTTGTTCGTTTTATCTTTGCTTTCTTTTTGTTTTCAACATGAATAAAAAAAAAATTAATATACAAAAATGCCCCACACTAACGTCCAAATGTTTTCCCGCTTTACCCTGGACGTTAAGTGGGGAAAGGTGAATATGTCGACGGCCCCTAATTTAGTCACCATGTGTACTTACCACATCTAAAGAATTGTAGTGTAAACAACAGCATTCACAGTAGCCTTTTTTAGCCTGCTGTTTCTTAGCATCCTTTTGCTGGTATTTGTCCTTGATTCTTTGAGCACAAAAAAATACACATCAAATGAAAATCTTTCAATAACTGTTATCAAAATTGGTCAGTCTTTTTCAGTACAGCTAGACCGCAAAACAGTCAAGATCTCGTCTCATTCTCTCATGCCCCGAACAATGACTTGATCGAAATTCAACCATTCTCCCTGAGGTTTTGTTAAAAAGTACGGACTATTTTGCAGTCTTTCAGTGTAAGATACCCTGAATTACAGAGCTTACATTGTAGTTTACACTCACCTGGACAAACATTACTTGGAAGGGATATTGTAGGCATGCCATATTTTCTCAATTGAGAAGCCTCTGGCATTTATTCAAAACTCGACCCCATTGACCTGGCGTTTCATCTAGTCCAGCATTAATGTGGGACCCAGTGTTTATTTAGTAGATTATTTTTTTCATTATTTTTGCAAGGCTAATATTATTTATTGTCATTAGCCATGTGTCAGTACTGGAAATTACTTGCAATCATAGTCAAGATTTAACAAAACAAAACACAGAACTGTAGAATATCACTGGTATTATCTGAGTCATATCACAGTCTATAAAGATGCACCACCTTGTTTGTGATGTTGAAGTCTACAGCTCATAAACTACCAACTCTTTAACCTTAGAGTAATCATTTGTCGCTTGGTAATAGTTCATCAGCTCGGTATTTGTTGCCGAGTCTTTTTATGCATGACGAAACCTTACAAACTACTTTATGTACCAACTCTTTGATTGTGTCTAAAATCAAATCTGTGAACTGGTCTTCTTTGTTTTATGAAAACACTTTAAAATAACTGATTGGAATCACTTACATGTACCGGTATGCACTTAATGCATTTTCGATTAAATGCCGGACCCCTGAATAAATGACGCCCTTGAGTTTATTCAAAACTCAGCCCGTTGACCCAGCATTTAATTGAGCCCAGTATTAATTTGTGGCCTGGTGCCTAATCGAGTTAAAATGGTACATGTATGTAAATCAAGCTCTGGAACCCAGTTCAGTGTGAGAGGATACAGATGTAATCTTGCAGTTTTCATTTTATAACCTGTTACATTGATTGTACATATGTATCATTAATTTAATAACAACATATCTGTACCTTTTCTTTGGTTCTTGGTCCCTTCTTTCCCTTGGGGTGTCAAAAGGACAAGTACCAACAGGAGAATCAAAGTCCGGAAGAGGCCATTCCTTGAATTCCTTAACTAATGGCCTATACTGGCGACTCTGGTCTTCAACTTTAATAAATGGGACTTGCAATTTTCTTATCTTTACTCTCAATTGCTTCTTTCCGTATACCATTAATTCCTTGATAGAGGGTTGCTTTTCAGCCTGGCTTGGACCAAACTCTGCCAGTTTTTCTAAAACTTTGTCCAAGTAAATGACATATACACCCCACGTCCTAGCATTTGTCAAGATGTTGCTGGTACCGTATCTGTTAGTCAGAGTAGCCTGGGCTTGTTTCATGATAGCCTGGGCTCTAGTATCATGCTTGGGTGCAGGTTGATGTGTCTCAATGCTTTGTGGGGAATCTCCACTAAGTGGCCAAGCTCCTTTCAGAGAGGAACTATTCACACACAAAACAACAACAGGTAACAGGATTAGCCAATAACTATGTAACACAGTATTTTCAAATTTGTATATGCAATGAAAAATCCAAGTTAGAAAATAATGAAAATACAATATTACATTGTATATTACATAATCCACATGTACATAATTTGTATATGCAATGAAAAATCCAAGTTAGAAAATAATGAAAATACAATATTACATTGTATATTACATAATCCACATGTACATAATTTTAATTATTACATTATGTATATTACTTAAAAGTAATATACATAATGTAGATGTTGCTTTAGTTAAAATATTACATTTTGGGGTAAGTTTTCAATTCCCACGTACATACATGTAGTTAGCCTTATTGAAATATACAAATAAAATAAAATACAATGATATGGTATTTGTCTTTTTCTACAAAGACACTTGGCTCCACTCGAATTACTCACATTAAATTACACTACAATATAATATTACACGTACAATTGTACCTAAATTACATGTGATGCAATGCATTATAATAGTCCCCTTCACAGTTACTTTACCTGCGCCATCTTGAAAGACCTTTGCATCGAAGAGAGACCAATGGTGACCTTGCAATGATAGAGACCTTTCATAACACCTTGGACAATATTTATTATTCACATGTCTCCATCATTGCAAGGTCACCATTGGTCTCGCTTTGATGCAAAGGCACGGCTACCTTTCAAGATGGCGCAGGGAACTGTGAAGTGGACTATTGAACATAAAGATACAATACTGTAAAATTTTAAAAACAGCATTTTCGCTCTACTTTTCAAAAGAGTACATGCATGTAAATGTATGCAGGTTTTCGGCTCTCATGCAGCACAACCATACCCAAACTACCTTGGAGTAACCCCCTCCTCCCCCTTCCCCCCAGGGAATGGGTACAGGAAAGGAAGTCACGACAATCAAACACTATATTGGGACGGATCTAGGATTTTGAGATGGGGGGTTCACCCCACAAGGAAATGTTGTGTGCACCAATTTTTTGTATTCAAAATCATATTATTGAATTGTTCCTGGGCAGCAAGGGGGTTGCACGTGCACCCCCTAGATCTACCACAGCTTTATGATTTTGGCACTGAAGAAGCTCATGAAGACACATACCTTCTAGTACCAGTAGCTGGGAATGGGCTAGGTATTGATAACCCAGGACTTGGTGTTGAGTTACTTCTGGGAGAAAGTCTAGTATCAACATCCTTGCGATTGGTGATTAAGTAATTAATATCTTTACTAAGAAATTCTTCAACTTTCTGGAAAGGTTAAATAATGAAAAAAAGACTATGAGATACACGTCCAACAGAAGGGAGAGATTGGATGCATGTAAGTATTTAACTGACAATGAACTTAGCTTATTGATAAAGGAATCTGATAAAGTTACTTTACTATTTACCCCTCCAAGATCTTGTATGCGAGCTGCTAGACTTGATACTTTCTTGTATCCTTCGAGATCGAGGTAGAACTTTTTGTCTTTCAGTGGTTGCTCAACAAACTCAAGCCTTCGTTTGCCTTTTGGAGTATTTTCTATACACAAGTCACAAGTCATAAACAAACAGAATTTAGTACAGTAAGCCCCACCTAAACGATATTTGGGTGCGATGGAAAGCAAGAATTGACCATATTCGACAATGGCCAAAGGACAAACGAATAGAAATTTATATCAGAAATCAGACTTATAAATAGGCCGAAGTCAAAGAGAAGATATGCTGCTAATTCAGTAATAATGCTGTTGTGATGAATCATGAAAGCCAAACACACGGAAAATTCGAGTAAAATCATGTTAATAAGACATCATCGAGCAAACTATTGTACTTTTACTTACTCAATTTCTTAGAATGCTCATTCACAGAAGGAGTTTTCGATCGAAGTCCTCCTCTTCGAGTTCCACCGTGATCGTGAGCAATCGGGACAGTAGAACGACGAGCAACAGTCGACATGTTGGAATTACTACGAACTACGAGCTAAGTTAGAGGCAGTTAAATTTGTATCCATTGAAAGCAATGCTCCATGAGTTAATATCAGAGCTGGAGGATTAGTGAGAACCGTTCTTATAGCTACAAAACACGAGATAATTCAGCTGTGTTTGGGTCGGCACATTGTTTCACTAAAATGTTTCGGAGTCTTGTTGTATATATTTGCGCGGGAAATCCCAGCATTCCTTGGGGGTTTAGAGAAACAGCTGACCACACATAAAAATATTGCGGGCGCCATACACAGGCAAATCGAAAATTTGGACGTTTATATATGATATTTATTTAGAAAAGAAAATCGATTGTAGAGAAGACGCTATGTATCATCCTCTACATTTTTTTAATCTACGTCAATCTGCCAAATTTAGGGATTATACAAACGAATGTTGGGGTTCCTGTGTAAAGGATGCAAGGCCACATTGCTCAGTCTGCACAGAAGTTTACAGAAGAAAACATTTCCCCCCGTAGTTTTGTTTTATTTTGTTCATGTGGAAATGGAAATTCAGGTACAAGTCAGTGAAACAATTTGATTTGTAATGTAAATTTCGATTTTACTATAAATTAATATTTTTCTGTAAAATTCATCAACACAAGCATTTGTAAAATAACACAACTCTAACGCGCGCTCTGATTGGTTAGCTACTATGTTTACATGAGGCTATGTAAACACGCCTGGCTGCTCGTAATTTTACAAAACAAATATAAAACCTTTTTCCGTGTGATATCGGCCTAATATAACACTCGGGAAAGTTTGTGAGAAGTCTCGAGCTCCGGTAAAACCTCGCCTACGGCTCGGTTTTACACATCAGCTCTCGACTTCTCCCAAACTTCCCCTCGTGTTATATTAGGCCGATATCACACGGAAAAACGTTTTATATTTGTTAAATGTAAACTATATAACAATCATATAATATATACGAGGTATAACTTATAACAGTATAACACAATGACTAAAGAAGTCAGTAACTCATATAAGAAGTGCATCAAGAAGTACATGTATGTTATGACATGGAGCAAAGATACCCTGCGAGCAGGGTTTTTTTTCCTGCTCGCCCAGGAGTAGAAAAAAAAACCCTGCTCGCAGGGTAAACAAAGAAGGAGAAGACTTGGTAGCACCAGTACATACCTAACATACATAAAGTGAATTGACTTGTAAAGTGCATGTTCACCCTGATGTGAAGCATTCTGTATAAAATTAATATTGCATATTTCTTTTATTATATACAATATAAAACAATTTATAAAGATAGAATAACTTAGCCTAACGTTGTACATATACATGTATAACTTAATTCTGCCCCCAATATGTTTTGAATGAAATTCTCTAGAAAAATGCAGGGCAAGTATGTTCTATGATACAATTTCTGCAGTGCTCTCTGATGTAGGAGAAGGTCTCGTAACTCAAGTTGCACTCTTGGACATTGAAATATTGAATATTGCAGCACTGTGTTGCAATGCTTCTGATACCCTCATCAGACAACTTGACACATCCTTTGATACTGAGTTTCTTCAACTGTGGACAATGGATGCCTATTGTGTGTAAGACACTGTCTGTGATATCACACTTCCCAATATCCATGGATCTCAACTTTAAACAATTCTGAACAACATAGGCAATACCAATGTCACTAATAGCCTCACATCCTCTGATATTTAAATACTTTAACCTCACACAGTGACGTCCAATGTACTTGATACCTGTGTCACTGACAGGACACTTGGCTACACTCAAGTATTTCAGACCTGGAGCATGTTTTGCAATCTCCTTGAGACTGAAATCTCTGACTCTAAAACAATCACTTGTGCTGAGTTCCTTAAGATTATGGCAGTGGCTTGCAATATGCTTTATCCCAACATCAGTGACGCGACTACATCTTCTTAAGTACAAACTCTCCAGTAATCCACAAGTTAAACCTAATGTCCGAAGACCAAAATCATCAAATGCAACACAGTCACTTAGATCCAAGTGCCGTAACTTCAAAAATGTGCCATGGTTTTCCAATGAAAATCCATTTGCATTTGGCATTGATAAACTATTTACACATGTGCATCCATTTAGGCTGAAATGGTGGAGATTGTAGCAATTTAGCAGTACATCTTGGAGTCCTCTACTGGTAACACAGCAACATCCACCAATCTCAAGTTTTTCCAAATCAATGCAATATCTTGCAATAGATCCCAGGGCTTTATCGGAAAGAAGTTCACAGCCATTAAGGTTAATGCGATGAATTGTTAAGCAGTAGCCTTGTGTGCCCTCTGCTAGCATTGCTAGTAAATTTCTTAAAATTCTATTGATGTCACTTTCTTTGTAATTCAAAATTTCAATTGAGTCCCAAAGAATGGGATCCCAAGCCAGATTTTGCCACCTCTGACAAACACCTGATACCTTGCACAATTCCAATGTGTTAAGATATGAGAAAATGTTAAGCAAAATGTCATCCTGAAAACCATTGATGTGCAGCAAGCAATGAGAAGATGCTCGAGTTACTGATGACATCCCTTCACCAAAAATGCTTTTGTCACTTATAGTGGTCGAGTCGCTGTCACAACGAACATGGATACCCCGATCTTGACTTGCCTGTTTGAATCTTTCATACTGTTGGACTCTTTGCCTCAAATGAACCTGAAGTGAATTTTGTCTAGAAACCATTTTACCACTCTCATCTATGGAACTGTCTGGAATATTCAAGCTGGAATCAGCAACATAACCTAATGCTGAATCTGGAGACTCATACCCTTGAGGAAGATTTCGAGATCCATTTCTGTCTTGTTGAAGATGGTATGGAGGAAATAGTTTTTGTGCTAAGCTGCTATTTGGTGAATTTTGGTCTGTGTATGACAAAGATGACACACTTTGAAGACTGTCAGTATCTGTGGCTGACCAACGGATACCATTCGGCAGTCCCTGCAAATCTCTTTTCATTTCTTCTACTCTTCTCATGTTACTGGACAACATTGGTTGATTGACAGGATATTTTCCAGATGTGACTCCAGGTGCAAACCTTCCTTCTGGAGATGAGTAGTAACCTTTCCCTCTTTCCTTTTCTCCAACTGTCCTATATTTTCTTTTCAGTGAAAAAGCACCAAAATCATCTACAAAATTTGGTGCAGTACCTTCTGCTGATTCCTGTAGAAGCTGACCACTCAGCCTATTGTTCGTGCTACTAGAATGCAAGGGCTTGGACAATGAAGGATCAGAGCCCATCACAACTGTTCCTCTTGCTCTAGGTGGAGTTGGATGATTAGGCTGTGGAGCTGCAGTTCTATATCTTTGTGAATTCAATCCCATATTCACTTCCTCTACTGAAGCATGCCATGTCCTTCCAGGAGTTCTCTTATTAATTTGTTGCATGCTGCCTCTGGTCTCAGATGGACCATTTGTATGTACATCATTTCTTTGATCTTTCTCACTAGACACTTTGCCATTTACTTGATTCTTAGATAAAAAGTCTGGTACTAGTATCTCAGATTTTGGAATGAGCAACCCTCTGTTTGTACCTTCTTGAACTATTGTTGGGTCAGGGTCACGAAGATGTCGTTGCACGATTGGACTCCTTCTTGCTTCTTGTGTTTGCTTATCTTGCAAAAAGTCAGGAATGTCAAATTCTACTTTGGGATGATGTATTTTACGATGGCTGTGATTGCCATTATGTTGATCTAATCCATTTGTGTTCACAAAATTCTTTGGATGTGATTCTGGATATTTTCCCGACCTCAGGCTTTTGGTACTAACTGGAGGTACTGAAAGAAAATAAAATTAGCCTAACATTAGTGTATATTAGCTATGTTTCATCTATAAAATTAATGCCATTATGCTTTCAAAATGCATGGAACAAATATTTTGCATTATTTTTGCATTATTTTTTAAAATTCATTTCTCTGGTGGGGGGAACTCCCATATAAAAGTGTTGGTACTGCTACAATGTAGGTTGTTTAAACCTAAAACAACCACCATCAGAGTTATCTGTTACCTTTTAGGATATTCGGCCCATCAATAAAATTATGATCTACCAGTCAGGAAATTAATTTTCATTTAGAATAATTGGTACCTTTTAGGGGTAAAATTATTGTTGAGATGTACACAAGGGGTTATTTTCAACATTTCCGATGAGCAGCCCTGTACACTTGTGAATTGGACCCTATGTGGACTAAACTACCAATAAAATATTTAGAGAGGTATGTTAAAAATGTCCAAATAAAAATGTTTTGACTGAATAGAATATCCTTGCACTGCATTCTTCTCACAATTCAGTAATTTTAACTAATTTGTAAAGCACTGTGAATCAAGGAAATATTTGTCACTATCTTTGGTATATATATTCAGTTCCTCTATTGAAGAGTGCAATCATAATCGTAATTGCAATCATACATAGTGTGGAGGATGTACTTAGGAAATTGACATGATATTAATCACCTCATTACATAAAATCAATCAATCAGTGTACTTTGATACTTCTGCATCTATATTGATGTCTTATATATTTATAAACCACACACAACAGGTTGCAGACTTGAGATACTAATTCTTGAAATAGAAATCAGTATTATGTATTAGGTTAGAACATTTCAAGTGGACAGTCAAAGGATGGTGTAATATTACACGTATGTGGTGGCTATCAAATAATCAATATTTGATGCCTAAATTCCAGACACTCGAGCTCAATTCAAGCAAATACAAACTTAAAATTAGCACTATTGGGAAGATTTAAAATAGTTGTAATTTGTACAGGTATTCTGTCCACCTGATTCAGGGAGATCAAGCCAATAAATGACTTCTCAAATTGATATAAAATATTTTGTAACAATTTACTTGATTACAAAAATGTAATACTTTTGAATATTGAACAACTGTAAATTTTGCTGAGGAATGTAATGCGTAATGCACTCAATATACTGATCGAGTTTAAAACTACATGTTCAATCACGTTTGGAGGTCAAATATATAAAGTATGAATCTACAGAAGAATATTTTGAATTATTCAAGTGATGAATATACTGGTTTTATATGTACAAAAACATGCGCTTATTAGCAGTAATACTGCACGGCGCCACTAATTCAAATACTGTATTCTTAGTTTTACCCAAATACGCAACTTTGAATATGATGCTAATGGAAAGTCATGGCAACGCGGAGAGATTTTTACTCCATTGTACAGGAGTATGTTGATCTCTATTTTTGGATCGTAATGTCTGAAGTGTTTTAACATTCGTTCTTTAAAAAAAAGATTTTCAAAGATACAAGCCAGGGTATATTTAATTTAGTGCAACAGTTCAAGTTACGGCAGAGTTATATAATCGCAGCCATGTCACGGTTTCAACACTCAACTCTGTTACTTTCAATAAACTATTTACACTTACTCTGACAGTTTAATATAAAGCCTCTACAATCTATAAATAACGCCAATGCCTTCTACGGTTTATCATAAAAGAAGATGAAACTATGCCTATGGTTCAGATAATTTCACGTACGAAGCCTGTCCGCTTCGAGAGCGGTGTAGTATACATGTACAACTAAAAACCGGACATAATATCAACTCAATTGAGCTTCGCAAAGATCTAGATTTTTGAGAAAACAAAGTGAATTATCGATGAAAATTGAGTCATCTTTGGTCGACAGTTTTTGATGTGTCAATCAAGTTCTTATGAAGTGCGAAAAATGAGATAAAAAGCACCGTTCGCAAATGGGATATCAAACCTCGGTATCAAACACCAAATGTTATGTTAAAATTTATTCTCAATCTTCAAAAGTCAATTGTTTTGGCTTCTTGCCCCGGTTCCTACAGCTGAAGTTTTCACAAGTACACGGGACAGAGGAGTTATTTCTATTCAAACACTAGACGGGCCGCCGTGCTGGCAGTGGCTTTCTTTAGCGTTCGCCTTCGCTGATCTTGTCCAAACAACACATCGAATCATCGAGTTCTCAAATAGATCTCTTAAGTTATGTGTACTTTAGGCTTTGCTTACGATTGTTTCAATGCTTTATGTTTACAAGAACGATAAATAAGGATTTTGTCTGTGTTTACGACTAAAACCCAGCAGGATCGGGTCCTGTACACCGTAAACTAACCGCTAATCGAAAACAATGACGATAGATACGCAAGACGACGTATACCTTCCACGAGAACGATCGACTGTTCTAATGACTAAATGTAAAGTTTCATCGAGGAACTCCGACAATTTTGGTGCAAAAACATGACAGTTTGCGTGATGAGGTTTTTTTCCTTTCCTGTAAAAGTTTCTAAGTGGTAGTTTCCAAGCGTTAGATGTGGTTGCATAGTATTTGTATTGTCATGCAAGTACGAGCACAATGTCGAACGAGCAACAGCTAAACAAAGTTTTACTTATTTACCCGACGACGGTCGACCTTGTGTGTTCCCCATTTCTCATCAAGTCATTTTGCTTTCATTTGGTAAAACCAAATTTGATTAAACTCCGAAGGAAAGTCTTTCAAAAAACATTTTCCGTGGACGTTCCTGACAGTGATTAGAGTGTTACCCGTCGCTTGTCAGCTTTATACGTCACAGCACTGTTAACAGAAAACAATTAACCAATTTGAATATTTATAATGTCTTGATTTGGGTCGATAAAAGCCTGATAAAAGCAATATAAACAGCCAGTAAAATGTAATCAGTAATTTCAATTCCATAAAACGAAGAACTCTCGGAAAAGAAATGCGATGAAATTAAAACTTTAGCTGCATAAATTAACATAAACTGGGGAAGCATAAGCTGCATAAATTAACATAAACTAAAGTTTTAATTTCATCGCATTTTCTTTTCCGAGAGTTCTTCGTTTTATGGAATTGAAATTACTGATTAAATTTAACTGGTTGTTTATATTGCTTTTGTCAGGCTTTTATCGACCCAAATCAAGACATTCATAAATATTCAAATTCCTGGGAACGAGATTGACAGGATTGTTGTCTATTGTTCGTGGTCACTAGAATCGCAAAAATAAAATCGCTTTTCTTGTAAACAATTTCCAAGCATCCGTCTGGCAGTCTAGTTGTAATCGAAAATAGATATGCAACTATTTAAAAACCCCTCCTCCCACGAACCATTAATTCTGTTACTGTCTTGCTGCGAATCTGGCCCCATAGTGGAGGTCGCGCGAAAGTCAGAATCGACAAAGAGCGAACAGACCGACTTATGACCACTTTAATATGCCGGAATTAGGTTTTTCCATCTGCACAAATTAAAGCTCTGGCGCGCCGCTCACCTGAGGAATTTTCCAATCACTTCCTGGCTTTGATCGATCGACCTTTTTATAACAGTCTCTTTTGTTTCCAGCTATATATATAAATGATCTATACAATAATAATATTTATATAAATATCACACCATATTATCGTACTTTTATTGAAATTTTACTGATTCATTATGTAAACCACAATTTATATTCATTATGTAAACCACAACGAGACACCGTATAATTGGGTTTAATCAAATATAGTTTAATACTGTTATTACATTACGCAGCATAGGGCCCTTCCTTGACTGATGATTTTCTGTTGTCACAGTAACGAGGAAGATGACAATAGCAGGCGTAGGAGGAGGGTACTCAGTACGTACTTGTAGTCAAAATAGTTAGTTCAAGAAAAACTTAGCTTATATATATATATGCACTAATCGCTCAATTAAAGTAAAACGCACCCAGGAGACGGATATATTCTATAAGAACATTTCTGTTTTACAGCAATATTATATTGCCGATGACAGACCTGAGGTTCATCGCTGACCGCTATGCCTCTGATGCAGTTACCTCTCCGGCACTCGTTTTCACACGTGTATAAGTGAAAAGATAGTAAAAATTGTAAGCAAGAGACCATCATATGGTCTCTTGTTGTAAGATAATTATAATAGAGTGCAGGGGTGTAGCGTGCTTTTTTCCAATGTACGCACATCAAGTAGCAACGGGCGCCAAAGGCGTGAGCTTCTAAGGGGGTGAGGGGGCATGCCTCCCTGAAAATTTAGAAATCTAGAACCTTGGAAATACAATTTTCTTCGTTTTCCAGCGAACTTTCTCGCTACACAAATACATAGTAAAATGCATTATCACTCAGTTTTTTTGGGGGGTTTATGTAAAGGTTGTGTAAAGGATTTATGTAAAGGTTATGTAAAGAATTTATGTAAACGGGTGATATACAGTACTGATACCGCTACCGAGGTGTATTAGCGATATACTGAACCCGAGGCGAAGCCAGTTTGAGACTGTACTAACTACAATTATCATTACACATGTACACCGACTGACTGCAAGGGGAACGTTATTGGGGGGAACACAATCTGACGAGCGGCGAAGGCGCGAGCTCCTAGGGGGGATGCGGGGGCATGCTCCCCGAAAATTATTGAGGTATAGGGTCTCCAAAATAACAGTTCCTGCCTTCTGTGAGTAGTTTCCAGCAAGTTTACACTGAGTCAGCTGTTAATATTTTGTCTTAGATTTCAATTTTTTTCTAAATTTTTTATGTTTCTTATAATATATACACCTATTCCAAATATCGTTGTCGACCGGGCCGAAAGCAACAAGCAAGAAGCTGACGACCGCAAAGGACTTTGGGAATCTCTTAATTAATTAATTTATCCGTGGTACTTGAGAAGTTATCCCTACGAGCGACGAGCGTTGAATAGCAAACATTTGGAACTATTCGGCCATTTGAAAATGCATGTTGTTAAAATGTCTACGGATGAATAAATGAATAAGGAGAAAGTCCTAATGTTCTTTGCGGTCGTCAGCTTCTTGCTTGTTGCTTTCGGCGGGGACAACGATTTTTGGAATAGGTGTATAAAATTGTACGCAGGACGCCCCTGCAGTGAAACCTGTATAAGTAAGGGTTCACCCTCGGGGAATACATGCAGGTTTTAAAAATACAGGTTGGCCGTTTAACAGGTTCTAGAAAAATCCACGTCAACAACTACAGGATTCAGTGTTGCTAGCTCACGAATTTTATTACCCTGGTTCCAGAGACTTTGTCTTTCTCACTGCACGCCGCAAACATCGCATTCTAAAGACTGATTTACGTTCGACTTAATGGCCACGTAAATCTGGTGTAAACATGACTTTATGCCATATTTAAGTGAACCTTTAAATCGTGCTTAAGGCAAGTTTAAGTTCTATTTAAGTTTAGCGTAAATCTACCGTAAAGTTCACAATGGACTTTACGCTATCTTTACGTTCACTTTATGCCTGGAGTGCTTAAAGCTGAACTTTACACAGCTTTAATTATGCTTAAATGCAGCTTAAAGTTCAACTAAGAACTTTAAGCAGCTTTAAGCAAAGTTTAAAGTAAAGTTTAAAGTAGCTTAAATCTAGTTTTTCGTGCTCTGCGTATTATAGAGTTTGACAAAGCCTCTGGAACCAGGGTAGAATTTTATGTGCGCTTACATTTCTTTACAGATATACTCCGGGCTTGGTGATTTCCGGAGATTTTGATATTTATGAAAACAATTACGCACTCAGTTTAATACAGGTCAAGACCGATAGAAACAAAAGGTGTGACCGATTAATGCAGGGCCGGCCACTGAATTATACAGGCAGTTTGACTACTGCAGTTCACACACAATACAGTAAATCAATAAATATCCAGTACAAGTAAAGTTTCTGGGAATATGTTTCATCCTCTACAATTAAAGTAACGTTTAGCAAAAGAATGGGCAAGCAAATATAAATTTATGGACTAAAATGTTTTATAGACATACATAAAACAGATATGACGTCACGAAAAGGATTAACGGTTTAAGCTGAAACAAGATCTTAATTTGAAAGTCGACATCCAGGCAGAGCATTCACGGTGGTCGTCGGTCATTTCCATACAAGGTCTCGTACGGTATTTCCATCAGTAGAGCGGAAAAGAACGGATCAGGGAGGAAGAAAAAATGGCTAAAAATGTAGATGGAGGAGGGGGAAACTCAGGGGGGGGGGGGGGGGGGGGGGTACTCAGGGGTATCACTGGACGGGGAGGTGCGAAGACCTTTTTTGGGTTTGAAATTCACGGCTTGGGAATTTTTTGGGGTTAGCAATTTTCTGGTGGATTGTTTTTGATATAAAGATTTTGGCAAGGCCTTTTTGAGGGGAATCGGAAAAAAAGGGAGGAGGGAGAAATATGGCCTAAAAATATAGAGGAAGGAGGGAGATACAAACGAAAAAACAGGTAGGATGGAGAAAAATGGCCTAAAAATTAGGGAGGGTGGCCGGATATTTAAATGCCTGTTCCTCTCCGCTCATATTAGATCTCATTATCAGCAGCCCGAGTGAACGCTATTACAGCGTCTGGTTACAATTAAAAGTCAAGTTCACTACTCCATAAAAATGAAAACAATTGGAAATTCGCTTAGATACACAATATTATCTTTGTTTTTATCGAAAGATAAATTTAGTCTACAGTTCCCCTTTAAAATATATACTTCGCGTATCAGTTTTGTTTGGAATCTTGGTTTATTTGTGAGCGATTTATTTTCCTTTATAAATGGAATTCAGTTATGAAGGCTGATTCGACCTCAAGAAAGGTCGAATCAGGTCGAATCACATTAAAAAAGAAAATGTATTAAAAAGCTAAAAAGGGACGATTCTCTCGATACATTTTGAGACATCGAAACATCGAATCGACTTACGTAAAGGGTGAAGATTCGTCCGCGCTATCCCGGTGCTGTATCGATCAAACCAAAAGGCCAGTGAGGGAGGAGATATCCGGCCCCTAAGTCGTACCTTTGGATATTAACGTGTATTTGGGATAGTCTATTCGGCGAAGTTTGCAAACAGGTGTACGTAAGGGTGCCTAAACTGTGAGGACAGATTATACTGACATGTGCTTCCTGGCATTTCAATTGCGCTGGCACAAGCACGAGCGTAAACATTAGCTAGCGCATATTATTGGTAGAGATAGATAGATACTTTGATAGATAGATCAACTTTATTAAAGTGTCAGGTCCTTGTGCTTTTGAGCGCTTGTGAAAATTCTCAAGCATGTTAAATTTGCCTTAATTGTGTTTGGAACAGAAAAACAAAACGATTTTCGGCTACATAATATATCTCATGAAACTTAACATTTTGGTACGTATTTCAAAATCAGGGATGGGTCACGTGACCTGTTACGTCACAAATCACGTTTTTCAATTTGGGGAGATGGAGACAAAAGGTATCAAAGTTATTTTTGTGTTTTTACCTTTGTTTTTAATGTCCTTATTATGGATCTGCCTTAACACCTGGACCATCATTCTCATTTAAGGAGATATTTAACTATGTAATAGAAAAAATATAGTCACGTGACCTATTTTACATAATATCCAGGTGTTAAGGCAGATATATATATTATGTAGCCGAAAATCGTTTTGTTTTTCTGTTTCAAACGCAATTAAGGCAAATTTGAGTAAGTGTTTTACCCAAAACCCAGGCCTTAACATGCTTGAGTTAGACCCGGCGCCGCATGTAATGAACAAAATCTAGAGTAATAGCAACATCAACTTTGTGACTTTCGCTGCTAATTTGCAGTAGAGATATTTGTTTTTCGACGTGAAGTGGATTTTGTTGACAATCCATTCATATCATGGGCTGACTCATGGGCTACCGTGTCTTTACCAGAATGCTTTGCAAATATTCAAAAATCAAAATGGCTGACTAAGTGAATCTCCAGAAAGTTTTATGATTAGAACTTTCTGTAAAGTTCTCCTCGGCGGAGAAGGATTTAAGCTGCAAACACTGCTTTCAAAAGAGCTTAAAAAACAGCACATCAGACACACAAAAGGTGGTTTCAGTTTGATAAAGCGAGTCCTGGATTATTGCCTCGATTCTAAAATGGAAGGTCAGGCTGGTAAAATTTCTTCAAATGAATTCAAAGCTTTACTAACTGCAGAGATAATGACATTATCATCTGCGTTCATTGATCAAGGGTATGAGCTAAGGATAGTTGGAGGGGCTGTGAGAGACTTACTCTGTGGATTGGCGCCCAAAGACATTGATCTGTCAACCAATGCTACTCCAAGTGAGATGATGGACGTTTTTAAAAAGAACAAAATTCGCTACATCGAAACAGGCCTTCAGCATGGGACGCTAACAGCACACATAAATAAGAAAGATTTTGAAGTCACTACTTTGAGAATTGATGTCGAGACAGATGGACGTCACGCCAAGGTGCAGTACACCAATGACTGGAGAGTAGATGCAGAACGCAGGGACCTCACCATTAACGCTATGAGTTTAGAACTAAATGGCACATTGTATGATTACTTTAATGGAAAAGAAGACCTTAAAGAGCGTTGTGTAAGATTTGTGGGTGAACCAAGGTCTAGGATCCAGGAAGATTACCTCAGAATTTTAAGATATTTTAGATTTTATGGAAGAATAGCTGGTAGCCCTGACAAACATGAAGGAAAAACATTAGATACTATTAGGATTACTGCAGAAGGACTCAAGATGATTGCAGTGGAACGAGTCTGGGTAGAAGTAGCCAAGATATTGACTGGAAACCATGCTCCTAGTTTATTACAGCACATTTACAGCCTTGGTGTGGCTGATTGCATTGGTGAGTTACCACGGTTGCTTTGCTACCTAAAATTTGGTAGCAGCTGAAAACTACCAGATAATAACTCACCAGCATACATGTAGGTGGAACAGAAATTAGACATCAAAACAATAATTTAACTAGATGGCCGGCAGCCGGTCAAGGTCCTTGTTTGACTAAATGGCCGGTAGTCTGATTTTTTGGTAGTATCAACAATGTGTAATTAGCATCTCCAAAACTCATTATAATATATGACTGCTGGCCATTTAGTCAAACAAAGACCTTGACCGGTGGTCGGCCATCTAGACAATTTGATAATTTTATGATTTTCTTTATTTTCAGGGCTTCCAAAATGCACAGAAGCAAATATGACAGAATTTGCTAGAGCTTGGAATGAAAGCCAAACCCACAAACTCCAGCCAGTGAGTTTGCTTTGTTCTCTGGTTGATACTGCATACGAAGCAGAGCTTTTGGCCAGAAAATTAAAGTTGTCAAATGCAGAAAGGAATCTTGGGAAGTTTGTGACAGAGCACAGGGAACCCAAAGCTCATGAGCATTCATTGAAACCTTACCAAGATATGCTAGTCTCAAGTCCAAGTGTACAGTCCAAGGAAACACTGCGAGGTCACATCAGAGAGCTACTGCATTACCAAGGCCGTCATCAACTTGGCAAGGAGATTTCAACATGGTTTATTCCTCAATTTCCTTTAACGGGTGATCATTTGAAGAAACACGGACTGAAACCTGGACCTGAATTTGGAAGGATGCTTAGTCAGCTAAAACAGATTTGGAGGGATGGTTACTATGTTGCAAATGAACAAGATTTATTGGATAGAATTAAACACATTGTTAAAAACTAATGTAATACTTCTCTCAATGTTTATTATAATTATGTTCATTTTTTCATTGCACATGCAAAGGGTGCATGGATTGTTTCATTTTCAAGTAACTAAATACAACTACTAAACAATAGAATATTTGTATTTAATCTAATAAAACAATGATGCTTGTCTCATGGAGTTAAGAGCTGGGTTACTATCAGTTGATATTAAAAATATTGTATCTATCAGTGATCAGTTGTTCAAATAGTGGATAAATGCAATAAAATTACTTACCAATAAAAACTTATCCTAAGGATAGCACTGTAATGAATTATTTCATTCTTTAAATATATTCTACTGTTTCATTGGCTTAAAACAATAGACTGGAAAAATACATGTATATACTACAACTGAATAAATATCAATGTAGAAAATTACAAGACAGTGTACTATTGGCTCAGAGGATGGGAAGTGGGGATTACTCCCCCAAAAAAGTTCTATCATATATTAGGGACATGCCAACCAACAGGGTATGATTTTCAGTGATTTTTGTCTGGAACATCGTATTTTACTCTGGAACAGGGTTTCAAAATGAGACGGTTTAGAGAGCTCGGTGGTACATCCCTAAAGTTTCATGAAGTATACCCTCCTGGACTATTGGGAACGTATACTAAATGGAGACAGTTGTTGCTTGTGGTGTAGAAATAAATAATGAAATTAAAAATAAAATATTAGTTCCTTGGAAACCCAAGGCTGTACTAGGCTCTATTCACCCTCAAAGAGATTCTGAAAATATTTCTGAATATTTACAGAAATCTTAGAGTGAACTGGGACTGACTTATGGAATCAGCCTACATATTTTCAGAATCTCTTTGAAATCCAAGGGTGAGTAGTATATTCTCTTTCTATTTTAAAAGTGCAAATGTGGATCTAAGATTAGTTTAATGTGTTTGTCTATATACAATGATTTTGACAATTCTTTACTGTTGACTTTACAACATGAGATATTTTGGGCATGACCCTATTTGTCTCTCGGTGTGTGTAAACGCAACATGGGGACCTGGTGTTGAGACCAGTGACGTCACTGCGACAACAGGAAGGCGAAGGGGCGGTTGCTGTTGAACATAGAATCGGTTTCCTTCCTTCCTTCGCGACTGTCACCTCGAAAAAATACGTAAATTCTGCATCGGCAGCTGCTGATTTCTTGATTTTTGGTATTCGACACTCTTGTCAATATGTCCAAGACCAAAGAGAAGCAGTTAGGGCTTCATAAAGTCATAATGGTTGGGAGTGGTGGCGTTGGAAAGTCAGCCTTGACTTTGCAGTTCATGTACGAAGAGGTAATGTGCCCAGTATGAGCCGACTATACATGTTGTCAAGAGCTGCGGGCAAATTCTGTGTAGTTAGGAATTCAGGAATTCAGCGAGAATAGATTCCTCAGTCGTTTTCAGTGTAGATTTACATGTAAGGACGGGAATAATCCAGAGATCCGCAGTGAATTCATTGTCATCGATCACACAGTTAACCCAACCCATATCTAAATGAGTATAACTCACAGGACCATGCATAACGTTGGGTAGCTTTTCATTTTGATTCTGCTTTTTTTCTTAGTTTGTAGAGGATTATGAACCGACCAAAGCGGACAGCTATCGTAAGAAGGTGATCTTGGACGGAGAGGAGTGCCAAATAGATATTTTAGATACCGCAGGGCAAGAAGATTACGCTGCCATTCGCGACAACTACTTTCGAAGTGGTGAAGGATTTCTGTGTGTGTTCTCGATAACTGAACAAGAATCTTTTGCTGCTACCACCGAATTTCGAGAGCAAATTCTTCGAGTGAAATCTGGAAACGATAGTATACCTTTCCTATTAGTGGGCAACAAGGCCGATTTGACAGACAAGCGACAAGTCACGAGCGAAGAAGCGTTGGAGAAAGCCCAAGAGTGGAATGTACCTTATGTTGAAACTTCGGCAAAAACTCGAGCGAACGTTGATAAAGTTTTCTTTGATTTGATGCGAGAGATCAAGTCACGAAAGATGGACGATGGCTCGAAGCCAGCTGGGAAGAAGAAGAAAAAGAAGGGCAAAAAATGTGCCATATTGTGATGAAGAATTTCTAGATTGTAAAAAAATATAAGTTACATTCAGACGAATCTGGGATTTGTCCATAGTGTGTTTTTCTCTGTTTATTTTTTTTCTGTGTATCGTCAAAATAGCGAGAAGAAAATTGTTATTCCGATGATAACAATGTTATCAGGTTAAGCTTTTATTTAAATGAATTCAATTAGCCATTACCAAATCGAGCAGGGGACTGGGACCAAGTCCGTAAAACTAATTCAATAAGAAACTAGCAAAAATGGGCATCATTTTCTGAGAGAGCAGACCAAACTTAGCTTGTCTGCAAAGTTTGGTGAACTTCGGCTTAATATTGATGATGCTAGAGGGCATCAAAGATGTCTATTTTCACATACAAACTCTGTAAATTTTTGACGTTGTCCATCCAAACCATACATTCACTGTAAAGTTTTGGCTGGACAACACAATTTCAAAAGTTAATAATTCCGACAGAATTCGCTCAAATCACATCAAACTTTGCACAGATGATAATTTCAACATGCTCTTTCATGTCATGAACTTAATTTCGTAATTACATTAATTCTAATAAACTCGTTCCCAGTCCCCTGCTCGATTTGATAATGGCTAATAACAACATAGAAAACATGATCAAGTTATAACCCCATGAGATACTGTCAGACACACGAGGAATTCATCCATAATTTTGTTTAAATATAATTTCATAATGTACATTTTACATCATTTTAATGCTTTCTTAGCAAAATTGCACCAATAATGAACATAGTTTGTATACTACAAGTTGTTTTGACTGAGTTTACCAAACTAATATGGCAAGGAAATAATAAACATTTAGTGATCAATGTTGAGATTTCCAAGGTCAAATGTTAATGAGTATTATTACAAGAATTCATGTGAACAGTCTTGCAGCTGAAGAATATTATAATATTATGCCATTTGCACAAGAACTCAATCCTCAAAACACTCTTGTGATTCCTATTTTCTCTAATATACCAACATGTAAATGAAAAATAAACCTACATTAGAGACGACATAAATATGTCGAGTGTTTGGTCATTCTTGCAATAAGCAATTTTTCTAGAGTGCATACAGTACCCGTGAAATAACACCAATGCATTTGAGTCTAATTTCTTCTATTGCTGGTTTGCAATCAATCCCTGGAGATTTAAAGTACAAAGATGCAGTGGCCATGTTGGTGGCACAAACAAGAGAAACTGATGAGAGGAATGTTACCTTGAGTACCAACATAGCCACATGACGTCAAATGCAAACCAGCAATTTCGATGAATAGCTGCTATCATTCAACCAGAACATGAAACCTTTTGTTTTCTTTTCATACTGCTGTGTATTTAGTTGATAGTTTGATAGGATAGAGTGATGCGGCACTTCACCCGTGAAACAGATATTAGCCATGTAGATATTAATAAACTGTAATTCCATTGTTTTCTTTTGTTTTGATTTGACTATTAGTCGATGACTATTAGATTTTGTTTCACGGGTTAAGTGCCATCACTCTACCCTAAAAATTTGGGACATTACATTTAGGAAGCAAGGGTGGTCAAGTGGTTACACCTCCCATCTCAACACTGTGAGAGGTGCATCACTCTGGCGTTGGATATTTTTGGTTAACATATACTCTTCCTCAGTTTCAAATTGAAAGGACTAACACATGCAATATTGCCATCTTTCCTAAAAAATAGGAAGGGGGGGGGGGGGGGGGGGGGGGGGGGTAGAGAGCCCCTGCCATCATGACTCTGCTGCCAATGCATACATCACACACTCTAGCTTCTTCCACAAGGGGAATTAATTTTAAAGGGAGAAACTGCAAGGCATTTGGAGTCGTGAACAACTTTATAAAAATGTGCTCTTACATGTAAATGTTTGCTGACAATATTCATAGTATTTTTTGAAATATATCCGTGCCGCAGAGTTTCTTGCTATCCAACTGATGAAGACTGTGGATTTACAGTCGAAACGTCTTAATAAAAAACAACTAGAGACAAAAGTGTATTTTCAATTTAAATTGTTACATGTTGTTTGGATTTATAAAATAGGATACTAAATTATTCAAGCTTGAATCGGAATCAGAGTAGAAATGATGAGAGCTAGCAAGTAAACATGGATTGTAGCATTGACTAGGTTGGATTGTGATGGTATACCACTATTTCAAAAATAATGTTGTCGCCGTTACTGAGCAACGAGCGACAAGCCAAGACCGCAGAGGACGTCGGTATTTTCAGTAACCGGTAATTAATGTATTCATATATCAGCATGAGTTTACTGATAAAATTAGCCCAACTCTCATAAGTCACTTCAAACAGCATAATTATATCAATCTTGAAAATTTCATGTGTTCAAATTCAGTCACAGGCCTGAAAAGAAAGCACCCTGGTTTTGTCTTCAGGCCCCATCCACACTACTCCGTTTTCGTTTAGAAACGCATACATTTTTGATTTTATGCGTTTTTACTGAGCGTCCACACTAAAACGATCGAAAACGGAGATGTTTATCTATGAAAACGGAGGTTTTCGAAAACGCTTTCCAAAGCGGACAATTTTGAAAACGCATGTTTATCGTAATATAGTGTGACGCTGACGTTACACCTAGAGTTCTCGGTGTATGCCTTTTCAAACGAAAACGCATTAATGTGGACGGGTGAAAACGATGCGAAAACGCTAGTGTGGACGCAGAGCTTTTAATCAGTTTTCGGTCAAAGGAAAACGGAGGTTTTCAAAAACGGATTAGTGTGGACGGGGCCTCGGTCTTGTGTCAAAGACGTCAACTCGACGTAAAATTTAAACAATTTCTGTTGAGATCACATGGAAACTAAAAACGGGATATTGTTAACGAAATCTTAAATTTCGCGTCAGAAAACAAGGAATTTGGGTCATTCAATTGTTCACATGTGAACGTGCCCTAATTGGCATTTCGGTCGTAAAAGACCCATACCAAGTGTCGTCGGCATAAATCATGGATTAAACTTTCAGCTACAACTTATTCAAGAGTTCGATCACATTATTCATCGTCACTGCACATATGCACATTCAACTTGATAATATATATGATAGACCAAGCATGCAATTACAAGAAATATAATAAATTTATTTTCTTAGATTCGATCCTTTACGTACAGTTCATCAATCCATTGTTTGAGTCGCGCGCCTTTGCATGAAAGAGGCAATATACATAACAATACGAGCTACATGCTTACTTGCCTGAAAGCGCGCAGCTCAATAAATAGAGTTTAGAGTGGGCCAAAGAGGCAGGAGACCGGAGGTTTAGGGAAGCATACGACTTATTAGGTGAATGCACTTCTCACTTGCATTTTTTGCATATCTTTAGTACCATGATAAATTCTTTTACCATGATAAATCTTTACTTTTCAATCCTACATCGCAGATTCACACGAAATTAAACGAAAATAGGCTACTATATAGTCTATTTTCTCATTCAGGTGTCATCACTATTTTGGCTGCACGTAATTTGCTGGAAACATTCCATGTTTGCCAGTGCGCTGCACTCGTCCTTCCATCCAGCCATCATCGATAGGATGGACGTTATTGATAGTGTCTCCTTCCAAGATGGTTACTTCATCGACGTCATTCGCGGTGTAGTCGTACATGGCAATAAAAGTGGATGGCTGTAATCATGCAAAGCAAGGTAATTATCAAACAACGCTATGTATTTAATGAAATAATGCTTTTGGTGGCGTGACAGTACTAGATCTGATAAGATCATTTGTCTTAAATGCCGCCGCGTTAATCTTTCCTATGCATGTTCTTGTCAATTCTATGTTTATGATTTTGCTCTTTTGTCATTAGTTATTGTGATGTTCTCGTATTTTTTAATGGGTTGTCTGTTTAGTATTGGGGATTGGTGTGGGTGCCGAGGAGCCTTGTAGGGGACCTTGTGTCCTATTGCTCTCCCACCTGCTTCATTGCCAATCTTTAAAAAAATACAAACCAAGTAAAAATGGGTTTATACCTACCACGTGCGAAGATCATTACAATGGAAAGAGGGATACGAAAGGAGTGGCAAAATGAAAGAAGGGGAGAAAGAGAAAAGGAACAGCCTGTAGATAATTCCAAAACTGAGGTATAAAGCGACAACGTACCGGTCGTCCTCGAGATGCTGCAGGTGCGACTCGACCAGCTACAGCCTGGCGAGGATCATGGCCTTCAAAAAATAGAAATATCTCAGTCAGTTCAACTCGTAAATTCCTCTAACTGAACAACATGCAACATGAAAAACAATTTCCAACAGCAGCACACATCACTTTCAGCAGCTTTTCGACATTCAGCACCCGGGGGGGCACTCCCATATATACGCTATATAGGTATGTGCCCCCAAATAGGGTATGGTTTTTGAACCTCCAGATCTTTAAATGGGGTACCATATTTTGCTTTTTCCCATAAAATAAAATATTCGATCCTTCAATAGGGCCGGTACACTTTTTTTTATCTTTGTCATCAAACAGAACAATCTGTGACAGAACAATAATGTTCCTGTCAGAGTTGTACATGTCATGAGTTCTACTTTGGGCTTGGCTATTAATTTCCAAGTATACAAACCTCTTGGACCAAATTCTTTTGAGGTCAGCAAGTCCAATTTACTGGAATTTCCTTTCATCATCTCAGATGATGAAGCCGGGACACTTACTATATGTGAAGAAGAACACAATGACATCAAAAGTAGTGCTTCAAGGCTATTTGGTCAATGCCGAGCAAGAAGAGCTGCCACCGTAGATTCAGAGCCTCCAGCAATTGAGCAGCAAGAAGAAGCATGCGCAGTCGAACAGAGCGATGATGGAAGATTGCTGGTTCAAGTTCAAGGTCAACACATCGAAGGAGGGCCACGTAGATCAACCAGAAAAAGGAATGCAATTGTGTATGATTCATAGGCACTTAAATTAGCTAGCGCTGTTAACATCATCACCGCAATCAACTCCTAAATGGATTTATGTGTTTGTATATATTACACATTATATTGTATGGTTCGGTTCGCGAATGTATATTTATAGTTTGTTCCTGTTTGTATAAAAGTACCGTAGTCAAGGAACGAACAAATTGTTGTGATAAATGACGGCATATATTTAAACTAGGTTACAGTGTTAAATGCTTGATGAATAATTGTCAACATAGTTCGATGACAATTAAACAAAAACTGTTAAAATTACAGTATTAAATACAGTGTTAAATGCTTGATGAATAATTGTCAACATAGTTCGATGACAATTAAACAAAAACTGTTAAAATTACAGTATTAGATACAGTGTTAAATGCTTGATGAATAATTGTCAACATAGTTCGATGACAATTAAACAAAAACTGTTAAAATTACAGTATTCACTTATTCCTTAAATGGGGTCTATATTTCAGTTACAAATCCTTGGAAAGGGTATGAATTTTCCAATTTGTCATCCTTAAATAGGGTCAGGGTTTCGACATCCCGGGGGCACACCCCTATCCTAAATTTCCGGGAATGCCCCCCCCCCCGGATTCAGCAGCATCAGCCAAATGGCTTCCATCATCGTCATTACAAATTGCGCCACAATTAACCACAAAATGCAGCACCACCATTCTTACTTTACTTGCACCATTTCAACAAAGAACAGCAAATGAACATCATCACCACTACAATGTGTAGCAGCGGCAGCATCGGCACCAAATCATTTCCACCATCCATTACCACTATGAACCAAACACCACGAATTGCAGCTGCAGCATCACCAAACACCTTTCACCAGCTAATGACTTCCTTTATCACCAGTACGAATTGCAGCTGCAAAAGCATCATCAAATGGCTTCCATCATTCCCACCACAAATTGCAGCTGCAGCAGCAGCATCACCAAATGACTTCCATCATTACCAACATGAATTTCAGCTGCAGCAGCAGCATCACCAAATGACTTCCATCATTACCAACACGAATTTCAGCTGCAGCAGCAGCATCACCAAATTACTTCCATCATTACCAACACGAATTGCAGCTGAGGCAACATCACCAAATGCCTTCCATCATTACCAACATGAATTTCAGCTGCAGCAGCAGCATCACCAAATGACTTCCATCATTACCAACACGAATTGCAGCTGAGGCAACATGAATGAATGAATGAATGAATGAACATCACCAAATGCCTTCCATCATTACCAACATGAATTTCAGCTGCAGCAGCAGCATCACCAAATTACTTCCATCATTCCCATTACGAATTGCAGCTGCAACAGCAGCATCACCAAATGACTTCCATCATTCCCACCACGAATTGCAGCTGCAGCAGCAGCATCACCAAATGACTTCCATCATTACCAACACGAATTGCAGCTGAGGCAACATCACCAAATGCCTTCCATCATTCCCACCACGAATTGCAGCTGCAGCAGCAGCATCACCAAATGACTTCCATCATTCCCACCACGAATTGCAGCTGCAGCACATCACCAAATGACTTCCATCATTACCAACACGAATTTCAGCTGCAGCAGCAGCATCACCAAATGACTTTCCATCATTCCCATCACGAATTGCAGCTGCAGCAGCAGCATCACCAAATGACTTCCATCATTCCCACCACGAATTGCAGCTGCAGCACATCACCAAATGACTTCCATCATTACCAACACGAATTTCAGCTGCAGCAGCAGCATCACCAAATGACTTCCATCATTACCAACACGAATTGCAGTTGCAGCCAATGACTTCCATCATTCCCACCACGAATTTCAGCTGCAGCAACATCACCAAATGACTTCCATCATTACCAACACGAATTGCAGCTGCAGCAGCATCACCAAATGGCTTCCATCATTCCCACCACGTATTGCAGTTGCAGCAGCATCGCCAAATGACTTCCATCATTACCGACACGAATTGCAGCTGCAGCAGCATCACCAAATGACTTCCATCATTACCAACACGAATTGCAGCTGCAACAGCATCACCAAATGACTTCCATCATTACCAACACGAATTGCAGCAGAGGCAACATCACCAAATGCCTTCGATTCCATCATTACCACCACGAATTGCAGCTGCAACAGCATAACCAAATGACTTCCATCATTACCACCACGAATTGCAGCTGCAGCAGCATCACCAAATGACTTCCATCATCACCAGTACGAATTGCAGCTGCAGCACATCACCAAATGACTTCCATCATTATCACCATAAATTGCAGCTGAAGCAACATCACCAAATGCCTTCCATCATTACCAACACGAATTGCAGCTGCAGCAACATCACCAAATGATTTCCAGCATTCCCACCACGAATTGCAGTTGCAGCAGCAACACCAAATGACTTCCATCATTCCCACCACGAATTTCAGCTGCAAAAGCATCATCAAATGACTTCCATCATTCCCACCACGAATTTCAGCTGCAGCAACATCACCAAATGACTTCCATCATTACCAACACGAATTGCAGCTGCAGCAGCATCACCAAATGCCACTTCCATCATTCCCACCACGAATTGCAGCTGCAGCAGCAGCATCACCAAATGACTTCCATCATTCCCATTACGAATTGCAGCTGCAGCAGCAGCATCACCAAATGACTTCCATCATTCCCACCACGAATTGCAGCTGCAGCAGCAGCATCACCAAATGACTTCCATCATTACCAACACGAATTGCAGCTGAGGCAACATCACCAAATGCCTTCCATCATTACCACCACGAATTGCAGCTGCAGCAGCAGCATCACACAAATGACTTCCATCATTCCCACCACGAATTGCAGCTGCAGCACATCACCAAATGACTTCCATCATTACCAACACGAATTTCAGCTGCTGCAGCAGCAGCATCACCAAATGACTTCCATCATTCCCACCACGAATTGCAGCTGCAGCACATCACCAAATGACTTCCATCATTACCAACACGAATTGCAGCTGCAACAGCATCACCAAATGACTTCCATCATTACCAACACGAATTGCAGCAGAGGCAACATCACCAAATGCCTTCGATTCCATCATTACCACCACGAATTGCAGCTGCAACAGCATAACCAAATGACTTCCATCATTACCACCACGAATTGCAGCTGCAGCAGCATCACCAAATGACTTCCATCATCACCAGTACGAATTGCAGCTGCAGCACATCACCAAATGACTTCCATCATTATCACCATAAATTGCAGCTGAAGCAACATCACCAAATGCCTTCCATCATTACCAACACGAATTGCAGCTGCAGCAACATCACCAAATGATTTCCAGCATTCCCACCACGAATTGCAGTTGCAGCAGCAACACCAAATGACTTCCATCATTCCCACCACGAATTTCAGCTGCAAAAGCATCATCAAATGACTTCCATCATTCCCACCACGAATTTCAGCTGCAGCAACATCACCAAATGACTTCCATCATTACCAACACGAATTGCAGCTGCAGCAGCATCACCAAATGCCACTTCCATCATTCCCACCACGAATTGCAGCTGCAGCAGCAGCATCACCAAATGACTTCCATCATTCCCATTACGAATTGCAGCTGCAGCAGCAGCATCACCAAATGACTTCCATCATTCCCACCACGAATTGCAGCTGCAGCAGCAGCATCACCAAATGACTTCCATCATTACCAACACGAATTGTAGCTGAGGCAACATCACCAAATGCCTTCCATCATTACCACCACGAATTGCAGCTGCAGCAGCAGCATCACCAAATGACTTCCATCATTCCCACCACGAATTGCAGCTGCAGCACATCACCAAATGACTTCCATCATTACCAACACGAATTTCAGCTGCTGCAGCAGCAGCATCACCAAATGACTTCCATCATTACCAACACGAATTGCAGCTGAGGCAACATCACCAAATGCCTTCCATCATTACCACCACGAATTGCAGCTGCAGCAGCAGCATCACCAAATGACTTCCATCATTCCCACCACGAATTGCAGCTGCAGCACATCACCAAATGACTTCCATCATTACCAACACGAATTTCAGCTGCAGCAGCAGCATCACCAAATGACTTTCATCATTCCCATCACGAATTGCAGCTGCAGCAGCAGCATCACCAAATGACTTCCATCATTCCCACCACGAATTGCAGCTGCAGCACATCACCAAATGACTTCCATCATTACCAACACGAATTTCAGCTGCAGCAGCAGCATCACCAAATGACTTCCATCATTACCAACACGAATTGCAGTTGCAGCCAATGACTTCCATCATTCCCACCACGAATTTCAGCTGCAGCAACATCACCAAATGACTTCCATCATTACCAACACGAATTGCAGCTGCAGCAGCATCACCAAATGGCTTCCATCATTCCCACCACGTATTGCAGTTGCAGCAGCATCGCCAAATGACTTCCATCATTACCGACACGAATTGCAGCTGCAGCAGCATCACCAAATGACTTCCATCATTACCAACACGAATTGCAGCTGCAGCAGCATCACCAAATGACTTTCATCATTACCACAAGTTGCAGCTAGCAAATGACGTCACGTGAGCCACAAATATATCCACTACCATGCACGAGCTAGCACTTGCATTTCCCCCAGTAATATCAAAAATGACGTGATCGTCGAAGAAAAATGTAGTTTTATATTTACTGTTGTCAGTAGTTTTGTCATTATACCTTCATGGTGTGGCGGGTGCTCATTTCGATAAGCGATACCACTAACATTATGAGAGACTTGCATATTTCGTCTCGTCTCAGGGTCATCACTTATTACAGTGTAGCGTCCCTTTTCTTGATTAAAGTCTTTCGTATACTCAATCTAAAGCAAAACAAAAGTACGAACAATTGGCTATTATACATTGACATTAACCACCTGCTCCGACTGTGCGTTATTTGAATAACGATAACAACATTTATATCCAGGACCAAGAAAGCAATTTAAAAGTAAGATATCAAATATAATTCGAATGTAAACATGCAACGACCTTTCAAGTAGTGATTCTAATTGTTTTTTTCCAGATTTACCTGACTTTGTTGCTTTGTCAGCTGCGTTAGCCGCCGGTTTTCCACGGTGTCTGCAACGACTGTGTGTTTAGTCATTGGATAATGTCTAAATGATTAATACAAATACGCACAACACTTAAAAACCACTGATAGAGTTCTAGTAACTATTAAGCATGTCTGCTCTTCGATAAATAGTCTGCTCCCCGCGTGAACGGTCACGGAACAACACGAGCATATTTAGAATATTTGGCATAAACACATGCAGTTGATTCAGTCCTATCAGGAAACGTACAGAGTCCCGAGACAAAGTGCATGGCAACGTTATCTCGGGCGAAATCGCAGGGGGAAAAACTACAGACAATTTTTACAAAAGATCTATATGTTCTGTAAGAGGTTTATGTTGGTCGATACGTGATTTTGTGCCCGAGGCAAATTGTACATGTACTCGCATTGTAATATAAATTGAATACATCGACTACTTACGCTTGGCAGTATGGAAATTTATTGTAGCCTTTATGGTTCTTCATATTCAGAGTCATATTGCATACTGTACACTTAAAACATCCTTTGTGCCAATACTTTGAAGAGGAAAGAAAAATTCGTAAATTACAAGATGCGATAAACCCAGTCGATCGATAGTTTCAATAACAAGTAATGCAAGTTATATTATACATGCTCATTCTTATGATTCTCTCAATATCTAAGCCAACGACGCAGAACCGAAAATGCATAACTTGAGAGTACATATTAGAATGGTAAACATGTAGTTTTACTTTGAAAATTCGGTGTACTGTTGCAGCTTTTCCAGTACAATTAAATAACTATCATCAATCGCCAGTATGCAAACACAAGTCCCCCGACGTGACAAAACAAATTCGATGTTCTAATCGGCGAAAAATTGACGCTTCTGATCTGAAACGACGACTGATATCAAATACGATTATGAATTTCTATAGAAACAATTTGCCAACACTTTCGTGCGAAAGTTTAGTTTGTATAGCGTTGATTTTTCGCACTAATGTACCACTATAAACACTAGAGCCGAAGCTCTTTGACATAGCATATACTTTACCTTGTCGAGGCAACTCAGCTTTTCCATCGGATAAACAACTTTGAGACATTTTGCACATTGTGGATTCATAGTTGATCGACGGGATGTAATTCAAGAAGGAATGAATCACGGAGGAACGGGGAAAATATCGACTTTCAACTGACTGACTCCCTTGGCTCGCTCGCTCGTAGTATGCAAAACAAGTCAGTCACAACTCAATGCTTTCTCGTGACAATAATTATTGTTGAGTGACGTCGGATATGGGGGAATGGCAAATTTACTCACTTTAAAAAATTACAATCTAATTTCATCGCCTGAGTGAACCTCTAGCCCAGCTAGGTATCGTGTAGCCTGCGAATTGAATCTTTTATATATTTTTTCCCCCTGAAAACAAGAATTTGGCAGTAGTAGTCTAAATATAGTTTGGCATAACGGCATATGATTGGTGGAAAAAGTAATGCAAGTTTTAGCCGAATAGGATTAAACAAATCCCTCTGACTTTGGAAAGAATGGCATTGCGTAGATTATTGGCGGCTCTTACCTGAAATATAACAACAACCCGTCCAAGATATTATGTATCAACTCGATCTGTGATTTCTTCGGCATCTTTACACGACCCACGTAATTGCAGTATCCAGGATGGGATGCGTTACATTTTTTTACCGCAAGCTGTCGTGGCTCGATAATTTTTCAGTGTACAGTATATTCTATTTTACAGGACCGATGAATCTGGGCAAAAATTCATGGATATATTTCGTCATAATGGGGTGGGTTCGTCCCGTCTTTTATAACTATTCTCGAAGGTACGTTTTGATTTCTTTCGAGTAAAAAGGGTTGCATCGGAAATGGTGTTTTATTTCAGGAAGCCGCTTCGCCCATTTCCCCCCCTTTCAGTTTTTTTATACTTTCATTTTTTAGGAGAATGTTCTGCAGACACATTCAAAGACAAACAATCCTTGCTACACTGTTTTATTACAAATTGTCTCTATGAAGAGGACAGTAATGGCATGTATCGGCTACAATTTGTCAAATCGAACTGATAAATCGTAGCGGGTCTTTTAAAAGAGTTAGTCTCGGAGACGATTGATGACATGTTAGTGATAACCGACTCGCTTGGTAAGAGACTCATGGAGTAACCCAACAAGTTTAAAAAAATAATAATAATAAATGAACATCACTGGTACTCTGAAACATCGCTTATAAAATGTCATTTATTTTTGTGTTCTTCTGATTTAGAAAAAGGAGTTCCAACATTCATACTTTTTCAATAAAAAAAAATTATTGGCAGTTTTGGATTTACCCATCCCAGTAGTAAAATGCACAGTCCCAAAACTGTAGTTACTCCAACACTTTTGAAACGCAGAAACATTTGAGCCTTGTATAATGATAATCCATAAATAGTAATCCTCTGTACATCGCACAAGCCCTCCAGTAAACGTTGTTGAACTTCTAACGTAGGCTGCCAAAGCCTGCTGTGCCTGCCTATAGTTACATGTTGTTCCATTGTAGAGAAAATGGCTTTTCATCTTCATATTTTTGAATTCCTAGTTTTCTAATACGGTATTTGTCGCTTTCCAAAGCTATGACTTGCAGTCATAAATTTATTGGTCTTTTGATATAGCTGCTAATTTATTTCTTCTGGTACAGCTTTCCATTCTATGTTTAGGTTCAATTGAAAATAGCATTTTCAGCCATTTTGAAATCAAAAGGGAGGTGGTGGTGGGGGAGGTGGTGACTTTGGTGCTGGTTCTGGAGGAGGGGGAGGGGGTAGGGCACTTTTCCCTCCCCCCATAAACCCAGTTACAGGATATCCTGTTTGTCGACCCATGCCACCTAAATACATTGCACTCATTGGTTGTGTATCAGATGGAGGGGGTGGAGGAGGAGGTGGTGGTGGTAGAATATCACGTTCTGCAGGGGGTACTGGTGGGGAAGGCTTGGCAGTACTTGAAAGTCTTGATTTGTCTAATAGTCCAAGAGTAGGAGATGGGGGAATTAATTTAAGGCTTGAAGAATGAGATGAATGGTGAGGCATATGTGGGGTTGGGCCATGATGAGAAGAATGACTCTTGTGACTTGAATGCACAGGGTGATGTACATGATGTTTTGATGAATGGCTGGAACTTTTATGAGATGAACTATGGCTTGGCTTTCCATGATGCTTCATCCCCGGTGACGACGAATCCGAAGAATGCGATGAAGTACGGATACCTTTATGTTGCGGGACACTAACATGGGGCCGAGAATGATGATGTGTTGATTTGTGTTTCTTTGAGCTGGGTGTTCCATCTTCATGCAGACGAAATTTGTGCTTAGAACCTATTGACGATGTGCTACTATGAATTCTTTGGCCACTGGTAGTGGAAACTTTTGAATCATTGACAGATGTTGATTGGCTAGCTGTTGTTGTAGCAGCGGCATATTTAGTTGTCAAAGGAGGAAGTAGAGGTAGAGTTACAACAGTGGTAGAAGTAGCAACACTAGCACCTTCAGACGTTACTGTGCTACTCTTGACCTCAACGTGATTCTCTTGTTTGACTTTCTCTTTCTTGGCCAACTCTTTTGATATTTCATTTCTGCCAATTTCTCGACATTTTCGTTGTATGTCATTTACTAAACTGTCATTATTACTATCATTCCCATCAAGCCCTTTGGAAGGAAGGGATAAGCCTCCTGGTACATCATTAGGTCTTAACGGTCTTGTAATATTGGAACCCTAAAAAATAACAATATTTCTTAACATAAATCACCACTAAAATGGGCCAATTTGAATATTTTGATTCCTTTTTTTGGATATATTGACATTTGCATGATAAATGAAAAAGGAAAATCTTACTATGGTGATGGAGTTTATCTTTCTCTTTAGTTTGCTTGGACATTTTTCAATAATATTTATAAATTCTTGTGCTATATCTGCAAGAAATAGACAAATCACACCAATGTTGACTTTAAACAAGACAGCATATATGGCTTTCTCAGAACTCCTTACATACCATCCAACAATTCCCTAGTGACGTCCGCATGCATATACTCCCACCAATGTTTGTTGTCATTTGAAGGTGGAATCTGTATGCACAGCAAACTTATATAAGACAATATGTTACCGCATGGCTGCCATGACAACAATATACTCATAGCGATCTTCGTCTTTTAGAAAAATCCATTACCATGACAACATGTAAATGTTATTTCATATGCATGTTGTGGTTACCTCGTAGCTGCACCATTTGCATGCCAGATGAATGCAAGCACAAGCAACAACAGTTGGCTTGTATTGTAAACACAATGTTGTTAAGTGCAAGCTATAGAACAAAATGTAACATCATAAGTACATTCTGGAAGCACCACACAGTTTTGGCTTGGTCAGATAAGATATTCATCTTATCTTCTCTTGTTTGTGGATGTTGATTCCCAAGCTGTCAAACTATTTATCACATTAGGGACTCTAAGAATCGAAAACATAGACGCCGTGGACATTGACTAGAGTTTGAATCTAATGTGCATGCTAAAATCCACCATTGTGGAACCAGCATGAGAAAAACCACAACTCAAAGTTCATATCCTGTTTTGTGACTTTGCATTTCAGACATGGGTATTAGATCCAAAATGCAGATATCTATCTATCTAGATATATCTACATGTATCTATCTAGATAATGAAAATGAAAATGGCCATTACTTCTGGTCAATGTCTATATGTAATGTAATCTAATAAAATGTTCATTAGTACCAATCCCATCATATCTCCTCAAAAATATGATGCCAGTATTGCTATACACATGTATATATGTTTACACTGTACCTGTTGGTTGCCATAAAATACGAAGCCTGTCCAAGGTCTTTACTTGCTGATGGGGAAAAAGATATAACTGTATTATCTATCACTTTACAAGAAGCAAGGATGGCTTAGTTGGTCAGTGTGCTACTATGCGAGAGATGCCCGGTTCGATTCTTCATGACCTCACATCCTTGTTTCGACTTCCCTCTAATCGTGTAGCTCAGTGCAGCTTTTTAAAATACCCATAAAACAGAGTACTGATGGAGGGAGGGGAGTAAAGTGTGCACCGTCGGCCTCAAGTTTATTGTATATGAGTACTATTACGAGTTACTGACGTTAAAAAAAAGGCATTTACTTTTTTACTTTATCAGAAAAATGTTCATATTACAGTGATAGTGTTTCACATGACTTTTGATGAGCAGGTCCTGAAAAGTTCATTCGGAAGATCCAAAGTTTGTCTGAATTTACTTCCTGTGTGAATTTGGAAATTTGTTGGAATTGAAGTACAAACTCAATTTGCTTCAATAATCAAACTTCTTTATTTAGAGAGAACACTATGAACTTCAATTTAGTTCATACGGGAACAAAGTTCACCAATGGAGATCATTTTAAAGTTACCAAGTTCAAGGTGAACTTCGAAACAAATTTCAGAACTACTCATCTAAAGTAAGGTGAAACACACTGTAATTTATTACCACTGTTTGCATAGTAAATGCGGCCACTCCACATTTAAATCATGACTGGTGAAGCTTTCAATAGACTTCCCTCAATCATATACAGCAAACATGATAAATGTGGATTTTTCTACTTCAACATAATAAGTTGCAACTTTCCTCTCAGGTGGTCAGCAAGTGTGACATAAAGTTGGTTAACAGTCAACTCTCCCCTTACAGACACCTCACTATTTCAGACACCCCACATTTATGGACAAATGTTGGATTAGTCGGCCGTTTAACAGCCGACTGTTGCCCGTTAAACGACCGACTGTTGGTCGACTAGTTGGCCGACAGTCGACCGATTGTTTCTTGGTACGTGATTCTCTACTTTTACCTTCCCGGCTGGTTAAAGTTACATAGATTTCACTGAAAATAGCTCTCGATATTGCAGACTCATATTGCATATTGCTCTTGATATTGCAGACACCACAATCATACCCAAGGGTGTCTGCTTTAACAAGATTTTACTGTATGTACATATGTATGTTGTAGTTACCTCTAACTAATTGGATAGCTTTGACTACATATGTGTGTGGATGGTGAACTGTCACCTCAAAACCTGTCAACAGAAAATACTTTGTTAGTTATTACATGAACATAATATTTATAATAATAATTTATTTATTCACGTAGAACACAAAAGAGCTTACAATAAAACTCGTGAGAACGTGCACGTGCTAAAAAGTTTATTACATATACCGGTATGCACCATAATAATTATATTGGTCCTGGTTATTTAAAGAGTGTGTAACAATAGATATTTACCAGTATTATATTCTGATAAATCCTTATTCATTGAATCACTACATAACAACATCAATGTTGTTTAGGCTAGGTTTCAGTTGAAATATGTATGGTGAGTAAGTTGAATGTTTTGGTTTTGTATTGCAACAGCTAAGAACCGCAATTGCGTCGCAAAAAGACTTCTTAAAGAGAACCGCAATTTGCGGACGTTTGCGGTTTTCTCTTGCGCCTCGGCCATTATTCATAAAAACCGCAATTTGCGTTTCACGGCATAAGACAATAGAACGCAATAATACGCAAAATTAATTGATTCACCCGCAAAGATAATATATTCGTTTGAGTTGAAGCTCAAATGTGCAAGGATTCCACAACAAATCAGTCGATTATTCGAAAAAGATGAAAGCACTTTATGTTGTATATGTTTTGACGAACAAATTACGAACAAATTACGTCTGTCGTTCGCTGAAACGCGAAGTGATGACAAGTTTATGAAAATTATTCACTGACAGCCGCTCTGATCGGTCTTTAGATTTGGAATTCATGTCTTAAGACATCTTAAAATTATACCTCATGAGGAACTAAAGTTAGGAGTATGAAGATATCGAACTTGACTTTCTCAAGTTCGTGACCGGTTCGATCCGGTTCACGCTGCACGCGTGGCTGGTATTACACAACACCAAACCAAACTAACAAGTATCTCTGAAAAAAAGTGTTTGAGAAATGTTCAGATTCATCCAGATTCCAAATAAATGTTTTTCATTTGGTAATAAAGGCCTTTGAGCAAAAAGATTTAGGATCAAACAAGTCGTTTATGTGAATAATAATCTTCTCAAGAACTCACTTCGTAATCGTAAACAAACATTTCACACCTTGAGCTTGGTTATGTTTGATAGTTTGATGAGTCGTTCTCTGGTCGTTTTGATTTACCAAATGAGCAAAAGTAACCGTATCTAATGTAAAAGTTCTTTTTGAAATACATTTTGTCGCATTTCAGAGTTTATCTGACTAGTTTGTATAAAGTTCCCAAGCTTCCCGTACATTCTCACGGGTTCAACACACCATGTGTCAATCAAACTGTCTACAATTCACCAACATCGTAAATCTCGGCATTTGTGTTTTCATAAATCACAGCGTTGTGTTTTAGAGATGAAAAGTTTCAGGTTTCTAGCTGATTTAGTGATCGTTGACCGATCTACTAGTAACAGCTTGTTACTTTGGGCGAGTAAATGGACGGACTCGAATCCTGTGGAAAAAAACCTGCACGGTCACGGCAAGTCATGCGTATGTTTTTCACAGTCATTACAAAATCTATTTTAGAAGTTGCGATGTTTTATCCTCAGCCTACGACTATACCGGGAATTGCATGAGTTTCCGAGCATTACTACGAGTTCTTTGGTTGTTATTGTTGAAATGATTGAAAGTCTACATGTAACTGTAAGATCGTAGATCGACTAAAAACGCAAAGATAATTTATTCGCAATTCACGCAACTCACACACGAACAATGAAAGCGCAAAAAGACTTCTAAAAGAAAGCGCAATTTGCGGTGTTCAGTTTTTAATGAGTTTGGACGCCATTTTGTTTTGCGGTTTCTTTTTGCGCCGCAAACCGGCCGCAAACCGCAAACCGCAAAATAAACGCAATTGCGGTTCTTGGCTGTTGCAATACTTTTAGGCGGTACTGTACATGTAACTAAAAGAAAATCGATTATCAAAGTACAGTATGACATAATAGAGAACTTCAGATTTGACTATGAGTACGAATTTTCACCGTTACGATTAGTGCACATGCGTAAAGCCGTGACATTGTCACGCCAGCTTGAAAATCTTATTGTCGTCATTTCGACAACAACAAGATTTCTTGCAAAACTCGTAGTCTAGACTATGAGTTTTGAGTGATAATAATAATAGTAATAATACTTTATTTGCACTTTACAATAATATTACAAGTTTTTGTAGTGATAAATAAAATTAAGGAGGAACAATAAATTGAAAGTGTAAATAGAGTGAGACATTTTGACTAAATATTTTGGTCTTTTAAATCTAGAACACTCAATAACAATCTTCTTTAATGGTTGTTCTTCTTGTTGTGATAAGATCTGTGTTATTTTTGCTAAAATTTGAAGAAAAAGCAGAAGCGATAAAAATTTGCTTGTTTGCTTTTAAATCTAAATTTTGAATTTGTGTGAGCATGATTTGACTACGACAACACGGCGCGTGTGCTCAAAACTTGTACTCGTAGTCGTACTCATAGTTGAATCTGAAGGTCTATAATAGACACCTCACTACAACAGCCAACTCCCTATGAAATGGTCATGGGTATCGAATGGTCAAGGCGAGATGTTGCAAGACTCCAAGACAAGGAATATTTTTGAGAGCCCGAGACACTTTTTCACCGATTTCCTTTGTTTTTGAAATTCGAGACTCTTGAGATGTTAAAAGAAAAAAGAAAAAGCGAGACTTCGAGACTTGCAAAATTTTACGAGACTGACTTTTTGCGGGGACCATTCGACACCCCTACCAACCAGCCCATACAGTTATTAATATTGAAACTTCCCCATAATGGCCACAACATTTCACCCCAAGATGACCCTTGTGTAATAAGACAATATTGTAAAAGTTATAAACCAGGAAAACATGAACCAGAGCATACATGTATGCAATGAATAAGGATTTATCTACTGTATGGAGCTATCGACTCTTTGAACAACTGGGGCTTAGTAATAATATAATATTAGCCATGTTATTAAAGTACCTAAACTTTGTAATAGAATACTTTCATTTTCAATAAGATCTTGGGCTTGCTGTAAATACTCCTACAAAAAGACATGCAATAAGACAGATATCTAAACAATAGCTTAATAATAAATTGAGCTCCCAGTATCACCTACAATGTAGGGCACCTTCCATTTGGTTGGACTGATCAGTCTGTCTGCCGATTTCAATAATATAACAGAAGCAGCCGCAATCTTGAACAGACATGACTACCTTGACCTACAAATGTACATGCACAAGCTGTAGTAGGTCTTGATTGTCATGCCCATCCAGACAGAACTTGTATAATTTGCTATAAAAATCTTTGAACACACCGGTCTGTATGGTCATATGGAATGTGCCCCTAGTTCCTCTTGTAGGGTTGTCAAAATAAGCCAGCGACCAGGGCATTTGTACTCTGATCACTGCCCTTGCCATTGTTATGGCAGTTGAACCTTGTCCTTTTAGCTAGAGCCGGCAATAATCTTAGTGACTACCCTGACTTTTCTGATGACATACCTCACTATTGGTATCCAAGGGAGGTGCTCCCCTGTGTAAACATGCATGAGCAACTCGAATAACATGTTCTAATTTACGAGGTTGTTCTTCAACTTTGGCTGATAAGAACAGACAGCAGGGTGCCATAACCTAAGTATGAAACACATGAATAGACTTCCTGTTTGATTCCAGATTTCATTGAACATAAATGTAGAATAGAGGGTTTGGACAATCACATGCCGGCAGCCATGACAGGGGGCAGGATAAAGGAATACCTTTCCCCTAATTACACGATCACATGCCAGCAGCCATGACAGGGGGCAGGATAAAGGAATACCTTTCCCCTAATTACACGATCACATACCGGCAGCCATGACAGGGGGCAGGATAAAGGAATACCTTTCCCCTATAATTGAATTCTTTCTCATGTAAAATGGTTTTATTGTTCCTGCCCCCTGTCATGGTCGTGCTAACCCTTTCATATTTTTCCAACTACAGTTGAACCTCTATTAAGCAGCCACCTATCAATGTACGAAAGAGTGCTTTAGCATTGTTTTACACCTCTATTAAGCAGCCACCTATCAATGTATGAAAGAGTACACCTAATTGCCTGGTTTCCTGTATATGGTACCCGTATGGGGAGGTGGGGGGCTTTAGCATTGTTTTACACCTCTATTAAGTGGCCAACCTCTATTAAGCAGCCACCTATCAATGTACGAAAGAGTGCTTTAGCATTGTTTTACACCTCTATTAAGTGGCCAACCTCTATTTAGTGGCCATTCGCCAATTCCCCGAGGGTGGCCACTTAATATAGGTTCCACTTAAGTGATCTTCTAATAATACCGTAGAATCCCGTTATAAGCCCTGGGGCTTATATAACTTTGTAAGCGTTTTGTGGTGGGCTTATAATCGGGAGGGCTTATAACCAGGGGGGGGGGGGGGGGGGGGGGGGGTTCCAGCTCGCTTATAAAAGAGAGGAAAAAACACATCTGAAATCCGTTCTATTTAAAAAAACAATGTTTATAATCGTGACCATTTTAGTTATCAAGTGCACTGAGACATTAGTATAGTGCGCTATACAAGAATGTATTATTATTATTATTAAATTATACAGTATTCATGCAACAATAACAGTAAAAGTTTTTAAACGTGAATATGCTCAGAAAAAACTATAATCTGAGCAGATTTTCAAGCAATGAGCTACCGTATACTACTGGACTCCATCAGTCTCGTTTGCTATGTGTACACCTAATTGCCTGATTATTGTTTCCTGTATATGGTACCCCGTATGGGGAGGTGTAAATGAGGGGGGCTTATAACGATTAATATTGGGGGGGGGGGGGGGGGGGGTAGGGGTATGTATGGCTTATAACTGTGAGGAAATTTCTGTTAGCAGACAGGTGGGCTTATAACCGGGGAGGCTTATAACCGGGACTCTACGGTATATCAAAACAATCTTAGCATTAGATCAGCTAACTATGTATGGGCAAAACCTGTAGAGATGAAATCTATTTAACTTACACATGTGTATACCTACTGATTGAATTAATTAAATTGTATCACCAATATGGATTGAACCACCCATCTATCTATATTATTATATAATGATAACTAAACTTTCAAAGCCAGTGCTTACGTGTCGATGAAATCGTGCAAAGGGATAAAACATGTAGAAACGGTGCATGTACACAATGGACGTATTGATGGTCAGCTGTGAGCTAAATGTCAACGTCAAGGACGATATATAACACACAAAAAGATAGTTCAACATTACGTATATCTTAAGGGTTTCGAGGGGGATTCTTCGTGGTAGAAACGAAGTGATTTACAACGAATGTAAAGTCAGTCGTTTATGAAGATGGTCTTCAAATAACTCGATTACGTTGACAGAAAACGAAGGATACACAGACAATCGTTGCCCCATATCTTGTATGAGAGTAGCAGCTTGTTGTCTATAGCTGAGTTCTTTGTCTGCCGGTGTTCCAGCTCGCCGTGAAGGGGTATTTTCCAGTTGTTCTTTACTAAAATACCACTTGTCTTCACTGGAACCGATAGCCATGGCCGCCATTTTACTCTTGTTAGTCCACCAACTACGCATGCGCCAGCTCTAACCCAGGCTTCTCTCGTCCACTTGGAGTCGAGGTTGTATGTTTTCAAGATGGCGGGGATCGATGATGGAACTGGATTTGGAGAAATTCCACCATTTTCTCCTTTAAATGATCAAAATTCGCAACATTGGATCTACATATTCCATCTACATTATACCTAGATAATACCAACGTCATAAGGTAAGGAAAGCGAAATGAAATTGTGTTTACATATGTTTTTTTGCCAGCTTTTATTAAGTCGTAAGTTTAATATCATCTATTATTTACAATGTCAATGTTTCAGATTTCAAATTGTACACGATCGAATGCAAGCTCATTTCTCTGTATCTGAAATGGAATTTGAAGCATCATTGTACGACATTCTCCAGGTACGTCCAGTAGTGATGACTGATGTACATTTGTGCAGCTCGTAACTTATTTGTTTTCCTTGCATAATGTGATATCTTCCCGGCCATACCAATCGATAATTCCGATAATCGATAATAATCAATAACAATCGATAATAATCGATACTAATCAATCGATGTTCAATCAATACTAATTAATAATTATCGATGAATTTGTTTACTTTCCGATGATCGATTGGGGGATATCTTACAACTTTATTGATTCTTAAACAACTTTTAAGTAGCAAAGAAATCGATGAAAATCGATCACGTAAAAATGTGTGAGTATCGATTTTCATCGATTATCATCGATTTCTATCGATTGAATTATTGATTTTCATCGATGCTTAGAAATCCTTGATATGTGGCATTAACTAGAGAGAGCATGCTATAACACAACATATTTTATTGAAGACTTGTAAGTGCCTCTCGTACATAAATCATAATATTATAGCTCAACGTTAACTATAAAACACTTCAAGCGGAACAGATTTCACAGTGACCCGGTGTCGAACATACGCGATCTATTTTACATCTGTAGATCACGTATCATATTCGCCGTGGTGAATTTTTTGATAGAAATCGATGATAATCGATAATATTCGATAATAATCGATATAATCAAGGACACTTGGGTTTGATATTTATTGATATATCGATTATCATCGATTACCGATATCAATCAATACTAATCAAATGATTATTATCGATTAATATCGATGAATTTATTTCGATTATCTAATAGACCTGTTTAGCTTTTTATTTGATATTTATTATCGATTTTTAGATCTAATAGACCTGTATCTTGATATATTTATTTATTAGCAAAGAAGAAAGATTAATAGATTGGTATGGCCGGGGAAGAATATCTAATACAACTTTTATTGATTTTATTAAACAACTTTTTAAGTAGCAAAGAAGAAAGATCTAATAGACCTGTTTAGCTTGATATTTATTTGATATTTATATATCAATTTATTTATTAGCAAAGAAGGAAGATCTAATAGACCTGTTTAGCTTGATATTTATTTGATATTTACATATCAATTTATTTATTAGCAAAGAAGAAAGATCTAATAGACCTGTTTAGCTTGATATTTATTTGATATTTACATATCAATTTATTTATTAGCAAAGAAGAAAAAGATCTAATAGACCTGTTTAGCTTGATATTTATTTGATATTTACGTATCAATTTATTTATTAGCAAAGAAGAAAGATCTAATAGACCTGTTTAGCTTGATATTTATTTGATATTTACGTATCAATTTATTTATTAGCAAAGAAGAAAGATCTAATAGACCTGTTTAGCTTGATATTTATTTGATATTTACATATATCAATTTATTTATTTATAGCCAAAGAAGAAAGATCTAATAGACCTGTTTAAGAAGAAAGATCTAATAGACCTGTTTAGCTTGATATTTATTTGATATTTACGTATCAATTAATAGACCTTTTATTAGCAATTTATTAGAAGAAAGATCTAATAGACCTGTTTAGCTTGATATTTATTTGATATTTACGTATCAATTTATTTATTAGCAAAGAAGAAAGATCTAATAGACCTGTTTAGCTTGATATTTATTTGATATTTACGTATCAATTTATTTATTAGCAAAGAAGAAAGATCTAATAGACCTGTTTAGCTTGATATTTATTTGATATTTACGTATCAATTTATTTATTAGCGTATCAATTTTTATTTATTTTAGCAAAGAAGAAAAAGATCTAATAGACCTGTTTAGCTTGATATTTATTTGATATTTACGTATCAATTTATTTATTAGCAAAGAAGAAAGATCTAATAGACCTGTTTAGCTTGATATTTATTTGATATTTACGTATCAATTTATTTATTAGCAAAGAAGAAAGATCTAATAGACCTGAAGAAAGATTTAGCTTAGATGATTTATTTGTTTCAATTTTATTTATTATTAGCAAAGAAGAAAGATATTTACGTATCAATTTATTTATTAGCAAAAGAAGAAAGATCTAATAGACCTGTTTAGCTTGATATTTATTTGATATTTACGTATCAATTTATTTATTAGCAAAGAAGAAAGATCTAATAGACCTGTTTAGCTTGATATTTATTTGATATTTACGTATCAATTTATTTTCAAACCTCAGATTATTAAATAACTTACTTCGCTATTAAATTGCTAGTCATTTAGATTTGGATTTTAGATTTACTAAACAGCTGTTTTAAATACGTTGTCGCTGAAGACCGTCACTGAAAGACACTCAAGCCAACGTGACAAGACTGAATGGGACATAGGAAAATCATTATTGTGTTGTAATTATGGTTTTATACACATTTGTGTAGTAGTAAACAAATAAAAAATCAATATTACCCATGCTCCCTTTCAGTCTTGTTGCACAGGCTTGGGTGTTTTTACTGACAATGTTCTTGAAGCAGCTGTATATGTTTTCATGTCAACAGGAGTGTTCCAGTCTGACACCACAAGAAATAGTTCAAAAATTAAGAAGAAAAGATGGACTTGTTCAAAATATAATTAGTAGTCTGTCTGATCAGTACAAAAAACAGGTGATTGCCATTGGTCTAAATGTACACTTGTACGGAGAGAGTGAGACTTAGGCCTAGTTCAAACGCCGTACTTTCCAAGAGTCATTCTTAATTACTTCAAAAGAAGCCGCCTCATATCTATTGTTTTAAATGAGAATGGCTCATGATTAGCACTATGTCTGAACTGGGCCTTACTGAACCAGAGAGAACTCTGTACACTAACACTGAAAAGTAATTGACATTACACAGATCTGTGTGTCAATCATACTGTCAACTGGTAATAATAATATAAAAATAATATATAAAATAATATACATAATAATATACATAATATTATTATTACTGTGTTATTGCTGGTGCATTTGAGCAGCTACTCAGAATGCTGAGTAGGCTATTCCAACTGCTAAAGCATATCATGCCGATTATCATGCATGATAATCGGCATGATTTTCACTTGCGACACAAACATATAAATTTGTGTGCAAGCACAAGACATTGACAGTTTTTGGTCCTTGAGCTTATGCTAAATGCTTCCATAAGGGCTGTTTTCACAGTGATGTAAGACCTCTTGTGCTTGCACTTGCATTGCTAGTGATAACCATGCTTTAGTGATAACCATGATTATATCAAACCAAATATACCAATCACCACTGATAAACCAGATGGTAAAAACTGATGTTGATGTCAAGGGTATCCAGCCATAGTAGTGTTAATTACTGTACAGTGTATATTAATTACTTATTTCAGCCATTGACTGAATTGCGAAGGATGCAGCTAAACGTGGTCAAGTCGAAGGCATATAAATTACAGCTTTCAAGTATTAAATACATGTATAAACACCAATCTTATTTGAACCATTTCTTTAGGTCAGTCATCCCATTTACAGTACATTGTTTGAACTGTATCGAAGTAACAGTACAGAAGCCAGGTGTTTTGTACTGCAGTTTTTGCCTGTCATTCTTTGGATATTCTTGTCAGCAAAGTCGCGAAGGGATAAGCAGGTATTAGTCTGTTACCGTACTATAATAATAATAATATATAACTATTGATTGTGTTCAGGCCCATAGCCAGACCAAAATCTCTCCCGAGGCACTTTTGTCAGTGAGCCAAAAAAAATTATAGCTGCACATTAGATAGCCTGCGAATACAGCCGCTTTTTGGCGAGCATAAAAAAGTGGCTGTATCCGCAGGCTTAGCCACATTAGAGGACAGTCGGCCTTTTTTGAAAATTCAGTTAAAAGATAAATAAAATCAGCGATGTTTTACCGAGGCAACTGCCTCGGCTCGCCTCATACTGGCTACGGGCCTGGTGTTGTATTTTAAATTGTGAATGTGTTAATCATGTATCATGTTGTATGTCCCAGTAAGTGATGGGCAATGTGTATGCAACAAGTATTACAATGTCTTTAACTGATTTAGGGATATGGCAAACTGGAAGCTATTCTCTTGGCTATCTACAATGCAGTAAGTTACATATACATGTACTGCCTTCTTTTTTGTACAATATATTTGAGAATGAGATATTTATGCTATTTAATTTTTAAATTTAATTTTAATTCTTTAAAAAAATCATGTTTTATTGCAGTCTCAACTGTCATCAATATTCTTCTTCTCAACTGAGCTGTTTTGTAGAAGGAATATTTTGTAAAAGGGGTGTTTTTTTCATTGTTTGTATTGATAATGTTTATTTTCATTAATCCATAATTTTGTCATTTTGTGTGGTTGAAAACAGGAGGTCCGTGACAAAAATGACCAGCAAAATCTAAAAACCTTTCGACTTCCATCACTATCAAGGCCATCCCTTTATCATGAGGTACGACACTACAGTACTTACAATGTATGCAATAGAGTGATTTTCGTATGAGTGGGAAGTAGTTACAGAACGGTTGGTGCCATACCGTGACGGTATTGTGCCATGATCATGCGGTATCCAAGCATTCCGATTGGTTGAGCGATGATTTTGTGCTCTGTGATTGGTTGAATATGTACAATGTCTTCGATTCTGTACCGTGACCGTAACTCCGTGCCGTAGGTTTCCCACTCATACGAAAACGACTCTATAGTACAAAGAATTCCAGTAACTGGCAAGCACATTTGTGTTAGTGCAATGTATGTGCTTGTACTTACTTTGTGAAAACAGTACCTACAGTGTATTTAATGTTGTGAAAACTTCTGATTTTTCTTCCTTTTGTAGTCTTCAGTTGATGTAATGTCACAGTCAGCCTTGACAGAAAGTGCCCTTAGTCGTCATGAGCTTGCCGAGACACCAATACTTGGACCAACAAAACAATTGAACACAGTAACAGCTGCTAATAGGTGATAAGACATACAAAAAGAAAATAGGAAGATAGAACATAAAGAAGCAGGAAAAGGGAGGGAAGGAAGAGAGGAAGCAAGGAATAAGAAAGTGAGAAAATGAAGGAAGTGGATATGATGAAGGTAAGGGAGAATCTAGGGAGAAAGCAAAGAAATTGGACAAGGTTTCCTGTTTGTTTCTTTCAGGACGTCTGTTCTTTGCATTGCACTGAGACAGTACAATAGCTGTATTGCTTTTATGGATAAAACATCTCATGACAGCTACTGGTTGATGGCAATAAGGTAAATAAGCTACAGTAAGACATGTGTGCATGTACCTAATCTCACATACATGAGTAAATGTATACATGTAACCATTGTCATGTGGATAGAGTCATTTTCGTATGAGAGGGAAGTAGTTACGGTATGGTTGGTGCCGTACCATGATGGTATTGCGCCATGATTGTGCGGTATCCAAGCATTCTGATTGGTTGAGTGATGATTTTGTGCGCTGTGATTGGTTGAATGCAGTGTCTTCGATTCCGTACTGTGACCGTATCTCTGTGGTGTAGGTTTCCCATTCATACGAAAATGACTCTATACAAAGTACTGTGTTGTACCATGTGATGGAGGTTTAGCGAACATGATATCACATCTACATGTAACTTATGCTTACATGCTATCAGCACATGACAGGGTGCCAAGGAAAGGATGCCACTTTCTTCCATGTTTTGTCAGAAATGCCAACAGCAAAGTATGAAGACAGCATGGAGATAAATAAATAAATAAATAAATATTGTAGATATATCCCACTATTGAAGAACCAAGACCATCATACTGTAGATACATAATTTATTGTTTGTTTGTGTACTTTAGAGTTGCAGCTTCTGGTTTCTCTGAATTATGTACTCCTGAGATAAAAACATCTCCACTAGCTGATGTCATAAACAATGAAGAGTTAACAAGGCTGACGAATCATCCCAGAATACCACTTAATGCTGAATTCATACAAGAGTTAATACACTCACTATATTTCTTGATGTAAGTGTTAGAATAGACTAGATAGTAAGGTATGTTTATCAGAACTCCCTACAGTATAAAGATACACAGAACCCCATTGATACATAAGGGATAAGAACAATTAAGGTTGAGATAGAGGGGGTTCAAAATAGTCCAAATCCAAGGTGCCCATACTCAAGAGATATACATGTCTGTTTGAGAGCAGCACAGTGGTTAAAAGTGAAGCTTTGATGACTTGTTTGGTCAGAAGTGGTTTGTTTTGAACTACCTTGTTTCATCACTTCCTTGTAGGTATAATGGCTGTCCTGTACAGGCTGCAAGAGCAATAGACAGTCTTCATTTTAGAGCATCTCACAGCTTGCTTGCCCCAGCTCATGTTGTAAGTCTATTTTAGAGCTTTGGATATGTAATGAGTATATATACATTTGTTAGGGGTATAGGTGAGCTCAGATGGAACTTTTTTGTGTTGATACCACTAAGTTTTGATCCTGATACAGTTGTAGGTTGCCCGTCATGGAAGATTGTAAATGGGTTATCGACGTTAAAAGAAAGTGTTTAAATTTAATAAATCCCTTATATCCAATACTGGTGATAATGAAGCGATGATTCCTTTTCAACCTTCAGTTCACTGATCCCATTTTCTTTATCCTATGCAGTTAAGCAATGCTATACACCATTCCCTAGTACCTACCAATGGAATACCACACGATGGGCCCCTTGGACTACGAGTCCATCTATCGGGGACACACCCAGTTCCTGCAATGCCAGGTAAATCAGCGTGTTTAACAGTGCCAGGTATCACTAGTGATGCAGATTCCTTTAAATCATGTGAGGAAATTGCAAGTGATATGGAAGTGTATTGTGACACAGTTGAGTCGCCGTCACTTCATCACAAGAGAAAGACACCCCTTGATACGTGGCTGTGATGTGGTGGTGTATATAGTTATGTATGGCAGGGAGAAGAACAGTCTGATGGAGTTACTACCAGTAGTGCTTTCCGCAAATACAAAATAGTGTGAACTATTTACAAGTACATCCAGAGCCGTACACAGCACAGGGGCAGGGGGGGCATTTTTGCCCCCCCCCCCCCCCCCCCCCAGCAAGGCGAAAAAGATACCAAAAAGTACTGAGAACTGTACTATTTTTATTTATTTATTTCCTTTTGAATACGTACTGTCCCCCCTTGAATTTTGAGTTATGTACGGCCCTGAGATCTTTTTAGAACTTTGATAGGTGATTTTCTCAAAGTATTTATAATAATTTTTCACATAGAATTAATTCGGTAGCTATAACCTAATGTAGCAAATATTAAAATATAGTATAATATAATATTATATTATATTAATATATAGGCTAATTAGATGCCTACAATAAATATTGTAAAGCGCATTCGGGCATTTATGGAGAACGCGCTATATAAATAAACCAATTATAATCAGGGAAATGCGAGGTAAATATTATTTAAGGCTTTTTAAAGCTCTAAAACAGTCCAAAGAGTAAATTATAAATATATCGTTATAAAGAATTTATCGTCGAGTTTGTTTACCGTGTACGTTCTGAACGATTAATCCATAATGTTAAAGTGATCCTATAAAACACTATAAAATCCTGTACACTGTATTAACAATAAAACAGAGTTAAACTAAACGAGACTTGTTTGTAATGCAATAAATTTATTACAACGAATAAATGTAAGTGTTTAATGAGTATAAATAAATAAATAAATAAATAAATGAACAATAACACCGATAATTTTCCTTTAAATAGAAACATAAAAAGCATCGTTGCGCTGCGTGTGCATAAATAACAACTGCGCAACATGTACCTGTTACATCCCCTCCCCCAAGGAAGAAGTAAGGATGGGTGTAACCCTCTCCTCCTCCCCTTTCCTTTTTGAAGGCCGAATACTCAAGTTAGGAATGGTGACGACGGCTACACATGGACTAAAACGTTAACCCTAAAATGTGATTTATCTGCGAGCAGTTCTTCTTTCCCCTCCAGACGTGGCGCTCTATTGACTTCGTAGGAAAAAGGAGTGACTGCTCGTAGCCTTAAATGCGATGATTCATTGCTGCTTTTATTCTAACAGTATGTGTGACCAATCCAAACGGTAAAGTCTACACGATACTGTGCAGAAAGGGATGTCAGAGCGAAAGGGGCACCGCCTACCAAAACGTTCAGGTCTAGAGTTCTTCTCCGTTTATGTTGCTTGTACTTGTTGAAATGAGAGCACGAGAGAGTTAACTACGATTCCTTCGATCCGCGCAATTGAGGGTTTTCAATCCACGAGTTAACCGCGGAAACAGAAAACACGATCAAAAACATAGATTTGGTTGAAAAACGGAGGAAAGTCGCTCTAAGATAACCTTTTAGTGTGTTTGGCTTCTTTGTTCCAGATTCTCAAAAGCGTCTGGCCGCGCTAACAACAAAGGGCATGGTGACGACCTCACCCATGCAGTACTACAGTCTACGTGAAAGCAATGACAACGAAGTCAACCTAACACAAGGCACAAAGCCACTAACACACAAGAAAACCAGTAGCACTGGTTACTGGAGGGTGTCCTTACAGCCCACCAAGCCCAACACGGAACTCAAAGACATGTCGAGCCATGAGACTGACGGGGGTGGAGTGGGGAAGAAATGTTTATCTGATGATAATGTTGCTGTCGCGAAACAAAAAGAGCGATCAAATAGCGATGTTTGTACTACAAAGCTGTGAATCGACGGGGATACTTGCGTCCTCTCACCATACTCACGAAAGACTGTCGCTGAATCGCTCAGTTTATACGCAACTAGAACTCTTACACGACTCAAAAACTTGCGTGCATTATTTTCATAGAATTCGAATAACAAATTGATTTATTAGATGTAAATAACAAGATAAGATGAATCGCTTTAAAATAATTAAAACACCCATTCACAAGTAACTTCTGCGGGTTCCCTGTGTCTACTCACGGAAATGGAGGCATGGCGCTAGCGATAAAAGGTGGACTCTATCGATTTCCTTATATAGAAACGAAGGACAGCATGGGTAATTTAGATTGTGTTTATAGCAGAGATCTCGTCCATGTTTACCCATGCTTCCTTGCGGTCTTGTCGAGCAGACTTGAAACAGTTGTATACATTTTAATATATTTTAACGCGTTTGCCATTCCTTTACTTTTTCTCCCGATCTGCGCGAACCGTTCGCGACATTACACAGGGAACCCATTCTGCAATCAAAACCCATCCCATCGGCCCCCGGGTTCCTGGAAGGCCGATTGATGCCAATCCCGGTAACCTTGGTTGGAGCCTCCTTGCCACAGGGACTCCGCCTCTTAAATTAAATTAATGTACCAAAAGACTCTGAATAACAATTTCAATCACAATTTATTACATCCTTTTACAGGATCTACCTATATTTCTGATTTATTTTATTAGCTAAATAATATTTTTCTTTTGTTAAAAATCTCAACCTTATTCTCAAATAACTGACTCGTATCAGATTATCTGATTGAATTGTAATATCCCTTGACTAACTTCGCATGCGATTAGATTATTGTAATTTATCAAAAATCTCTATAAAATTTCATAATTAGTAGAATAGTTTCCTCGCCATTCACACACGTTAATTTGACCCGAAAACTCGTGTTGACAAGTATATAAAAAGACTTGCTGTGATTGGACAAACACCGATTCGTGTTGGTTACCGGCCAATTATAGGGCTTACGCGAGGCAGCGAGCACCCCCTACCCCTCCCTAATACGGGGCGTGGACGCCCGCACCCCCTATCAAACTCACTCACATAGATTACCTATAAATTTGACGCGCATCTCACTATGAATGTTCTCAATAGACTTTATGCGCTACTTTCAAACAGCTTTTCTTTAGTCGTGTCTTCAGGAATGAGCGGCGACTCCTCCGCGGCATCCATAGCACGTATGTACGAAACTGGACGTGAACCAAGTCTTGTTCTTGTAATTTGGGGTCGTTTTAGAGCGGTCTCGCTATTACAGCCGGTCGGGAAAACATCACTTTCTTCTCCTGCGTCATTGGAAGTGTCAGGAGACGGCGAACTTTGGGCTTCAAAAAGTTTGCGCAAAGAAGCAATGTTAGTTGTACACGAGCGATCAACGTTCGTATTTCCAGATACTAACGGAGATGTCTTACAAGTACTGTCGGTTCTTGGCGAGTTCTTCAGTTCATGTTCCTTTTCATTATTCGCATCACTTTTAACATCGTTCGTAACTTTTGTGTCCATAGTTTTAGTTTGTCGTAACAATTCTGATCGTTTTTGCTCAGCATTTCTGCCTTTCGAAGGAATCGAAAACGGTCCAGTTACAGATCCAGAAGAATTTGTGTTCCCATCGTGAGAACTGTCCAAATTCAGGTCTCCTAAACTTTCGGAAACGGCCAAGGGGGACATGGAACTACTCCCATCAGGAAGTGCGGTCTTGGGTGTATTGGTAACTACACGTAACAATTCCCCAGGCGACGACGGTCGGTCTTCACAATTAGCTGTTTGAGGTGTGTCGACTCGTATTGTGGGGAACGATTTATGTCCAGCCTTGGTATCCACTGAATTGCCAAATGGTTTTGTTTTGACTGCGGTAGAGGGTACTGATGAAGCAACCCTTGTTACAGTGGACTGCTTTGTAGCAGGGGTGGTCCCCTTGGGGCTGTTGTTGGCCTTCGACGGGGTCGACGGTGTAGCACCAACTTTGTCACATTCTTCTCGACTTCGTTCGATCGCTAATGGACTAATTTTTCCACTTTCAGCAAAAACCGGTATCCCTGTGTCATCTTGTCCCACCAAGGAACTACCCTTACTTTGTCTTGGCCAAGAGAGTCGAGCTGGCTCGGTTGTCTTTTTGGAGGTTTTATGTTTGGGCGACGAGGTCTCTATCGGACCTTCCCCACCCTCTTCATCCAGCTCTAAGTACGACTTGAACGTTTTTGCTGTCTGTTTTGTTTTTTGAATTTTTTTCTTGAGTTTAATACTCGCAGATTTCTTCAAAACAGACTCGGCGGACGATGCGAAGCTTCTAAGTAACTGCGTGCCAGTCGTTGAGATCAGGCGCTGTTTTGTGAGCTCGGACTGATCAGGTAATGATGTTCTCCTGGGTTTATCATCGACATGTTGTCTGTATTTCACTAGACTATCTATGACTTTGGGTGTGTTCTTGGCGAAAGAGCTTGTTAATTCCGTGGTGTACAGGTACGAGTTGCTGCTATCTGATCGTGTTGGACTGAGTACATCGAGATCAAAGCCAGCCAGGGTACCTGAACATAGTCAACATTACATTAGAAGTGAAACGAACACTACATTTTGGGTGAACTGTTGGAAATATAACAGTAAACATACTCTAGGAAAAACGTCTGCGCATGCGCGAGCTTCCTAAAGAAAACAATATATATGCATATGTTATGTATTTGTAGACAAAATAATTACGTATCAGTCCCAACAAAATACTTCAGTCATCAACATACGAAAACGTTTACGAGTAAACTTTCCCAAATTATCGAAAAAAAGTGACAAGTTGAGTATGTTGAAAACAAATAGAGGATCCACGAATATACCTATGTTTTCTTTAGAGAACTCGCGCATGCGCAGACGTTTTCCCTTCCCTGCTCTCCAGAGAATGAAAGTTTTTCAAAGGTCAGATTGTGCGCCGTCTGTACTCTGTGTGTTTACATGGAAGCTACACGACTTAAGAGGGACGTCAAAACAAGGGTGCGAACTTAACGAATCGAACCGGGAACCTCTCGATCGGACAGCCGCGCACAAACTGAGTCACCCTTGACCCTTGTTAGAGAACAGCCTGATGATCTTTGTCATGTAAGATATTTTAAAATCGCAGCTGCGTCCTTACTTGGATCCCCATTGCGTGTCAATATCTCCCGCTCTCTTTTGCACAGGTGTTTGAATTCCTCTTCTCTGTTGTATAATTCAGTCTGCAAAGATACGTGGCATTCTCTTACTAATATATCTCAACTCAACTTTTTATTTTCGCACTTGTTTTACAGATTCATTTATCTCATACAAATACAATACAGATACTAATACATCTCATACAAATACGTATACACTGAATACATCTTATAACTCGCAGATATAGGTATTGAGTTAACTCGTGGATAAAGGGTACTACTTACCCGTAAGACTTTTATCTTGGTATTGAGATGCATCCGTCTTATGGCGTCCACGAAAACGACCACCATTCTAGAACAGAAACAAAAATTGCGTTGAGAAAACATTCCCGAACACGAGTACAATTTAGTCAAAGATACACGAACCATGCTGTTACCTCACAGTAGACGATGATTTTTGCAGCAACTCTACCAGTGTTTTATGATCAGCTTCCTCGACGTCTCTGTTTTCTATGGTAATGATGATATCGCCTGACAGACACCAACGAATCCATCAGGGGATTGGGACGAGCAGTGTTATGTACACTATCCCTCCCCTCCCCAAACAATTCTGTTGTACTCACCTGGTCTCATACCAGCCATATACTGAAGCAATGTTATGTATACTATCCCTCCCCTCCCCAAACAATTCTGTTATACTCACCTGGTCTCATACCAGCCATATACTGAAGCAGTGTTATGTACCTATCCCTCCCCTCCCCAAACAATTCTGTTGTACTCACCTGGTCTCATACCAGCCACATAAGCAGTGTTATGTACACTATCCCTCCCCTCCCCAATCAATTATGTTGTACTCACCTGGTCTCATACCGGCCATATAAGCAGTGTTATGTACACTATCCCTCCCCTCCCCAATCAATTCTGTTGTACTCACCTGGTCTCATACCAGCCATATAAGCAGTGTTATGTACACTATCCCTCCCTTCCCCAAACAATTCTATTGTACTCACCTGGTCTCATACCAGCCATATACTGAAGCAGTGTTATGTACCTATCCCTCCCCTCCCCAATCAATTCTGTTGTACTCACCTGGTCTCATACCGGCCATATAAGCAGTGTTATGTATACTATCCCTCCCCTCCCCAATCAATTCTGTTGTACTCACCTGGTCTCATACCGGCCATATATGCTGGCCCGTCCTCTTCGACTGTTAAAACAAACGTCATGTATTCTACTTCGCCATTTTGTTGCACAATTCCATAAGTCTGAAGAACAATGAATAAAGAATTAATGTGGGTTTTGAGGTTGGGTGTGGTCCAGAGTATTAAAGGTGGCCGTCATGAGGGAGTATTGTAGTTGTCAATGGCAACTGTCACTGTCGTCTTACCTGTAACGTAAAACCAAAGCCTTCCTTTTCACCACGGTACAACTGAATCGTTCTTCGTTGGTTGATGGGCGGGACATTCTCAGGGCAACTACGACAACACAAACACGACAGATCAATCAAACCTCTCTCCCACTTCCCTGTCATGTAATGGTGAAGTCATACCTAGGTCCTCCCTGTAGACTCTTGAATGTTACACAAGCATTACTCCGTGTTAGATTGGAAGAGGAATAGTCCCTTAGAAGGTCATCAGTGGTAGCGGTACGAAGATGGACGTTCGTCGGACTAAGATGTTAATAGTGTTATTGGAACAATATGAATGCATTATATTATGAACGTTATATGTATGTAGAAAAGTAATAACCTACACATTCATCGATGTTCCTGGTCACCTAGTACATTATAACACACTCACGCATTCACCGATCCAAAGACTCATTTTGTTATGAATGGGAAACTTGTGTTACGGACTTGTGGTGCGCGGTAACGGTTCAGTGAAACACGCTCGAAAAGCATAAGGTATTCACGTTACAATAGAGTCGTTTTCGTATGAGTGGGAAACCTACGGTACAGAGTTACGGTCACGGTAAGGAATCGAAGGCATTGTATTCAACCAATCACAGCACGCGAAATCATTTCTCAACCAATCAGAATGCTTGGATACCGCACGATGATGGCGCGATACGGTCACTGCACGGTACGAACCGTACCGTAACTACTTCCCACTCACACGAAAACGACTTAAAACACGCGCTAGTAAAGTGGGAGAAGTAGTGAAATCAGTGGGTGGTTATCGACAGGAGTTTTTTTCTAAACAATTAGTTCCCCAGTTCTATATCTACATGGGTCCTACAGCACATGTACGTCTAAGAAATAGACTCTGTATGAGTACCCAACGTTTATCGGTAATCCACGCTTGTTCGAGACATCAAGACAGAACAGTTTCTAGAAGTACACAGACACACACACAAACAACACGCACTTCGCGTTTCATGCATGCACGTGTATACACGCACGATAAACGGACTTTCACGCATGTGGCGAATAGTTCAAACTATCTTTTAAGAAAGTACATTTTTAAATACATTTAAAAAATCAATTATTTTCTACATTTGACGCTCTTCAGTCTAGAATTGGTTTACACTCATTAAAATTTAGCTCGATTGGCAATGCCAAGTACATTGCTCGTTCACGTACTTCAATTCTATCACAGTGATAGAAGACTAAAGATCAACAAAGAAGAAAAGGCGATGGTCAATCACTCGTTCTATCGTGATTTCATGTCTTGATAGTTTGAATTATATAATGCAATGTTCAATTTTTGGACCAGGGGGTATGATTTATTAATGAATGCTAGTCGGTACAAAACGCCATGAAAAAGTGAAACGACTGAATTTTGTCTCAACGTAGAAAAAAGAAACAATGCTGCCAATGCAAAACGAGACACAAAATCCTGCCAGTTTTTCAAAGTAGATATCAAATTTTCTCAATAAACCCTAACAAGTCAAGATATAAATTTTGCAAGACCCGCTCAGGGGAGAAATGACAAAGTGTTTTGCAAAAGTGCTGTAATAAGAAAAACTCTCACTTCTCTTGGAGAAAATTGGATGGAGAAAAATGGAAGGATTGTACAGTTTGGAATAAACACATGAAACATTCATATGACATATGATCATTGTGAATGTTTTCTTTAGTACATGAATTATGTAGCAAGTAAAAAAGGAAAGGAAAATGATAAAAAGGACGTCAAAAGGTCAGGATGTTCTTACCGTATTCCAAAGTTAACCGTTGTACTCTTCCTTGGGACGAACGCTGAGTACGGTCGCAATGTGGCAGCTGTTGACAAGCAATGAAAGCAAGAGAGACTTGTTACTCTGCCTGGATATGCGGCAGCTAGCGTTGTTTGCTCGTCGTTCAACAAGACGTCAGTCATGATCAGTATTTTGCAACCCCACAAGCGTCAAAATTATTTATCTTTGTTGAGTCAAAAGACCCGGTCAGAGGAATTAACTCCCACAGGAGAAACGAGAAATTAAGTATCGTAAGTGGGTAACTGGCTAAAGAAGGAGTGGATTGGATTTGCTATTCACAGTTAAATCCATTCAACAAGCTTCATTGCGGACTGAGTATCGGAATCTAGAACTGCTTTTCTTGTATCTAATTTGGCGGCTTCTATAAACAGACAGTTAATATAAATAAAACACGAGCATGCGTGAATCAAAATTAATCCATTTTCGACAATCTAAGGCGTTAGTATTAGCATTGTGAGCCTTACCACTAATGAAAAACGAAATTCTTCACCCCGCTGTTACTGAGCTCGTAAAGGGAATCAAATCACGACAAAACGCTGAACTCCACTAGACGACGTACGAACGAGTAAACGACATCCATTAAATAAATTCTTGTTTATAGACATACAGATCGGTATTTGATTTTAAAATTCAAGTACATCCGACCCCAAATTAAAAACCCCAACGTATGGAATCCACAGAGATGAAAAGGACTTTTTAAGATTAGCAAAAAGAAAATCAATTGTGTCAAAACACAATCAATTGTTCTAGTGGATTCTATATTGAAATTCTAGACTCCAATACTGCCAATGTAATCAATGTGCCAATTTAGTGTTGTGAATAATACGAACACTTGATTCTTGATGAGCTTGTGGACGGCGACAGATTGTGACTCAACACTATGCTCCTTCTAATTGATCAAATGCATGAAATGGCCGCGTAAATCTCGAAACAGCCACGCCCCTATACTTTCCAGTTAGATATTTTTTTGGACAGACTGCATGTAAGGGCGCTGCCCACGGACACACCGGTCTGTTGGTCTGGATGGGCTTAAAATGTATGTGCGTCCTCTCAAGATGATGGCTGCTTGAGTTATACCAAGAGACCATCATATAACTTATATAATGATCTCTTGGTTATACGGTATTATTGATAAAAAGCACAGGAAATGATACTGTATTAAGTATAATAAGCTATAATACACTAATCCTGATGTGATACCTTGATCACTCTTTACAGCGGCAAATCGCTCCAACTCTTCATCCAATTTCCTGATATGAACAAAGCATCATGTGTGAGAATGACGAACTTTAGTACTCAGACCTCTCACATTCCACTGTCTCTCTCTCTCTCTGAGCCATACATACCTTCTAGTAATCTTGGATTTGTATCCACCTAAAGAATAATTCATTTGTAAATCAGTCAAATCAGTCATGATTCACGATTTTTTTACTGACAATTTTAAATTCATATTCCATCTTCATCCTTAGTTTTACATATTCTATTTAGGAAAACAAGTAAGGTTTAATTAAAAGGCACTAAATATATTAGACATTTTAAGGAAAGCATTCTGATTGGTTGAGCAATGATTTTGCGCGCTGTGATTGGTCGAATAGATGTCTTCGATTCGGTACCGTGACTCCGTGACGTAGGTTTCCCACTCATAGGAAAACGACTCTATGCAGCCCTTGTTAACACACACACATAATAGAAACAAATGAATAATATTGACGTTATGACGTACCTGTACTGAAGTCTTCATCATCGTCATCTTAATACAAACGAGACAGATTTTACATTAGAACTTATCCATAAATTGTTAAAATGGTTTATACATTCATTGGACCAGTAACCATGGACAAGGCAGAGAAAGGAGAAAAGCGAAGAGTAGGGTCTCGTGTACCACAGGAATCCCGCGAGAAGGGTCTCGTGTACCACAGGAATCCCGCGAGAAGGGTCTCGTGTACCACAGGAATCCCGCGAGAAGGGTCTCATGTACCACAGGAATCCCGCGAGAAGTGTCTTATGTACCACAGGAATCCCGCGAGAAGGGTCTCATGTACAACAGGAATCCCGCGAGAAGTGTCTCATGTACCACAGGAATCCCGCGAGAAGGGTTTCATGTACCACAGGAATCTCGCGAGAAGGGTCTCATGTACCACAGGAATCCCGCGAGAAGTGTCTCATGTACCACAGGAATCCCGCGAGAAGGGTCTCGTGTACCACAGGAATCCCGCGAGAAGGGTCTCGTGTACACAGGAATCCCGCGAGAAGGGTCTCATGTACCACAGGAATCCCGCGAGAAGTGTCTCATGTACCACAGGAATCCCGCGAGAAGGGTTTCATGTACCACAGGAATCTCGCGAGAAGGGTCTCATGTACCACAGGAATCCCGCGAGAAGTGTCTCATGTACCACAGGAATCCCGCGAGAAGGGTCTCGTGTACCACAGGAATCCCGCGAGAAGGGTCTCGTGTACCACAGGAATCCCGCGAGAAGGGTCTCATGTACCACAGGAATCCCGCGAGAAGGGTTTCATGTACCATAGGAATCCCGCGAGAAGGGTTTCATGTACCACAGGAATCCCGCGAGAAGGGTCTCATGTACCACAGGAATCCCGTGAGAAGGGTCTCATGTACCACAGGAATCCCGTGAGAAGGGTTCCATGTACCACAGGAATCCCGTGAGAAGGGTTTCATGTACCACAGGAATCCCGCGAGAAGGGTCTCATGTACCACAGGAATCCCGCGAAAAGGGTCTCATGTACCACAGGAATCCCGCGAGAAGTGTCTCATGTACCACAGGAATCCCGCTTATTGCCGTCGCCAAGCGAGGCACTTGTCTTTAATCTTTAATCGTAGTTACTGCCATTTAGCTGTGGCTAATCCCGGCAGGAGGGGCAGCGGCCCCGAGATAATACAATAATGGCACAAAAATAGAAATGCGACATGCGACCCTACTCTTCGCTTTTCCGCTCCTTTCTCTGCCTTATCCATGTAAAACATAGGTAGGTACGTGCGGCGAGGAGGTTCAATCCCTGACCCTGTTTGATACCAAAATGAAGCTCCATAAAAAGGTTAACAAACTGAAGTCATATCGAGTCTCTTTTCGAACAAATTTTCTGGCTAAATCAGACTCATCCCGTGACCCCAACAGTTTCCAGAGTGGTCCTATACAGAACCCATCAACGAATCCAATATAGGTTCAGTCACACGCTCAGTGACCCAGAATGAATCCAAATTAGGCACATACCCCCCTTACACCCCTCCCTCCTGGGAACGATCGTTACTTACCCTCTGAGCTCGAAGACCCGACGATAAGACTGATGCCCCTCTGTCGAAGTTTCTTTGTTACCAGAAAAGAATAGTTCTTGGGTGTTTCATTCGGCTTCAATGTTTCTACGTCTGTTGGTATCAAGAGAGAAATGCATTTACCAGAATATTTTGGGTAGTGAGACTCTAAGGGTTTCTTTTTGAGGGGGGAGGGGGGGTTGAGGGGGGGAGGTGGGGAGAAAAGAAACGGGAATTTTTGGTAGTTTAGTTTTTGGCCGTGTTCTGGTCTGTTTTTGGCTGTGGTTTTTTTTGGGGGGGGGGGGGCGTAATTCGACACCTCCCCGTCACTCTTTGACCGGAGTACGCCCTCCCCCTGGGGTACAGAGTATAAGCCATCGAGTACAATTTTACCTTTATGTCTCATAGCGACCACTGATGGTACAGGTGAGCTTGTGTCAACAGGACTAAAACTTTTCTCTCCATCCTGACTGTGATCATCTGGTGCACTTCCTATGCACGTAACAGGTACGTCATTCAACAATACACTGGACGTAACAGGTACATCGTTTGACAACACACTGGATGAACGGTCATCAGATGTATTCAAATATGCCTCATCTTCAACTTGATCAATGCCGTCCAAAGTATCGAGAGAATCTGACAGCGAGAGCGAGGGGGTGGTTGAACGAGAGGTAACAGGTGTTGAGGGAGGGGAGGGTATGAGGAATTGTTCCCAGGCATCCACGTCTGACAGATCCATACTTGGTACAAACCGCTGAAGATTGGTCGGAGATCGTCGTACAAAACTCGGGCTCTCTTGATCCTCTTGTGAAGTTTCTGAAGATTTATGCGGTGAGTATGGAGACTGAGGAGGGGAGGGGCAAGGGGACATATTAGGTGTCACGTCAGGGGTACCCATAGGTAAGACACTAAGGTTTGCTCCGTTGGTTATCGACGTCTCCTTCTCATCAAGCTCGAGTAGTAAGCTCGATGGAACACTTCCTAATAATCTTTCGGTGCATTCTGTTGACAATGTTGAGTTTTCCAAAGAAGTAGACGATATTGTGGCTTCAGATGAACAATTACTATAACTTATATCCCTGGCTGCTTGGCTTATGTCAGGAAAAGAGGATGAAATGCTGAGTGTTTTGGGGAGATCCACGTAACATCGCCATCTGCCGTTAGGTAGCTGACCAAGAACGTTGATTCTGGAACCCTTTGGCATCAATGTAGACGAGTAGCCTTGTACGAGATAGTAATCTACTGTCGATGTTGCCTTGAACTCACACACTTTGCTTACTGAGAAAAACAATAAATTCACAACATAACTACAGTGTTTCTGTTTTAGAATAACAGGGACACATTTGTAAGTAGCAGGGACACAAAATGTGGGGTACAATAACCGGGACCTAGATTGAAATAATCGAGGATAGAAATAACCGAAGTAGCGCACTGTTTGCTCTAAGTTTTACTGAATACAACCAAATATGGTTACCAATGGCGACGATACATACGTTCTCCGCTATCACCAACGAAGGCTTTTTCCCCTTTGCCCAGCAATTCCAGGAGTTCTTCTTTGCTTCGAAGTTGATGCTGAAAATAAATAATTTCACGAATTGTGTAAGGAAGGAAGAACTGAAGCAAGCAAGCAAGCACGCACGCACACACGCACGCACGCACGCACGCACGCAAGCAATAAGCAAGCAATAAGCAAGCAAGCAAGCAAGCAAGCAAGCAAGCAAGCAAGCAAGCAAGCACGCACGCACGCACGCACGCACGCAAGCACGCAAGCACGCAAATAAAGTGGAAATTGAAAAAGCTAACAGTGTAGGAAGAAAGAGAAACAACATCTTGAAATGGATTGTTTCTCACCAAAAGCTTCACCAATCTCGGATCAGGTGGAGGTTTTTCCTGGAATTCGCTGCTCTCCTCGACATCTCCTGAAAATAACCACATCATACATGCGTCATAAAACAACAACAACAAATAAATAGAACGACCGACCATATGACGTCATACCTTCCATTCCAGAGTCCGTGTCATCTTTGTTGTCTGAATATTTTCTTTATGAAAAAGAAACACGGACGTCGTGAACAAAAAGGGGAAATGGGAATCAAAGGAATGGAAATATGAAAACAAGAACAGATAGGTCAAACAAACTAAACATGGTATCAAGATAAACGAACGATTGCAGACAGAGACACACAATGAATTGTTTATTCCCACTCTTCGACCAATCAAAACATGCAGTTCTTTGCAGTTCGTGCTCAATGGATCAGACCCGAGTCCAATCAATCATCTACTTACAGTTCGGGGGCGATATTTTGATAGCGTCGAGATTCCAGTGCCAGTAGTTTTGCTTCTTTTAATCTTCTGTCTGGTAGAAAATAAACAAATACGAAGAGATCCTCTTAAACACAAGAGGATTGCCAACAATTCTTATTATCGTTATTGTAGAGACTGATCAGTAATAAGTCACTGACAAACACTTGTAGTATCGTATATCGTCTACACAGACTGCTTACTGGGGGAATGTATCTCAGTACCTTCAGGGTATTTGCCCGTAAATAAAGTTATCACTTTTTAGATTGATTTTTAGTGTGATTACTATATTACAGATTCTATCTATTATCACATGATTTGGATTAGAAAGGAATTAACGGCATTCGAGTATGATACTGAAAGGAATTAGAACAACAGCGCACTGTAGGGAATAGTTCGTAGAGGATTATCTATCAACTGACAGCTTTGTGCACGCAACGAGCTAGAGCGCGGTGTTCCTCGTTCTCTTCTACCACAGGAAGCCCAAACACTGTGGAACTTTACTTAGAAGTTGTCTTCTTCTCGTTTAGTTATTTTTGTTTTTACAAGATTTTGTAGTTTAATATTGAGTTTTGAGTTTATGTTGAGTTTATGGTTGTTATACACTGACTTACAAGACGGTAAATGTCTCAAGTAGGTTAGTGTTGGCTTTCGAGTAGTTGTGGAAACTACAACACAAACATATCAATTCAATTTGCGTCAGTTTCGTTATAGAAATTCTTGCTATGAACAAGATACTTTTAAATTGGTACATTTTATGTTATTGAAACTTATGAAGAAAATCAAAAAAAGACAAATGACGATGATGACGATGATGATGATGACAGGTGGCAATGATAATAAAAACCATGTTAATGATGATGATCACAATGACAGCAATGATGAAGATGATTGCAATGATGATGGTGATGATGTTCATGCATATGGTGATGTCAGTGGTTAGTGATAATGATCATGATGACAGTGGTTATAATGATGGTGGCATTTTTGTTGTTTTTGGTAGTGGAAGGATACTGACTGCAGTGATGATGGTGATGATGTTCATGTGTATGCATGGTGATGGCAGTGGTTAGTAATAATGATGATGATGGCAGTGGTTATAGTGATGGTGGCATTTTTGTTGTTTTTGGTAGTGGAAGGGTACTGACTGCAGTGATGATGGTGATGATGTTCATGCATATGGTGATGGCAGTGGTTAGTAATAATGATGATGATGACAGTGGTTATAGTGATGGTGGCATTTTTGTTGTTTTTTGGTAGTGGAAGGGTACTGACTGCAGTGATGATGGTGATGATGTTCATGCGTATGGTGATGTCAGTGGTTAGTAATAATGATGATGATGACAGTGGTTATAGTGATGGTGGCATTTTTGTTGTTTTTGGTAGTGGAAGGATACTGACTGCAGTGATGATGGTGATGATGTTCATGTGTATGCATGGTGATGGCAGTGGTTAGTAATAATGATGATGATGGCAGTGGTTATAGTGATGGTGGCATTTTTGTTGTTTTTGGTAGTGGAAGGGTACTGACTGCAGTGATGATGGTGATGATGTTCATGCATATGGTGATGGCAGTGGTTAGTAATAATGATGATGATGACAGTGGTTATAGTGATGGTGGCATTTTTGTTGTTTTTGGTAGTGGAAGGGTACTGACTGCAGTGATGATGATGATGATGTTCATGCATATGGTGATGGCAGTGGTTAGTAATAATGATGATGATGACAGTGGTTATAGTGATGGTGGCATTTTTGTTGTTTTTGGTAGTGGAAGGGTACTGACTGCAGTGATGATGGTGATGATGTTCATGTGTATGCATGGTGATGGCAGTGGTTAGTGATAATGATGATGATGACAGTGGTTATAGTGAAGGTGGCATTTTTGTTGTTTTTGGTAGTGGAAGGGTACTGACTGCAGTGATGATGGTGATGATGTTCATGCGTATGGTGATGGCAGTGGTTAGTAATAATGATGATGATGACAGTGGTTATAGTGATGGTGGCATTTTTGTTGTTTTTGGTAGTGGAAGGGTACTGATTGCAGTGATGATGGTGATGATGTTCATGCATATGGTGATGGCAGTGGTTAGTAATAATGATGATGATGACAGTGGTTATAGTGATGGTGGCAATTTTGTTGTTTTTGGTAGTGGAAGGGTACTGACTGCAGTGATGATGGTGATGATGTTCATGTGTATGCATGGTGATGGCAGTGGTTAGTGATAATGATGATGATGACAGTGGTTATAGTGATGGTGGCAATTTTGTTGTTTTTGGTAGTGGAAGGATACTGACTGCAGTGATGACAGTGATAATGTTCATGCATATGCTGATGAATTGTATCGTGATGCGAGTTTATCGTATCGTGATGTGACTTTATCGTATTGCAAGACGATAAACTTGTAACACGAGAAACGATACGAGACCTGTAAGTTACTCCTGAGCAGTACTGTAGCAATCATTAATGATATACTTACCAGATGAAGATGGGTTCTGAAAGAAATATAAATCAGATTAGAATCAGCAACAATGGTCAAAGAATGTCTTATATAATGCCCATCCATTCCAGTGACTATCTGATATAAAATACCTGTGGGCTGTCAGCAATACCAATTCCTTCTTCTATCTTGCTGATCCTACAGAAAGATAGAAATATGGTCGAACTCTGTACAACCTGATAGTAGAGCAATTGTGTCCTTCATTCATCAATTACTAAAAAAATCTAGCCCCTCACGTGATAGAATGTTTTTGATGTAGATTAGCATAATGAATAAAACAAAATAATGTACAAATGCTCAATGATCTATACACATGCGAACAACACAAGATCGAGTCTTTTAGAGGTACATGTGTTAGTTTTAATTTAAATATTTACACTTGTAAGTTTATATATTGTAAAGCACCTCTGGACATTTATGGAAGAGGCGCTATATATGAAATATATTATTATTATTATTATTATTATTATTATTAGTGTTTCCTACCATCTGTACATGCTGCCCTTCGATGGAGCTTCAAAGAAATAAACTGGTGAATTATTGCTGTTGATGACTTGAAGCTTGAAGACATTATTTCTTGGAGGGTCCATTTTCTTGCTCTTTTTTCTGGGACGAAACTGGAATTCAAAGATGGATGACAGAAAAAAAATATTAATTTACAAGTTTTTGCAATATCACAAAATAATGCTCTATTTAGGGCCCAGGGCACTTATTTGACTTTGGGGGTTTTATGGGGTGCACCTTAGAGAAGAGGGGCGGGCACTAATTCAATTTTCTCCTCAAAATGTGTACACACTTCAATAATTTCAAAAAAAGTATTTTATAAAGTAAATCAAATGAAAATTAAATAAACCGCAACTCCACATCATTATCTCTGTCAAACATCATTTATAACATTTAATGCATGTAGTGACAGTGTGAATATTACATGATTTTGTATACAAAGGGGAGTGTTTATTAGACTATTGCTCTAGCTGTTTGCCTTACTCTTTGCATTGAGATCTACAATTTTGTACTTTAAAGCTCATCTTGCATGCAACATTCAAAGGATACCTGCACAAGCTATTACATGCATGCAATGTCCAGCAACTAAAAACTCTAAACACAGAATATAAATACTGTAAATGCCCACTTATACACCACACCCTTTACCTGAAATCGTCTTCCAAAATTGGGGGCACAGCTTTTCTGCGGGTGCAGCTTCTACATGGGTGCAGCATCTACACATGTACATGGGTGCAGCTTCTATGTGGGTGTTTACAGTAAATATACAATGATATATGACTTACTTCATCATTAGTAGGTATGCTTATTGAAGCTCCTTTCTTCAGAACCAAAAATGCTTCTTTCTTTTCATTCTAAGACAAAGAGTAACAGATATAGCTTAGCAAACACCCAAAACTACATGTGACATGGCTAAACACTTGTGATTTGACTTACTGTAGTAGTTGGTCCAATGACTTTTGATGGCGGTGGGTAGTTGCCAGAATCAGGGTTTAGGCTCAGATCCTGAATCAACAAAAAGGTTGTAGAAAACAAATTAATGTGATTAATTTAGTAATCAAATTTACCAATGAGAGACTGCAGGTCAGCAGTTAGCAGTGACTGCCATATGGGCTACGCATGTTTGCTTGGCCACATGGTCTATTGCTTGTTTTGCTTCGCTTGTTGCACCACCATTTTTATTGCTAGCTAAATTCGCTCAACTATTAACCATACTTGCCATTAGGGGGAAGGAAGAAGGGGAAAGGGGGGAAGGAGGAAAGAGGGGACTTTTCCATCCCCCCTCCCCCTCCCCTTGGATAGCCTTGTTCACAGGCTAGTTAATTGTCATCATGAAGAAAATCCTATATCTGCTAGCATACATGTAGGTCTTCTCTAAACAAGTGGCAAGTAAGATTTCTGATAGTAGAGAAATAAACTACAGGTAATTCTAAGCTATGACTGATACCAATATGAAGTGCACCCTTGTCCAACAGAATATTATGTTCGGGGGAGCCAGCACAATGTACAGACTGTATAGCTGTTAGTTATTAAGTAAACTTACCCGATAGAGTCTTAGTGTAGATCCACAAAGATCTACCCAGTATGTTTTCCATGTCAAATCCTGGAAACCAAAGAAAAACCTGAATGTTAACATATAACAGTACATTTTTGTTAACTATACATGTACTTGGCAATGCATTATTTTATAATCTACAAATATGTCCTGCACAATTTAACTAAAGGTAAAGATTGTTTATATTATTTTTATTATTGATTGTATGTTCCACAAAGTAGCAACTTTATCCCCCTCTCCACCCCCCCCCCCCCCCCCCCCCCCCCCCCCCCCCCTGTTCCCTTCTGATATCTATTTACTTACCTTTGTTCTCTTGGATTGGTCTGTTAGTAATGTGCTATTTAGATATCCCCACTACAAATATATAGAACATTGATCACCTTGTTGTTACACTTGACAAATAAATAATAAAATAATAAATATAATTGCTGACGCAGCGAGCGAGCCTGAGCGAGCGAGCAAGGAAGCAATTCTAATTCATTCACATAGGCAGAAAAAATCTCGATTTTTACCCGGCATGCAGTTTCCAAGAACCATCATGCAATTCTCAAGAACCATCATGCTTTTCGCGCCAACTCCCACATACGCTATAGCTGAAGCGAGTTGTTTTCAAGCTTTCGCGTTTCTGATCGGTAAATGTCGTGCCCAAAATCTGTGTCCCTAATTAATTTGTACATGTGTATGTTTCTTTAGCTGGTATATCCTGACTCGTAAGCCCATCAGATACCGTATATTGTGCTTTTTGTGGGCCGTTGTGTAGTTCAGAAGATCACCGTATTAATTGAGCTGATTAGTGCCGGCTGACCGTGTGTCAGTTTCAAGTGTGAATATTCGCATTGAAATCTCAATTATAAGTAATACATTAGTTATTCATAAGCTATCCAGTTAAACAAAGAAAGGTAGACTCGCCTAATAATTTGCATACTTGTCACTTGGCATAAAACAAAACATTTCATAACTACAGTAGTCTAAGCTCTCCGGCACCAACTCTTATCCACAACTCAGTAACATTGCATTCACCGTCAGCATTCACTGCTGTTAGGTAGCCTAGTAATAATATTAACCCATTCGCTCCTGAGCTATTTTTAGTTTTTTGCGATTTTCTGGACCTAATCACGCCATAGGAAATTTCGATTCCATATTATAAGGGGCTTCCATGGAAATCTTGACAGTTCTGAAAGCCCATGGGCTCATGTTCTGACATGATCTTTCTCTTGTCATGGATCTCCTTGTGATTTTTAGAGTGTTTTATAGCCATTATTCACCACAGAATCCCCCAGAACAGTATCATTAAGCTTGACTGGTGTGGCAGAGACCATTCTGCTGAAAGAAACCAGCAGCGAGAACCGATTTCATGAAGACATATCGGCAGTGCGTTGAGGAATTCAAAATGGCGGACTCAACTGTGAAATCGTCTCTCTGGTTGTTCTGTGGTGGATTCCAGGACCTACAAAGGCATTTTTGGCGATTTTGGACTTATAAAGAATGCAACCGGTGCAATATTTTGCCTGTAGGACCGAGTGGCTCGACATTCTAAAAAAGTCTAAAAAACGGAAAGGACTCGCTGTCAAAAATCCCTGTATGTTCCCAGCATGCTTTTCGGGCGTGCAGAAGGAAAACACGTGTTTGCAAAAGTGGTCCTAAGGAAATGGCTATTGTTCGGCGAGTTAAGGACGAGAGAGGGAAAAATTCACGAATATATCAAGAAGAGAGATGGAAGTTTGCTGAGAAAGTGGCGTTTTGTTTTGCAATGATGTATTTTGGAAGAAAATCCAAGTCAAATGTCGTTCATTTTCGAGGTGTGAAATTGCATCAAAAACGTGCATTTTTGATATCTATGAAAAACAAATTGAACTAATGCCCAGAAATCGGACCTGTTAGTCAGTTTACTTGAGGTTAAAATTTGAAGAGTTATCTAGTTGTCACTAATAACTGGCCATGAGATCGATGTTACGAAAATTCAGAAAGTTAGAATTTTTCAAAGCAGTATCGATGTTTACGGCCGGTTTCGGCCGGTGTAGGAGTCAATGGGTTAATAAATTAATAAATAATATAAACATTACAGTATTATTGTTGAAGTCTCTGTTGTTCAAAGAATAGAAAATACCACATGAATTGAATGACCCAAAAATATATTCCTACTTTATACCCTGCATATCATATAAACATTGACTTATTAAAAATAGTAGCATGCTGATCTACTACTGTATTCGGTATCAAACTGACTACTACAGTGGAACCTCCCATAAGCAGACAACCTTGAGACCCAAGTGTAGGAGGTGTCTGCTTATGGGAGGTGTCAGCTTATGGGAGGTGTCAGCTTATGGGAGGTGTCAGCTTATGGGAGGTGTCAGCTTATGGGAGGTGTCTGCTTATGGGAGGTGTCAGCTTATGGGAGGTGTCAGCTTATGGGAGGTGTCAGCTTATGGGAGGCGTCTGCTTATGGGAGGTTATAAAACCAATGTTATAGTGGAGAAAGAAACATTCAGACATCTGGAAGGTGTCTGCTTATGGGAGGTGTCTGCTTATGGGAGGTGTCAGCTTATGGGAGGTGTCAGCTTATGGGAGGTGTCTGCTTATGGGAGGTGTCTGCGTATGGGAGGTGTCAGCTTATGGGAGGTGTCTGCTTATGGGAGGTGTCTGCTTATGGGAGGTGTCTGCGTATGGGAGGTGTCAGCTTATGGGAGGTGTCTGCTTATGGGAGGTGTCTGCGTATGGGAGGTGTCAGCTTATGGGAGGTGTCTGCTTATGGGAGGTGTCTGCTTATGGGAGGTGTCTGCTTATGGGAGGTGTCAGCTTATGGGAAGTGTCTGCTTATGGGAGGTGTCTGCTTATGGGAGGTGTCTGCTTATGGGAGGTGTCTGCTTATGGGAGGTGTCTGCTTATGGGAGGTGTCTGCTTATGGGAGGTGTCTGCTTATGGGAGGTGTCTGCCTATGGGAGGTGTCAGCTTATGGGTGGGAGGTGTCAGCTTATGGGAGGTGTCTGTTTATGGGAGGTGTCAGCTTATGGGAGGTGTCAGCTTATGGGAAGTGTCTGCTTATGGGAGGTGTCAGCTTATGGGTGGTGTCTGCTTATAGGAGGTGTCAGCTTATGGGAGGTGTCTGCTTATAGGAGGTGTCTGCGTATGGGAGGTGTCAGCTTATGGGAGGTGTCTGCTTATGGGAGGTGTCAGCTTATGGGTGGGAGGTGTCAGCTTATGGGTGGAAGGTGTCAGCTTATGGGTGGAAGGTGTCTGCTTATGGGAGGTGTCTGCTTATAGGAGGTGTCAGCTTATGGGAGGTGTCTGCTTATGGGAGGTGTCTGCGTATGGGAGGTGTCAGCTTATGGGAGGTGTCTGCTTATGGGAGGTGTCAGCTTATGGCAGGTGTCCTATCTTTAGCGGACTGTATACATACATGTACAATACTTACATGTATAAATGACAAGTCAATAGCTTGTGCTGAAGCTGCTGGTTCTGTCCCCTATAAATTTAAATGAGAATTTCAATGGATATGAAATGCAGACTGTTGTTCAACAAGAATCTAAGGTTTGGCCATGTACATGTACAATGTATGTATGCATGCATACACTAAATTGCAGAATCATTGTCGGGTTCAAAATCATAAAACATTGAAGCTGAGACCACTAGGATGTATGGGTAAGCGGTAAGTTTTATGTAGTCAGAGGAAAATGTTGTTTTTTCGAAAGAAATAATCAAGCTCTAAGCAAAATTATACACACACAAAATTATATATATCAATATATACACATATTCGGGAAATAAATTACGAATAAACGACCAGGGCCGTAGCCGCCAGTTTTTGAGCGGTCCGGTTTTCAAACTTTGTTTTTCATAAAAAATATCCGAATAATTAAAAATGTAAATAAATTGAAACTATTTGATTCGAAAAGGACATTATTTGACTCATATACTGCTTTCCCAGGTATCCCTTGCGGTCTCAGCTTCTATGTTCTATGATTTTGAACCCGACAACGATTCTGCAATTTAGTGTATATAAATGCATATACAGTGTATGTATATAAAATATTCCAACTGTGCCCTGTCATGACAGTTTGGGTAGTGACATACCGCTGAATGGTGGAAACCTTGACCCTGTTCCAGACCATAAAATGTCTCATTTTGAGACCCTGTTCTAGGCCAAATTCTCCTTTGGGATTCAAAGAATCTGAAGGAGAATTTAGTTTTCCATCAGAGAACACTGTCTTATGTTGTTCTGGCACAGAGCCTGCATGCCTTACTTCATTTGTTTTAAACGATGTTATATAGCCTGCATTTACATGTATCCTTTCAGCTCCTAGCTGATGAAAGCTTGAAATTCGCTTGATCAAACAATTCTCCCATCATTATGAAGTCAACACACTTTGCCAAATAAGTGACAGATTTTCATGAACAATAAACAAAATCAGTTTCAGTGGGTTTCAGCACCTAACTTCGAAATAATGAGATGTCAGCCAAAAAAATTAAACCTTAACTTAATCTCTTCTCTTTACTACAGTGCTTTAGTAATTCATATCCCATTATGATATTTTCATATTTCACAGGTTATAGATAAACAGGATTAAAAGCCTTAATTGTAAGGATTTCTGATTAATTTGAATAGTTTCCACCATTCTGCATTGTGGTTATAGAGTTTGACCTCATATGAATTATTAATCTCCAGCATATTTCTTCCAAGCCGGGCTTACATATATATATGTGGCACATATAAGCTTATATAGACACAAATATCCCTTGTTTTGGTTTAAATCACTCTGTATTTGTAACAACTATAGAGCATTATGTGGTGAAGGTTTGCGAAGACACGGCGTCACTTACAGTTTTAATTTCTAAATATTTGTAGCTTTTGCTGTTTCGGTTAACCGCCTGAATTTATGGACACTACAAAACCTGTAATGAAATGTGTGGTGCTTTGTCGGTGACAAGAGGAGTGAGTGATAGAAAGAATTAAGAAGTAAAGCCCTTTTGTCTAATGAACAATCGTTGATAAATTAATTTTTTACAGGAAGCTAAAAGGAAATGTCAAAGAACGTCAGAAAACACGTCTTAGTTATTACACAACGTGTTTGATGAAACAGCTTGTGGTTACACAAGTCAGACATAATAATTGTGAACAGAGTCGTACTGAGACATTTCAAAGATAAAATCAAGAACTTCGAAAAATACGGAAGTAGTAGCTCTATTGAAAAGATAGGCATTGTACTAAGTCTTAATTGTAAATGTGATGTGGAGATCGAGCCAAACTCTGTTTTTAACAACGCGAAACGAAGCAGTTCGACCTTGATTTTTCACACATTAGCTGTGAACAGAAACCATCCTGCAGACTCCCTCGCAGTGTTTCTAATTAAGCCTTGCAAGAGTTTCGCGTGTCTTATCGTAAACAAAAGAGTATAGGATATGGAAGCGAGAGGAAATCATGTACACAGTACTACAGCATCAAACACGTGTAGTTTAGAGCAACAACACACAAACATAGCTCCATTTACAACGTTCAGAAAAGCCTTGTAATATGTGCCATAAAAATTAAATTATTGATGCAGTCCAAAGGGCAAATTCATAAACCATACCTCTTCTAATTCCGAGAACAACTTCCTCTCTTCGACAGCCGCCATATTTACATAATGTACTACAATAACATGATCACATGATAACACAACTCGACTAGGCGTTCCTTCGAGAGATTGCAAAGAACTGGGGAGACAGAGGGGAGGGGGGTATATCTAGGTCTATATAGTGACGGAATTTTGGACTTATACTCAATCAACGCTGCCGCAGGCGTATCCTGCATGTTAGCTGGCCAAGTCGTCGACCAAATATCAGCATTTTGGAGAAGGCCGTGCATGAAGGAGGTCACCGGAATCAAGTGTGTGCATTGCCTGAGGGTTGAAAATGAACGGGAACCAAAGCTCAACGATGCATGCAATAATCAAGATATTTCTGGGCAGTTTTTTGATCAGTTTTTTTAACTCGGGCTTCTTATAACCTTGCAAATGCTAAAACTCATTTCTATCGTCACTTTTATATTATTGGGGTTCCTGTGCATTGCCTTGTCAAAATCAAAACAATTTTATTTTAAAATACTTCAAAGACAAATCCGATAAAAATAAAACCAATAAAACCAAAAGGAAAGGACAAGAAAAAAGAGAGAAAATGAAACGCACTAAAAAAAAAGAAGGAAAAAAAAACAGAAAAAAAGATCGACTCCTGTGAGACTCGAACTCCAGATCTTTGGCTCCTTGGTTTTGGTCAAGGTCCCACCCCTCCCGTATCAAAGGAAAGACAAAAAAGAAAACTCGAAAAAAGAAAAAGAGAAAAGAAATAATGGGACGATTCTTCCGAGACATTCTAAGAAGCTGAGACATCGAATCGGCTTACGTAAAGGGTGAAGATTTCGGCCCCGCCCGCGCTATCCCGGTGCTACATAAAACTAGGTCCTAACCAAAAGGCCAGTGAGGGAGGGGATATCCGGCCCCTAAGCCATAACTTCAGATAAACCCTATTAGACCATTGCTCCATCTAGTCACTCATATTATATTAAGGTGTGATTTTTGTAGTCTATTCGGCGAAGCTTCATTGATATGCTGATACATCGTGTAATAGTCCTTAGGGACGTCGCGTGAATAAGGTTTGGAATTGACAACAGCCCGAGGGGACAGTGTTAAAATCATCAGTAGATACCCGGATACCAATCCAAAATAAATACACGAGGAAAGTCCCGTGTGGCTTTATTCAGTCGAGTATTTATTACTGCAGAGAACTGAAGTAGTTTAAGGTATCAGGGTACCCCTACCGAGCGGTATGCATTCAAGTCGCTTTAACACAGAATCCGTCCATTTAAACCCCAATAAAGTATACATTTTCTGAAAGCTAAATAAATGGAGATTCCAACTAATGGTCTATTAACAAAAAGTACATACGCGTTTTAGACTGATAAGTCAAGATCAGCGAATTTTCATATAGCGTTATACGGCGAGGTCCCAGACAGCCGCATTTTATCGGAAATTCAAGATCATTATCTTTATGCACTCTAGAGATATCAATTATCAAAACCATATCTCCGTTTATCGATACTTTTCCCCGTTGCTTTTTTATCTGCCGCGAAACTTTCGGTACGCTAAAAATACATCGTTTTTTACTAATCAGTTAATAACTCGTGAAATAATTAAAATATCGAAAATCGGAGACACGGTTTTGAAGAATGATAATCAGAGATGAAGTCCTAAAAATCTAAGCTGAATCGAATAAAACCCGTTTGTTTAGGAGTTCAAAATAACACCCGTATTTTCGTCAATTTGCTCATTGAGAAAAAGCCCAAAAGGTTTTTCAAGTCAAGTGGCGCCTTTGTTTGCACAAGCGACGATAACCACCACAAATATGTGATTCAATACCTGATGACATATGGATGGCATTCATAAGAAGATCGCCTTACAATTCGTAACAACGTAACACGAGGCAGGAAAGCAAAGTTACTGCTAGCGGGAAATACGAGCACTTTGACCGCGAGTGATTTGGAATCGTTATTCAAGGACATTTTGAGTGAGCAGTTACGATTTTTGGATACTTTTCTTCGCATCTGAATCTTTGTGGAAAGTCTGTTGCGCGAGTGCTGTTGACAGCTTGCTTGTCAACATCTTTTTGCATCAAATGAAATCCAAAATTCGTTTTTTGATTATAACTTTTTAGGAAAAAAATATTTTTAGATTCTGTTCTTTGGAGATGATAGATAATATTCAATTTGATTTGATTGTCAAAAAAATCAAAACCGGTGGTTTGAAAGGTTTTTGGGGTACCTGTAGATCTTTATCAGTTGTTTCCTTCTTTCTTACTTGTTGCCCTGGTTGCTTGTGCTGTGCTTTACGGTCAAGGTATCGTTTTAAAATCCTAATGCCAGACCAGATTGCAACGGCGAAAAGATTTGTTTTCAATTTCAGTGCAATCTTTGCATGCATCTGATATGGCAAAATCAAAACCTTCAAAAAAAAATCGGATAATAATTAAAACAAGGAAACTAAAAGGAAAGGACAAGAAAAAAAAGAGAGAAAATGAAACGCGCTAAAAAAGAAGGAAAAAAAAACAGAAAAAAAAAGATCGACTCCTGTGAGACTCGGGACTCCAGATCTTGGCTCCTTGTAAGACATCGAATCAGCTTACGTAAAGTGTGAAGATTTTGGCCCCATCTATCCCGCTGCTAAATAAAACTAGGTCCTAAACCGTAGGTCAGCAATGTAGTATAGAGTATAATATAGTCTTATCATCATAGTATTATGAAAAATGCTACTGCCTGAACTGGATCTACGATATTAAACTACAAAATGAGAAAGAAATTGTCCCGATTTTAATGTGATTCTAAAATACACACGTCCCGACTGAAACAAAGTGTCAGTCAATGACACAGGCCAACTATTTCTCCTCTGTGATTAAAAACGCTCATCTTTGTTAATGGGCTTCCTGTGGTAGTATCCTGTTTTGGCAGAGCAAGCGTAATCATAGATTGGGCGGGCTCCCTGTGGTACAACGCTCGGAATCATTGTGAATAGTTGGGATGCCTGTGGTGAACTGAGCATGCTGAATTGATAAAATAAACCAGTTTATTCCCAGCGAGTGCAGCAATGTCAGTAATATTAAATTATTTTTACAGTCTGTATTATTCCTACAACTATTTAATGTTTATCCATATATTTTTTCATTTTCTTTGTTCAAAGCTTTGGCTTCGACATCAATGAGACAAACAGACCATGGTATCTTGAAGGGACGGAGTAGCTTCAAGATTTTTGTCTAATACCCCATTGTCTTTCAATTGCCTTCAGTCGATTAACTCTCTTCGACGCCAGATTTGTTTTCAGCCACAGAATCTGCATCGAAAGTGTCTTGTGTATCAATCGCTGTAGAATCGCATTGATCCTCCTTTATATCAAGGCAGTCAGCCACGGAAGCGTTTATCTGTCCTTCATCATCTTTGACTTCACTACCTTTGCTTTCGATATCCTGATCTTTATATTCAAGTTCAACATTTCGATCTTCTTCGTCCTCATCAACCTTAGCATACCTTACTTCCTTGTGTTCCCCTATAGACACTATACCGATATCCTGGGTTGATGTCCCCGAAGATCCTTCGTGTTCTGTTCCTTTGTCGCGACACTCCTCCGACTTCGCCGTACCTTCACGACCGTGTTCGTCTATCACACCATTTGACACTTCCAGTGTATCAGTATTTGTCTTGGTCGATTCGCTGTCAGTCTCCAACGTACCTTTACAATACTTTTCTGATATCGATTGTTCGTTGGTAACTTTCTCATTTCCTCGAATTTCATCCTCTTCTAAAGAATCATCCGACTTCAACTCTCCTAAGAATCGAATGCCAGGCGATTTCTTTCGGGAATCGCTCGGTTCTTCGTCGGGTACATTCGAATGAGCATCGTCCATCGAGGAAGTGGATGGAGTAACATGCTCCGAGGCAAGTTGAGCAGGTTTATGACCGGTTTTCCTCTTCATCGACATTGACGCTAGTTCTGAAATGAAATTCAGCGTAAGAAAAAACAAATATTTGGTAATTAGATAGCGCCATGTCTTCTTTGAAGGACAACGGTGGCTTATCGAACCAAACACTTACCAAGATCCAAATACTGTCGCGCATAAAACAAGACGGTTTTGTAGCAAAACTCGTACTGCTCCTGAAATAAAAGCCATTCAGAGTATTAAATGAAACGTTTCATACAGTACGAACAGCGACAAAGGCTCCACGGAGTCCTTGACAGTATACTTACCCTTCGTTGCACCATGTACTTGCGTTGTAGTCGAAGATAACGCACAAGGCGGGGAATATTGACTATAAACAACAACAACAATTATCTTAGAACTGGAGGTAGTAGGTCACGCGTAGAGAAGGAAACTAGCAAAGACTATTCCTTAGCTTGACCCCTTTACCCGCCCTTGAGATCCCTAACTCTTAACAAAGAGGTTCCTTTAGCACAAAACAGACCATGGTCAAACACTACGACATAAAAAAAATCTGATTGTCAGTATACATTTTTCAGTCAGAAGGAAGGCCGGGCATATTTGTCTGGTGCCTGCTGCACTGTTTTACTATAGATTCACTCTCTCGTCTGGTCCCTACTGCACTGGTGTCCCTCTTAGAGAGAGTTGATTGTAAACAACAAGGGTTCTTGCTTCGATTGAAAGGTGACGTGCAGAATTGATCAAGACTCACCAAACTCTTGATGTCCATTGAATTCTTCCATGGCTGAATAGACAATAATGAACGTTCCAGTTCGTCCTATACCAGCACTAAGTCAGACACACAAAATATCAACATAACAGTATTGCATACGAGCTCTTAGTAATGAGTACAGCTTTTACAAAGGAATTATTGGTAAAAAGATAATGGTTGCAGAGTTCCGATGGTCGCTTATAAAAACACTGCTAATACACTAAACAAGTTAGCGTAAATGAGGGTTTATCATGTAATTTCAAAACTCATAGGACAAAAAACCTTTGGAAATTTACGCTGGTAGGCAATTTGTGAAGCAATCTTTTCCAAACTTCACATTTTTACTAATTTCAACGAGCTCTTTCCAGCTATGATAATCATTTTTTTTGTCCTATGAGTTTTGAAATTACATGGTAAACCCTCATTCCTCAAGACAAATATAAATTTCCCAGGCTCCCTCAGTTCAATCTTCGAAATTATTTGGAATTTAAACAGTTCCAACTAATTAGTTTCTAATGAATTTCCAAGGTTAGAAGAGGTAATCTTACCTGCAGTGAATGATAATGGGTTTCTTCTCCGACTCTTTCAATGATCGTTGATAACTACTACGGACATCAACGATGAATGCCAACAGGTCCGCAGGGGATTCTGGGACACCCCTAAACACACACATAACGACATAATCACTTATAATACTTGTAATCAATGGGACACGAATCGTAACTTACTTGTCAGGCCAGCCAGTGAATTGAAGATGTGTAACAACTAAGGTATCTTGACTCTAAAATGAATGAGCAGAAATACTTCACTAAACTTCCTCAGTCTCGATCACATGTCGACATTTGACTGAGAGGGACTGGGGATTACCAGAGAAGTTTGTGTCCAGAGGAGGAGGCTAGTATTCGCACACGAACGCTTTCCGACTGGACCCCGGAGTTTTAACAAGGAATTTGACCCCACTCTTATTAGAAAAACAACAACAACGACGACGAAACAACAGGTAATACTTACATTGCTATGTTTTACGTGCATAATCCTTTTCACCGATGAGGGATTGGTGACGAGTGTCTTAAGCGATACTCTGATTGGTCCAAATAGGATAGTATAGCCTTCGTCTATTGGCCAATATTGGTGACACATCAACTGTAAAAACAAAGTAAAATTACACACCGCTGTAATGTCAGACAACAGGCGCACGTTAGACTAGTCCTTTCACAGATCAACAGGAAAGGTCAAGGGCAGTGCAAGTCCCCCTCGGCCATAATAAAGCCAAGGGATCCCAAGAGGTTTCGTGGGGTGTAACCTACCCTGTTGCCTTCCACTTCTCTGGTTAGCATAACAATAAGGTGTGACTGTTGTTCCCAAACCATCAACCAGAAATCGGTGAGCGTTGTAGCGATAGGACCTTGGGTGGCGATAAACGATGGTGATAGTGGAGTAATGTCCTAAAATACAAACAGTATTAAACCTACATCATCCGCTCATGTTGTTTTAATTCTCCGTTAAACCACAGGCAGCCCAACCATTGCTTTTGAGGCTACTAAATAATTCAAAAAATGATATTTGCGTCTTTTTTTTATGGGTTCCCTGTGGTAAAGCGCGCGTACGCGCAATACATATGTTGGGTTCCCTGTGTTGAGTAATGTCCTATGTTAGGCTTCCTACCGGATTTCACTAAGTAAGTTCAAGAGACCTTATGTCACTGTGAATAACGGGTCCGACACGAGTACATTAGTACAAGCATAAATGTACAGATACATGGAGCAATATTCCACCTCTGCAGTTGTTGTGGCTAAACTTAATGAAGTACAGATGTGATCCTGCAATAATGCATGCAACAAATTGCAGGTGGACACACTGAAATTGTGCAATGATTTCTGGTAATATCACATGCAATGATGCATCGTGTATCATTAATAAAACTCAAGGATCAATTTATCAAGTTCTTATGCTTGCGCTTATGGGGTTTTTTCTTCTTCTGCGCTTATGGTAGCGTCGCAAAGTTTATCTCGTTATCCAATAGAGACTACACTGTGAGACTATACCTTGATGAAGTTAGCGTTAATATAGTCGCTTTCGTCTTTGGAATCCAACTTAACCCTGGTGTGATCCCCTGGAAATGAAATGGTTTGAAGCCGTGATATATAAACGAGGAAACTCGTGGATACAAAGGAAGTGGTTGCTTCTGTCGAGGTTCATTAGTGATTAACAAGTATGAGAGGTTCGTGATGCATGTAAAACCCGTATACATGTTTACAGTGGAATCTCCCGTAAACGGTCACCCTTGGGACCAAGCGTAGGTGTCCGCTTACGAGGTGTCCACTTATGGGAGGTTATAAAAGTAAGGTGTCCGCTTATGGGAGGTGTCTGCTTATGGGAGGTGTCTGCTTATGGGAGGTGTGCGCTTATGGGAGTTGTCTGCTTATAGGAGGTGTCTGCTTATGGGAGGTGTCTACTTATGGGAGGTTATAAAAGTAATGTTTTAGAGGATAGTTAGTTTTAGTTCGTATTTTGAACGAGCTTCGCGCTCTTGGACGACACGTGTCTAAATAAACTATTGTATGTATTGATGTATTGAGAAAAAACGTTCAGGACCTTTGGGAGGTGTGCGCTTATGGGAGGTGTCCGTTAGTGGAGATTCGACTGTATATAATAACCTGTAAGTCAATACTACATGCTTACACGGTAGGATATCAGTGTATCTGTTCTTAGGTTGGTTCATGTTGGCTGCGTGTGCAGTCATCGAGGCACCATCATATTCTTGAAGCCGTTCAAGTTCCTACAATTAAAACAAACGTAGATCAAAATACTCGATGTTACCCTGCCAGTGTGCAGAGTTCGCAATCTGCTTTCGTTATCACTCAACGTATCGATGTAAGTACAGTTAACACTCCTACATGAGACCGACCTACTCGTTACTCGTTTTCGTAGAGTGGGAAACTCATGGTACTGTGACACTCAAATGGCTTCCTTTCTGAACCAATCAAACACATGCAGATCCATCTCAACCAACTCTTTCAATACGGCAAGGCGCGGTACCCTAACTTCCCTGCTCATACGAAAACGAGTCTTATGAACACAACCAGTACAGTAACGACTCAATGAATAAAGAACTATATTGTTGAGTACTAACCCTCCATTCGATGCTAAAACCATCCGAAGAGGTTCCGTGTTTGGCAGCAGACAGACTCTTCACTACCAAATCAAAGCCTTTAACCGCTGACACCAAAGCTTGCAGGGACTCGTCATCACTAAGACACGAGTTGTTGGTATCCTGATCTAGACATGATATTTGGCTTTCATAGTAATGGCCACATTGACGAAGAAGTAACGGTTTGTCGTCGTCTTGCTCGGTGGACGTGGGTTCGTTATGAGAGGATATGCCAGTAGGTAGGCTACCGGGTTCGTATAGATACCCTGCAAGATGCTGTTGAGGTCTCTGCTGTAGTTCTTTGATCTGCTTGATTTGATCTTCGATGTCGGGTTGATGAGTCTCTTCAGTTTCTTCATCGTCAGACGTCTCTTCTTCTTTCTTTGTTTCGTCTACCTTGCTCTCTTCATTGTCATCAAATTTCTCTTCGTGTTTGCTGTCTACTTTTTCGTTTGGATTCTCTTCTTCCTTTTTCAATTCCACAGGAAAGTTAGTTTGTGTATCACTTATCTCTGCCTCGTGTGTTTTCTCATGCAACTCTTTTTCTGGTAAGACCTCGGGTGTCTTGCTGGGCTCGTTGTCCTCGCGGGACGTCACAATGTCTTCACTAGCGTCTTTATTGCAATCATGCTCATCCTCCGAGTCTTCAGATGTCTTCTTGTTCAATTCCTTACTGTTGGTGTTCTCTAGATCACTGAGATGCTTATTAGCTAAGTCTGTGAACCAATGAGACATTCCTACAGCTTCATAATTTGGTACAAAAGTACTCGTGGTCGAATGAGATGGTTTAGATTCTAGTTTATCATTTTTGGGTAGGTCAGTCACTGACTGCACAGCCTTACTAGAAATGTCCTCGTCCTCACTCGCTTTACTTCCAGGAGCTTGATCATCATAATGGACGAGTCGAGGTGCCTGTTCTAGATCTTCAGTGCTTTTAGCAGAGTCGACATCATGTTTCTTGTGCTCAACTTCGTGTTCGTTCTTGTCTTTCATTTTCATTTCAAGATCCGTCAGCTGTTTTTGTTGCTGAAGGACTTGTTGCAGAAGAAGGCCAATTTGAACTTGGTCACTTTCGTGTGAATGCTGGGTTTGCTGTTGTTTCAGCATTTCCTGCTGTTGTAGAATTAGTTGTTGCTGTTGGAGGAGTAACTGCTGCTGAAATTGCTGCGTTTGCTGCTGTGATGAGGAGTTCTGGTACTGACTGAGTTGTGTCTGTGCAGCAGCAACAGAAAAACTGGTTAAATAGTCCGTAGAGGTCACTGTGCTTGGATAAGGTCGACTTCCTTGGCTGAGAAGTGAGGGTGTTGGTCGTCCTCCACAACCAACAAGTGAGGATTGACTGGCAAGAAAGGCGCCCGTCTCAGGATACGATTGTGCATTAGAGGTACGGTCAGTTAACTGAAGATTTTGCTGCGAGAATGACTGAAGGTCTTTTTGTTTTGGTAAGGTCGGTCCCCCTGAAGAAGACTCTCCGTCTATTTGATGTGCTGGTAAATGATGTGGCTCCGGACGAAAGGGTTTTGGGGGTTGCTGACCTGGCTGAAATGTTGATGGATGCCGTTGTTCTGGTCGTGGAGGGTCCATAGGTTGTCTTCCAGGCCGTACTGGTATCTGAGATTGCTGCTCTGGTTTGAAAGGCTTGTGGTCAACCTGGAAAAACAATATGCACGAATAATGTCAAACATCGTATATACTGAAGAATCACACACACGATGTTCAACATACTCATTACGGCCACCTTGTCTTTATGAGCATGCGGCATCAATAACTGGAATATTGGTTTGGTGATGGTTGGTTTACCTGAAAAGAGCTAGGTCGTTGATCAGGTCGTGGAGGAAACTGCGACCGACTATCTATTTGTCTGGAATGCTGCTGCTCTGGCTTCATGGGTAGGGATGATTCAGCACGAAAAGACGGTGGTAGTTGTTGTTCAGGAGGTATTAAATCTTGAGGAGGCTGTCCATGGGGTAGTTGTGCTTGGTGACCAGCTGGCTGATCGGATCGAAATGGTTGCCGAGACTTCAATCCAAGCCGAAAAGGTTGTTGGGAAGTCTGGTCAGGTCGAGGTGGTTGTTGGGACATCTGCTGAGGTTGAAATGGCTGCTGCTGGAATGTCCGTTCAGGTTGTTCTGGGTGGTTGGAAGATTGTTCTGGACGCAATGGTTTATGGGGCAATTGGTCTGAATGCAAAGGTTGATGGAGCTGTTGATCTATTCCAGGAGATTGCCCTGGTTGCTGTAAGGAGTGAGGTGGCTGTTGGGGTTGCTGGAAGGGTCGACATGGCTGCTGGAATGGTTGTTCAGGTCGAACGGATTGCTGGGATGAATGTGGTGGTTGAAATGGTTGCTGGGATGGATTCTCAGGCCGAAATGGCTTCTGGGTTGGATACTCAGGCCGAAATAGCTGCTGGGAAGGATGGTCCGGTCTAAAGTGTTGTTTGGATGGACTATCTGGTCGAAAGAGAGGTTGACCTGGTCGAAATTGTTGTTGTGGTAGCTGTTCTGGACGAAATGGCTGATGGATAGTTTGCTCAGGTCGTATTGGTTGTTGGCTTGGTTGTCCAGGACGAAATTGTTGGTTAAATTGTTGTCTGGGTTGAAATTGATGCTGGGGTGGCTTTCCGGGTTGATAAGGTTGTGGGGACCGCTCATCAGGTCTAAATTGTGGTTGCATTTGTTGTTGAGGTCTGAACTGCTGTTGGCTTGGTTGATTTTGACCAGGAAATACTGATGAAGGAGGCAGTTGTTGTGACGGTCTTGACGATGGTGGTTGCTGAAACTGCTGCTGTGGACTCATGGGTGGCTGTCCAGGCAGGTTTGTAACTTGAGAACTGGATACTTGTGGTGAAGTAGATGCTGAATTAACTGTCTGAGGCTGTAAAGGAAGGGGTAAACTAGAAGGACCACCAGGTACTTGCTGTGGCCTCAATGGTGGCGGCTGACCCATTGGTGATTGATGAGGGGCTGGTCGATGGAATGTCACCTGCTGAGAAGGGTGAAAGGGAACCGAGTTCTGTGTTGAAAATGGTGGTCGTACTTGAGAGATGAGATCAGGCTGAGAACTTTGAGGTCGCACCGTGAATTGTTGTTGCTGAGGTGGGAGGTGGGGTCTAGTGATTAGCTGACCAGGAAATCGTTGTTGCTGACCACTTAGAAGATCTGGTTGTTGATGACTTGGGACTTGGTTTGGACTTTCTGGTCGTAATGGTCTTATTTGTGATAAAGTATTCAAGTTGGCAGGGTTTGGAGGAGGTTTCTGATTTGGAGGAACTTGATTCTGATACTGAAAACCTGGTATTTGTCCACCCTGATGAGGAGGAATTTGGCCAGGCAAATTATGCCTGGGAAAATGTCCTGATCCTGATCCTCGAATTTGTCCCTGGCTAACAGGGAAAGGATATGACATACGTGGTGTTGAGTGGATTGTTTGGTCAGCAGGAATGTGGCTATGAGGTACAGAATGAGCCAGCGAGGCGGGAAGAGAAAGACCAACACCTTGCCCCTGAGAGATAGGATCTGGAGGAAGTCCAGGGATCTGTCCAGGAATCTGTCCAGGAATGGATTGTCCTGGCCTATGGCCAACTGGTGGTATCTGTGGAGTAGACAGAACAATATGTCCAGGAATAGTTACTTCACCAGGGGGTACTATCTGTCCCTGTGACCCTGGTGGTAGCTGTCCAGGAATTACCCCAGGATATTGGTACATCATCCTTGGCTGACGCGGATCAAGAGCAGTTTGTCCAAGAATTGGAGCAGCAATAGATGGTGGGAGGTTTGTTTGTTGTGGTCTTACAAGATGATCTGGCTTGGCGGCTGAAGGTCTGCTTGGTGGTTTGGGTGGTTCTAAAAAATGATTATTTCAAAATTGTAATGTATGTAGGGAACAATCAGGAATAAAATGGGATGTGTTGTCATTATTTTATTTATCGTTTGTTGTTGCTGCTGTCCGTGTTGCTACTGACAGTGAAGTTCTACGATATTTGATGATAATGGTGGTGATAATGATGATGATGATGATAATGATGGTGCTGATAATGATGATGGTAGTGATAATGATAATGATGGTGATAATGATCGTTTGTGATAACGATGATGGTGATAATGATGATGGTGGTGATAATGATTATGATGGTGATAATGATGGTTGTGATAACGATGATGGTGATAATGATGATGGTGGTGATAATGATGATGATGATGATGATCGTTTGTGATAACGATGATGGCAATGATCTTAAAACCGTGATGTCAAACCTGAATTAGCCTTGATCTTCTCAATCAACTTGCTCAGCTCTTTGCTGTGGTTGTCAAAGAAATTCTTGCATTTCTCTTCAAGTTTTGTGACGGTAGACAACAGGTTTTGATAAAACTCAACACCTCGACTTCAGAGAAGAAAAAAGAAGACAGCGTCATACATATGATAATATTTACAATAGGAAAGTACACGAAGTAATGTAAAGGTGCCATGAATAGCCATGCAGGCTATCTATTAAAAAAGCGTGTATAGGATAAAAACGTTTCATTTTCGTACAATCTTGTTTTATTACAGGTTTAGTTCACAGTAAGCCCACAAATCAGGACCTTAGAAAATACACCAATCAGGTAGGTCGTACCTCCCTCCCTCCCCTCCCTACTGTTCACACTTGGTTCTCTGTACCTTAGCTTGCCTTGCAGCTCACAAAATGTATTGAAGGACAAGATCAGTGCTTGTACCGCTTCTTCTCGTCTAAGAGTGACATAGTCAAAAGAATAGAAATCAACACTGATGAATCTTATAATACAAAAAAGTGGAATTTAATAGTTTAAATATTCAGTACCTTTGAGAGTTTTCTTTGACTGCTTTCCTTGTTTTAGCATACTTCGCATTGGCTTCTGTAAGTGCACTGTTGTGGTGCAAAACATAGTAAGCTAATAGGTTACGAGTGTATGTGAGTATTGACAGGTTGCCTACCTTAGTATTTTATCCTGTGCATCTAGATTAGCTTGAATAAGTGAGCAAGCTGTGTCATGTTTCTTTAATTGTTCGTAAAAAAATGCCTGCATCAAAAAGAAAAGCAGAACAGAGAGTTATAATGTGAGAAAAACTCAAAGATAATGACTTTGTCTTGTCATGAAGCGAATGTGAAGGACAAGCACATTTTGGTCCAATGAACAGTCTCTTCAGTTAGTTGGCTGACTGAAGTTATATAGATTGATAATTTACAATTTGAATTTTGAGGCTTGTATCCAGAGTGCACAATCTCGACACTGGGCGTGGCAACAAATAATTTTTACCACTACAAGGTACCAATTCTAATTGAAAATTAGTTTCCTGACTAATAAATCTAACGGTGTGGTTTTAGGTTTATACATCCTAAGCAGGACTAAACTACGATTTTAACCCCTTAAAGCCGGGTACGACTAGCCTGCGTTACAGCCGATCCAAATGCCTAATCGGGATTTGGATCGGTTGTAATGCAAGCTAGGTACGACAAGCATCCCTATCACTTTTATAAGGGAGTCTTACCCCTCCCCCTGGAGCTAAACCAATTGTATTTATTTTGCTTGTTTTGAATTCAATATTTGTATTTCATTTAGAACACGTACCCAACTATGAAATAAGTCAGCTTAAATACCTGGAGCATTGTCAATACACCCATATATACAGTAGCTTTAATATTGCCTCCGTTCTTGGTATTGAGCTCTTACTTACCATTTTATTGCCATCTTCTCTGGTAACTAACAATCCAGTTATATCATCTTCACTCAACTAAACATGATGCAATATTATAATAGTTATTAGTGTTACCAATATTGTACAAGGATTGATGGTTTATTAGCTGGTTATTTACATGAACAACTTCTACCTTTTTTTTGTAGTTATACGAGTTTCCTCAACCCAAATTTATTGATAAATTAAGCTTTCGGGCTAATAGCCCATCATCTGGGTTAGAATAGTCAATCTTCAGTTACAATCAGCTGATTTGCTGATTTTGCTGATTGTAACTGAAGATTGACTATTCTAACCCAGATGATGGGCTATTAGCCCGAAAGCTTGGTTTATCAATAAATTTGGGTTGAGGAAACTCATATAACTACAAAAATGTCAATACCAACCCACAAACAACTATTGGATTTAACTTCTACCTTGTTCCTTAAACTTTCCTCTAGTGATTTTCTTTGCACTTTCATTTCTTCCACTTTTGCCTGGAAAATTAAAAGGGAAGAGTATTTAACAAAAACAAAAACAAAACATTGAAAATGAGGGATTCAAACAAATCATCTTCACTTACAATCAAGTCTCTCAACCGCTGTACAGCTCCATCGTCAACTGGGGCTATAAAACAATAAATGGACAACTAATTAGACATCGGGCCCATCCCTATACGCCCTCACCCCATGGCCATCCCTACATGCCCTCACCCCATGGCCAATCCCTATATGCCCTCACCCCATGGACCATCCTATATGCCCTCACCCCATGGCCCATCCCTATATGTCCTCACCCAATGGCCCATCACTAAATACCCTCACCCCATGGCCCATCCCTATATGCCCTCACCCCATGGCCCATCCCTATATGCCCTCACCCCATGGCCCATCCCTATATGCCCTCACCCCATGGCCCATCCCTATATGTCCTCACCCCATGGCCCATCCCTGATGTCCTCACCCCATAGCCCATTACTATATGTCCTCACCCCATGGCCCATCCCTGATGTCCTCACCCCATAGCCCATTACTATATATCCTCATCCCATGGCACATCCCTATATGCTCTCATGGCCCATCCCTATATGTCCTCACCCCATGGCCCATCCCTATATGCCCTCAACCCATGGCACATCCCTATATGCCCTCAACCCATGGCCCATCCCTATATGTCCTCACCCCATGGCCCATCCCTATATGCCCTCACCCCTCACCCCATGGCCCATCCCTATATGGACCCTCCTATACCCTCACCCCATGGCCCATCCCTATATGCCCTCACCCCATGGCCCATCCCTATATGCCCTCACCCCATGGCCCATCCCCCCTCACCCCATGGCCCATCCCTATATACCCTCACCCCATGGCCCATCCCTATATGTCCTCACCCCATGGCCCATCCCTATATGTCCTCACCCATGGCCCATCCCTATATGTCCTCACCCCATGGACCCATCCTATATATCCTCACCCCATGGCCCCCATGGCCCATCCCTCCCTATATGCCCCATCACCCCCCTATGGCCCATCCCTATATGCCCTCACCCCATGGCCCATCCCTATATGTCCTCACCCCATGGCCCATCCCTATATGTCCTCACCCCATGGCCCATCCCTATATGCCCTCACCCCATGGCCCATCCCTATATGTCCCTCACCCCATGGCCCATCCCTATATATCCTCACCCCATGGCCCATCCCCCTATATGTCCTCACCCCCCATGGCCCATCCCTATATGCCCTCACCCCATGGCCCATCCCTATATGCCCTCACCCCATGGCCCATCCCTATATGCCCTCAAACCCATGGCCCATCCCTATATGCCCTCACCCCATGGCCCATCCCTATATGTCCCTCACCCCATGGCCCATCCCTATATGTCCTGGCAACCCATATGCCCAACCCCATCCCCCTATATGCCCTCAACCCATGACCCATCCCTATATGCCCTCAACCCATGGCCCATCCCTATATGCCCTCACCCTCAACCCATGGCCCATCCCTATATGCCCTCAACCCATGGCCCATCCCTATATGCCCTCAACCCATGGCCCATCCCTATATGCCCTCAACCCATGGCCCATCCCTATATCAACCCTATATGCCCTCACCCCATGGCCCATCCCTATATGCCCTCAACCCATGGCCCATCCCTATATGCCCTCAACCCATGGCCCATCCCTATATGCCCTCAATCCATGGCCCATCCCTATATGCCCTCACCCCATGGCCCATCCCTATATGCCCTCAACCCATGGCCCATCCCTATATGCCCTCAACCCATGGCCCATCCCTATATGCCCTCACCCCATGGCCCATCCCTATATGCCCTATGCCCATCCCTATATGCCCCATGGCCCATCCCTATATGCCCTCACCCCATGGCCCATCCCTATATACCCTCACCCCATGGACCATCCTATATGCCCTCACCCCATGACCCATCCCTATATGCCCTCACCCCATGGCCCATCCCTATATGCCCTCACCCCATGGCCCATCCCTATATACCCTCACCCCATGACCCATCCCTATATGCCCTCACCCCATGGACCCATCCTATATGCCCTCACCCCATGACCCATCCCTATATGCCCTCACCCCATGGCCCATCCCTATATGCCCTCACCCCATGGCCCATCCCTATATACCCTCACCCCATGACCCATCCCTATATGCCCTCACCCCATGGCCCATCCCTATATGCCCTCACCCCATGGCCCATCCCTATATGTCCTCACCCCATGGCCCATCCCTATATGCCCTCACCCCATGGCCCATCCCTATATGTCCTCACCCCATGGCCCATCCCTATATGTCCTCACCCCATGGCCCATCCCTATATGTCCTCACCCCATGGCCCATCACTATACATTGTATGTTCCAGGTTCGTGGGAATTCTTTACTAAGAAGACAGCACTCCAAATGTCCAAATAGTGTGTGGACCATTTAGCTGTCCTATACATATTGAATAAGTCAACTTGCATAGTATTCTATTTGAAATATTTAAGCACACTTAATAAGAATGAATCAATGACAACCATGATCAGGGTATGATGAAAGCAAACAAAGGGATGGTGGGATATAATGAACAATGTCGGAACAAGGGAGCATGAAAGGAACAGGCCAGTTCCTGACATGAAACGCCAGGTTACTCATGCAAGCTCTTTTAAGAGCTATTATTAAAATAATCTACACTCACTTTGAAATAACATTTGACAGGACCAAGAGACCTGTCCTCCTGTAATACCAAGGTGTCTGTATTACAGGTGAGGAGAAGTATCACTATACTTATAGATAGGCTAAAGCTAAAGCTAATCAGGGGCGGATCTAGATGGGGGTGCAGGGGGTGCACACCCCCCCCCCCCCCCCTGGATGAGCTGATATCTACTGCATTATTGGTGCTTAAGTTTGTGTACGTCCTGATCATAAATGGTGCACCCCCTCCCAAATAAAATCCTGGATCCGACCCTGCTGATCCAGAAGGACTGATATACCAAGCTAATGTGCTTGTACTGCACCAATACTTACAGTCTACGATATTGAGCGAGGGGAGAGCAGCCAAAAGTCGCTCCTCTGATCCGGCAATGAGCTCCAAATTTTGCTTGTGAGCATCATAAACACGTCCAAGTTCATTGTTAGTTTGGTTCTGAATAAAAAATTTAAAGGTAAATACATGCATTAATCTTAATCATGCCCTCGACAATGTCAGTGACATATCGGGCTTCATAACAATAGTATTACTGTGACCCAAACAACTGTGACCATATTGCCATTATTAGCCAATCAGTTTCTGAAATGACAAGACACGAAACTGTGCTATTGTCAAGACAGAGGTATGTTAATAATTGAAGCTGGTCATACTTGTTTGTGCTGCACAGTAATGGTACATTTTGTACATGTTATAATCTGCAATGGATGTCCAACGTATACAGTACATTGTATTTTGAGAGCAAGACACAACATGCATGCTTACTGCTTTAAAAAGTGCTTCCTGGCATTTATCATGTTCCGTTTTGAAGTCCTTCCTCTCTGGTGGAGTCTCTTGTGGTCCAAACTTTTCCTATGTACAACAATAAAACCACACAGATCTATATATCAAGACTTTCTGGTACATTTATGAATGTACATGTAAAAGTATGTTACCTTGACTAGGAGTTCTTTCTTGACATCCTCATCCAGCAGAGACAAAATGTTTTTCAAGATGTTCTCAATTTCATCACTCAGCTTTAATGACACTGTGAGAAAAACAGAAAAAAGGTCATTTTATAATCAGTACAGTATTCCTTTTTGCATATGGTTTTTATATATTTAAATAGAATTAACATTAAGGGAGATCTGTACAATGTAGCATATAAATGCCAGTATATACTTGAACCTATTTGTCTAAGATCAGGGAATCTGGGATCAAGAAAATGTGACCAAAATTTGCATAAAGCTCAGTGTAAAACCTCGCCTGTGGCTCAGTTTTACACATCAGCTCTCGACTTATCTCAAACTCCCCCATCGTGTTTGCATCAGGCTATGCAAACACAGCATTGCATCAGGCTATGCAAACACAGCATTGCATCAGGCTATGCAAAAACAGCAAACGTTTACATATACGTTTAATACTAGACAATGCTTTCGCATCAAGTCTAGGACCAATCAAATTAATATATATATATACAGTTTGGTCAACAAAAAACTAACTGAATAATAAGTTAGTTTTATATTTCTTGAGGTCAAGATTGTACTGTAGATACGTGTAACATTACCGTCAGTATTATCATCTGCCTGGGACATTAACACAGCATCTCTACTCAACGATTCATGCTTTTCTAGATACGTGTAACATTACCGTCAGTGTTATCATCTGCCTGGGACATTAACACAGCATCTCTACTCAACGATTCATGCTTTTCTTTGAGTAGTGACGGCAAGGTGTCTGTCTCTACTGGTTGTAGTAGATCATCTATGTGAAGACTGGCCAGTGATTGACTACAACACAATTAATTAATATGGTTAACTAATAAAGCCGGCCATGTATCAAGGTTTTGCCTACTAGCCTCCAGTCATACTCCCCACTGCAACAGCACTGAATAACATGTGTGCATGTGCGAGTATGCATCTCATGCATATGCACACCTTATTCACCACTAATGTTATCAACACATATCTTTACTACAAAACTTACACAAGCTGTTTGTTCTTGAGTTCAACAGAAGCATTGTATCTTCTTAGTAGCTTTGCCTTCTCTTCACTGCAAAAAGAACCATTGTTAACGTACATGTATGTACAGTAGGACGTGGCTATAGTTGCATTTAATCACAATCAACAGAACCATTGTCAACATGCATGCAGGACGTGGCTATAGTTGTATTTAATCACAATTAACAGTGTTTACCTGTAGATAGATGCATCTGAATGAGCCTCGATTGGAATGAGTCGTTGGAAAATATCAGGCCCTGCTACACTGGGGTCGCACGGTTGGAAGGGTATGGGCTTTACAAGGGATGCACCTAAATTATGGACACACATTGGAAAATAATAGATGTAACATAATAACATAAATCATCCAGTTAGTGAGCTTCTTTAATTTACTCCTGTCCCTTGGTCAAAAATCATTGTAAATACACGAACATAATTATCTTGCAGGGCCGTACACAGCACAGGGGCAGGAGCACAGGGGCAGGAGCACAGGGGCAGGAGCACAGGGGCAGGAGCACAGGGGCAGGGTCACAGGGGCAGGGTCACAGGGGCAGGGTCACAGGGGCAGGAGCACAGGGGCAGGAGCACAGGGGCAGGAGCACATGGGCAGGGTCACAGGGACAGGGTCACAGGGGCAGGAGCACAGGGGCTGGGGCACAGGGGCAGGGGCACAGGGCAGGGGCACAGGGGCACAGGGGCAGGGGCACAGGGGCAGGGGCACAGGGGCAGGAGCACAGGGGCAGGAGCACAGGGGCAGGAGCACAGGGGCAGGGTTACAGGGGCAGGAGCACAGGGGCAGGGTCACAGGGGCAGGGTCACAGAGGCAGGGTCACAGGGGCAGGAGTACAGGGGCAGGAGCACAGGGGCAGGGTCACAGGGGCAGGAGCACAGGGGCAGGAGCACAGGGGAAGGAACACAGGGGCAGGAGCACAGGGGCAGGGGGCAGGGTCACAGCTGCCCCCCTAGCAAAGCGAAAATATACAAATAAAATAATAAGAGAACCATACAAAAAATGTCTGCAGAATATATATTGCTTGCCCCCTCCCCCTCCCCCCGCAATGGAATACTCCAGTTTTGAGTTGTTTAGACACTGCTGTACTCCTTGACAAAAGATGCATTTGCTCAGGCTTAGCCTCAATTCAGTGTAAATTATGCACAAATACCGACGAAAACACAAAAGTGTTGACATTCAACAATATAAATCATTTTTGCACAGATTATTCTCTGGATCGAGGCTAAGCCTGAGCAAATGCGTCTTTTGTCAAGGAGTACAGCGGTGTCTAAACAACTCAAAACTGGAGTATTTGGGTTATGTACAGCCCTGTCTTGGCAATAAAAAGTGACAAACCTTTGATTACTGGGAGAGATGCCAAATCTGTAACAACTTCATGGTAGATAAAATCATTATCCTTTACAGCACCTTCAAGTCTAAAGGTAAAACAAACAAGTTTAGGCCCTGTCCACACTAACATGTTTTTGAAAACATCCGTCAACACCAGCATTTTCAGTGCATTTTCGACAACCCACATAAGGGAATGACTGGACAACGATGACTGAAAGATGCGCTTTCATCTGCTCTGACGTTTCTTCTGTTCAATACGCATGCTCCAACAGCGCCAATGATACTATTCCCGCTCGTTCAAGCTCATCCACCATATCAAATAATGCTTTGTTTTTTGTTTTGCTTTTATACACAGGAAAATGGAACTTGCATTATGAGTTATGTCTATGACGTAAGGGTTTTTGGAAAGCTCTGTTTTTGCCGTCCACACTAATGTGATGGACCTGCGTTTTCAGAAGTCTCCACTCTGGAAATCATTTTCGAAAACCTCCATTTTCATAGATAAATATCTCTGTTTTTATCGTTTTAGTGTGGACGATTGGTAAAAACCGTTAACATTTAGAATGCGTTTTCAAACGAAATCGGATTAAAGTGGATGGTGATTCTCCTCAGTATGAGAGAATGAAAAAAGCAGAATTATTGATCGTAAAATGCTTTTCTACCCGGGGAGGAGGGACTGTACTCTGTACACTGTACTCTGGAACAGGGTATCAAAATGAGGCATTTCTGGTCTTCTATTTCGAGGTCTCAGAGGCAAGTCTATACTCAAAATGCCAGGGAGTACACCATTTTTGGACAGTCATAACAAATTCTATTGTAGTTCTGTAAGTTACTATTAAAGAGCTCTCCTATAGAACCCTACGATACTCACTTGTTGTTGACAACATCAGCCATAAACTGCAGTAATTCTAGTGTTCTTTCTGGTTGACCCTGAAACAAAGACCTCTACACATCAAACAACAGTCTAAAACAAAGGCACCCATAGGCCAACTCGTTTGTGGATTACCACCCACTCCCACAAAGACCTCTACACATCTAACAACAGTTTAAAACAAAGGCACCCATAGGCCAACTCGTTCGTGGATTACCACCCACTCCCACAAAGACCTCTACACATCTAACAACAGTTTAAAACAAAGGCACCCATTGGCCAACTCGTTTGTGGATTACCACCCACTCCCACAAAGACCTCTACACATCTAACAACAGTTTAAAACAAAGGCACCCATTGGCCAACTCGTTTGTGGATTACCACCCACTCCCACAAAGACCTCTACACATCTAACAACAGTTTAAAACAAAGGCACCCATTGGCCAACTCGTTTGTGGATTACCACCGACTCCCACAAAGACCTCTACACATCTAACAACAGTTTAAAACAAAGGCACCCATAGGCCAACTCGTTCGTGGATTACCACCCACTCCCACAAAGACCTCTACACATCTAACAACAGTTTAAAACAAAGGCACCCATAGGCCAACTCGTTCGTGTGGATTACCACCCACTCCCACAAAGACCTCTACACATCTAACAACAGTTTAAAACAAAGGCACCCATAGGCCAACTCGTTTGTGGATTACCACCCACTCCCACAAAGACCTCTACACATCTAACAACAGTTTAAAACAAAGGCACCCATAGGCCAACTCGTTCGTGGATTACCACCCACTCCCACAAAGACCTCTACACATCTAACAACAGTTTAAAACAAAGGCACCCATAGGCCAACTCGTTCGTGGATTACCACCCACTCCCACAAAGACCTCTACACATCTAACAACAGTTTAAAACAAAGGCACCCATTGGCCAACTCGTTTGTGGATTACCACCGACTCCCACAAAGACCTCTACACATCTAACAACAGTTTAAAACAAAGGCACCCATAGGCCAAACTCATTTGTGGATTACCACCCACTCCCACAAAGACCTCTACACATCTAACAACAGTCTAAAAAAGGCACAAAGGCACCCATTGGCCAACTCATTTCTGTGATTACCACCCACTCCCACAAAGACCTCTACACATCTAACAACAGTCTAAAACAAAGGCACCCATTGGCCAACTCGTTTCGTGGATTACCACCCACTCCCACAAAGACCTCTACACATCTAACAACAGTTTAAAACAAAGGCACCCATTGGCCAACTCGTTCGTGGATTACCACCCACTCCCACAAAGACCTCTACACATCTAACAACAGTTTAAAACAAAGGCACCCATTGGCCAACTCGTTCGTGGATTACCACCCACTCCCACAAAGACCTCTACACATCTAACAACAGTTTAAAACAAAGGCACCCATTGGCCAACTCGTTTGTGGATTACCACCACCCACTCCCACAAAGACCTCTACACATCTAACAACAGTTTAAAACAAAGGCACCCATTGGCCAACTCGTTTTGTGGAACCACCCCCACTACCACCCACTCCCACAAAGACCTCTACACATCTAACAACAGTTTAAAAAAGGCACCATAGGCCAACTCATTTGTGGATTACCACCCACTCCCACAAAGACCTCTACACATCTAACAACAGTTTAAAACAAAGGCACCCATTGGCCAACTCATTTGTGGATTACCACCCACTCCCACAAAGACCTCTACACATCTAACAACAGTTTAAAACAAAGGCACCCATTGGCCAACTCGTTTGTGGATTACCACCCACTCCCACAAAGACCTCTACACATCTAACAACAGTTTAAAACAAAGGCACCCATTGGCCAACTCATTTGTGGATTACCACCCACTCCCACAAAGACCTCTACACATCTAACAACAGTTAAAAGGCACCCATTGGCCAACTCGTTTGTGGATTACCACCCACTCCCACAAAGACCTCTACACATCTAACAACAGTTTAAAACAAAGGCACCCATTGGCCAACTCATTTGTGGATTACCACCCACTCCCACAAAGACCTCTACACATCTAACAATAGTTTACTTGGCCAAGTGTTCGTGGAGCACCCACTCAAAGTTGTGAGCCTAGCTGCGATGTACTTCCGCGGCAGCATAATGAAAGTTTACTGCCAAGTGAGTGAGTGATCCCAAAACTGTCTCAATGTCATCCCTATAACACATGGATTATGTAACGGTTGGAAATAAATACAATGTAGATAGCATTCTTTGTACGGTACCTTGGATTGTTTCTGTGCTTCTGTAAGTTTTTGCTGAGCAGCTTTCAAGTAGGCGACCTGAATGAGGATTAAAATTAAAGTCATTAAAACCCCATTTACACGGTAACCTTTTCTGGTACGGCACTCTTAAATTTGGGCACGCGTACCTATCATTTTTGGTACGGCACCCAAATTTTTTGTCGTGTAAACATATTTTTTTCAGTACCCGTGCCTAAATTATTTGGGCACGCGGTCCTAGTTTTAAGCGGGCCGAGACCACCTCAGGAGGTAGTCTCGGCCCGCCGCAGAAAAAGGCACGCGTATCAAAACTGCGCCCACAGATCTTCGGCCAGTGGTATTCTCTACTGCGCAGTCGCACAAGTGCACTTCTTCTATCAAGATGGCGTCGTCTTCTACGTCTTCTACTAGTACTGTGTCTGAAATGCAGTCGGGAATTTCGTATGCCACAGGCAAAGAAGCCAAAATTAGAGGCAAATTGTGGTCTGAAGATACGACACGGGTTTTAATTCAAGTGTGGGGAGAAGAGAAAATTCAGGAAGCCCTAAACAATTGCAAATGTTCTAGACAAACGAGAGAAGTTTATTGCTCGATACTAGACACTCATTTTCAGGAGTGCTCAAAACGATAAGGGCCGTCTGCAGAATAGTCGTGTAAACGAAACCGGGCATACCAAAAATGATAGGTACGCATGCCCAAATTTAAGAGTGCCGTGCCAGAAAAGGTTACCGTGTAAATGGGGCTTAAAGCAATAATAATATTCTAGAATGAAAAAGGACAATATTTTTGTATTGACTTATTACCTTTTCACCAAATTTCTGATTCTCATGTGCATGATTTGACATGTGGATCTACAAACAATAAAGCAAAATAATACAAGTTATTGTAAAACTTGTTCAATCACTCTAGCTGCTATTGGGATAAATGGCCAAAGTAATGACAACAAATTACATTGTTCTGGTGTATCAAAGTGAACATACTGGTAATAAGTATGAATCCATGAATTGAGCTTGATTGAGTTCGATTATCGACATTTCCATTTCATTGGGAATTATTATAGACATATTGAAATCCATGGACATTGTATGAAACGTGACAATAACACATGGAAGTACAGTACTTCCATATCACCTTTAGTTATACAATTATAAGCATACTTACATAAGACACACATGTAAAGTGAAAAGCCTTGATTTTAACTGCTTTGGTCCACATCTGTGGATAATAAAGGTAAATAATGTAATCAAAGATTGACATTATCCAGCTAACTAATAACTTTTGATACTATGCTAACAGGCTGACACCTCCCATTAGTTAGTGGATACCCACTCTGTACGCTTGATCACAAGGGTGTGGTATTTTGAGCTGTAATTGGATTCACAATCAAATATGCCAACAGAGTGACTTATATGTACATATGTGAAAGGGTCTGGATAGCAGCAAACTTACATAAGTTTTAAGAAATAACACGATAACTTTGAAACAAGACATGTTTCGGCAGTGCGTACTGACATATGTATAGACACAGTGAATCATACCATGAAGTTCTTCCTTCCCTCCCCTCCCTTTCTTTCCCCTCCCCTCAAAAATGCTAGGATTCTTGGGTCCTACCCATTTATTTTCTGAACATTCTATGACAAGAGGATTGAACTTACTTTAGATTTCTTAGACCCCAAGTAGGAAGAACCTAAGGACTCTAATATCCCTAGTGCTTGCTGATAGTAGTCATACACCTGGTAATGAAAAATGGAAAACATCAAAATGGGAAATGAAATATGGGATAAATGAAAAATAAGAAATGAAAAATAAGAAATGAAAAATAAGAAATGAAATGGGGAAAAAAATTTTTCCTGAACTTGTGTTTACTTAATACATGTACAAGTTCAAGTGTATTAATAGATAATTATTAGAATTGAACAAATTAAGTTAACATCCTCCCACACATTCATTTATTTTGTTCTTATCTTTGTCTTACTTACTTGCATACTTATCCTTGCAATGAGAGAGTCTTTACGTCCATCAAGGATTGACTTCTCTAGTAAGCATTCCTGTGCTTGACCCTAAAAATAAGCAATGTGTTCATTGTATTGGTACTATTTATTATTATTTTTATATTTTTATATATTTTATATTTATTATGTAAAATGCAATGAGACATGTATCGTAGCGTTTAACAAATAAAGTTATTATTATTACATTGTATATTATTATTATGTTCAATCAGTCTTACCAAGAGTATGTTTATGTAGAGCTGAAGTACACAGCTGGCTAAATCAAAAAACGGGACAGCAAAATGATCCTTTAAAAAAAGAAACAAACAGAAAGATGAATAAATAATTGTACTCTCATAATAGAGAAAACACAGAAACAAGAATAAGAAGCTGATAATGGAAAGAGAATGAATGGGAGGAAGGAAAAAATATTTACTGCGATTGTCAGTATTATGCGAACTCAGACATAAGCAGTTGGCTTGTAAATTGGTTTGTTGCTTCTGTCAATCAACATAAAAAATCAGAAAACTTAAAAATAAAAGTCAGAAGACCCGGCCACCAAATGGAAACCAAATGATTTTTAGCTAAATTATGGATCATTTGGTAAAAGAATGTATTTAGTTTTGAATTTGTTTGAGTTTTGAATTTGATTGACAGAAGCAAAAAACCAAGTTCCAGCCGACTGTTTGAATGTCTGAGTTCACATAATACTGAGAACCTCAGTAATAGAATGACCAAAGAAAGTACCTCTGATACCCAAGGCAGTTTCATAGATGCTAATGGAACCATGACTGTGTTCTGAAGTGGGAAAAAATGAAAACTTTTAGCAATAAATTATTACTGGTACATGCACTACAGTACCTTAACGAAACAACATTGATGATTCTTTGAACTCATACAGATTGGATTCAAGTAAATACCTTTAGATATTGAAATACACCGGCAGCTGCCTGGAAGTGAGTACAAGCAACTTTCATTCCCTAAGAGTAAGGAAAATCCCTTTTTATGAGAGCCAAACATTACACAACACAGTAGAATATTGATCAGTAGAAGGGGAGTTTAGAACATTTTCATGTAGGTGCACAGACCCTATCCCAGACCTAAAACTGTGATTTTCCATACCCTATCACAGTCTGACCTAAGAAGCTTGAAAACCATACCCTATACTGAGGCACATACATGTACCTAGATAGCATCCTTGGGAACCCAGGGGTGTCATTCTGTCGCTCTTTACTCACTCACAGAGAAATACCCCTGGGAACGAAGTCTGTTGGAACTTGTTCCGGAAGTCAAAATTACTCTTGTTTCTGATTGCCAATCAGAATCAAGTATATTCTGGTTTGAATAGGACAGCCGCCATTTTGAATTTTGACTTCTAGAACAAGTTCCAACAGGGTATTTCTCTGGGAGCAAATAATGAGCGACAGAATATACCCCTGGGTTCCCGAGGATGCCTAGATAGGGAAGTACCTCCCACCCCTCACCCACTTATCTAATGCTGATTTTAATGATAGGGTCATTTCACAGTATTTTGGACAAAAATAATAATAAATGAAATAGGTAAACAATGATTAAAATCCACTTCTTCAATAAGCAGAATAGCTCAAGTTTATGATTTAAAAAAAAGCAATACATCATTGTGCTAACATTCATTGAAAAAATGAACTCTGATTACGAGAAAAGGGTTCAACTGTGTTACGGAGGGGAAAATGCATTTTTCTCTTTATTGCAAGATATATGATTAACTCAACCATTCCATCTATGTAGCCATATTGTATCAGGCATGTGTTATCATAAAATAAGGGATATTTTTTAGAAATGATTGCAAGCAGGAATTAGGAACCCAAGCAAAATGCTGTTTTCCCCTCCGTAACAATATTAGGTAAAAAAGTTATCATTATAGCTACATCTTTGAGCTTAAATCTCTGGCATTTTGATTCCTTCCAATTTAGAGGGGGAGTGTACAGATGAGCCACATTTGCCTTCAATGTCTTTTTGTTTGCTTGAAATATTATGACATGAAAAAAGTGTTACGGAGGGGAAAATTTGTTACGGAGGGGAATATATGTTATACAAAAGGAAAATATATGTTTGATATTTCAACTGTAGTTTACACATTTGTGTTTAAAAATCAGCCAGTTTGTAAAGTAGTATTGATTTAACAGTCACCTATAGCCTTTATAAAGGCGTACAATTTCTTTGTGCTTTTCCATGTTTTGGGTACCCTGTGTCTATAAGTTAAGAAAATAGGGCATTTCCTCTTATTGAAAGCCAGACTATTCCCATTTCTTTTTAAAACTTGTAAAAGACAAAGTTTGATCAATCCTGCATAGTATGACATGCATTTACTTTTATTTTAAAAGTGGATTATCATTTTAGTAGCTGTGCACTCTAGCTGATGACCTTAAGCTACTGTCCAGAGTGTTTAATTATTATTAAGACAAGGTACATATACTTTATTCAGTATGTTAATTGAAGAAACATGTCCTTAATCCAAGAGTATACTAAAAAGTCTTATCTTCAAGTGTTTAGTAGTGTTTTCTTTGGCAATTTACATGACGGACAAAACGTTCCCCTCCGTAACTTCCCCTCCGTAACACTACCACCCTTGACATTTAGCTATACAGAGAAACAGCATTGACAGATAGTATTTTTCTTTTCATAATTTTAGATTGTCATCTAGTTGAGAAATAAGAAAAATCAAAAGCAAGGCTTTAAGATATTGCAACTTCAGAGAGTTTTCAAGATGAAAAATGACAACAAAAAATTGCATATTTTCTGTTCCCCTCCGTAACACAAACTATTTTTCCTGCTGATCTATACAGAAATATGTGAAATCTTATTTAGTCATACTCTATTTGTAGTATATATGGGTCTGTATGATATCATGAACAAAGTGCAGAAATTGATTTCATAATTACATAGTAACAGTTAATTAAAATAGTTTGTCTTCCCCTCCGTAACATTTCAAATACCGTGAAATGACCCGATAATCAAGCTGCTGTCATCTTGAACACGGACAGGATGTACACAAAAAGGACTAGCCTTGAAGCCTGAGGCCACAATGTTCAGGTCTATCCAGACCGAAATGGTAAGTTCCATATAACTAAAGTCAGTTGAAAGGCCGGTCTGTACATGGTCAAATAGAAAGCACCCTACAATTGTATGTGTAACTAAAAGCCTTCCCAAGTGCTATGGATGAGTACATTAAAACTAAAGACCTCTCATGTACCCCAAAATTACATGTCCCCAAATAAACAATATGACTTTTTTCATAGTCCAATTCTCTCTAATATCTCAGACTAAATTACCTCTTCACCAGTCCTATCTTCTTGACAACCAAGCTGAGAATGTAAAGCACCTATACCAAAGTGATACATAAATATGATTTGTAAAGCGCATTGAGACAATGTGAAATGCGCTAATATATAAGAACTGCTATTATATGATCATGAATAAAAGTAATAGACTTATCCAATTGTTACACAATAAATAATAATTATTATCATAGCCAACTGTGTTCATTACCGGTATGTTATTTTTCAAGAATTTCCATCCTAATTACCAATGGCCTGCTCCCCAAGTCTGGTCTTGTACATGTAAGGGGTGTCGAATGGTCCCCGCAAAAAGTCGGAGTCTCGAAAATTTCGGTCTAATTTCGCGGGTCTCGAAGTCTCGTTTTTTCGCAAAAACTGTCTCGAGTCTCGAATTTTGAAAACAAAGGAAATTGGTGAAAAAGCGTCTCCGGCTCGCAAAAATATGCCTTGTCTCTGTCTCGCAAAGTCTCGCCTTGACCATTCGATACCCCTGATGTAGCTCAGCTGGTAATCAGGGTCAGAGATATTTTTCTCTTTCTCCTTTCAAAGGCTAATGCTCACCAGGACTTTATGTGTTATTAATTGATAGCATTTCAATTTTACCTCCATTTATTTGTATGTGTTGATGAGCAACTGACTGTCACAATTATATATTTATAACCATGTGACAATCAGATACCAAGATGAATAATTTATTCAGTTGGTGAAATATAATGTCTGCATTAGAGTCGTTTTCGTATGAGTGGGAAGTAATAATTTTTACAGTACGGTTCGTGCTGTACGGTGACTGTGCCGTATCCAAGCATTCTGATTGGTTGAGCAATGATTTTGCACGCTCTGATTGGTTGAATAGAATAATGTCTTCGATTCTGTACCGTGATGGTAACTTCATGCCGTAGGTTTCCCACTCATAAAAAATGACTCCAGTTACCATCTTTTGATATAGCTAATAAATTATTGTATATTTAGTGACAGAGTGGACTGGGGAGGTTGCTCACGCTTTGGGCTGCAGTGTAGATTTACCTAAGTTGTGGAGTATGGCAGCCTGTTCAAACCGTACGTCAGCTAATGCTATGGATTCTTCTGAGTAGAGGTCTGTCCTGTGTTCAAATTAGAAACAATTATTGTTTATTACTGTTGTTACTCTGACCAAGGACTAATGTCCAAAATGGATGGCATTTTCATTTATTCTACACACTTTTTATTTTTTCATAACATACATTTACATTATGCATAATCTAGATTTTTATATATGTATGTACATGTAAGTAACATTTAAGCTCAAGCGCTAAGATTCTACCATGTAAATTGTAATGATACTGATCCTCCATCAACCATAGGGAATCTTGACAGTAGAAACTGCAACTGTGCAAAATATCTTCGAAGTACACTACATCCAGAATGGTCATGACTGGGATGAAGGCAAGTCTAAAAAGACAATAGAACACAACTTGAACAATCCATTACTACTTTAATCCCAATCAATCAATCCATCAATCCATCAATTTATCAATCAATCAATCAATTCATCAATCAATCAATCAATTTATCAATCAATCAATCAATTTATAAATCAATTCATCAATCAATCAATATATCAATCAATCAATCAATTTATCAATCAATCAATCAATTTATCAATCAATCAATCAATTTATCAATCAATCAATCAATTTATCAATCAATCAATCAATTTATCAATCAATCAATCAATCAATTCATCAATCATCATCAATCAATTTATCAATCAATCAATAAATAAATTCATCAATCAATCAATTTATCAATCAATCAATCAATAAATTCATCAATCAATCAATTTATCAATCAATCAATTTATCAATCAATCAATTTATCAATCAATCAATCTATCAATTTATCAATCAATCAATCAATAAATTCATCAATCAATCAATGTATCAATCAATCAATAATTTATCAATCAATCAATTCATCAATCAATCAACTTATCAATCAATCAATCAATCAATTCATCAATCAATCAATCAATAAATAAATTCATCAATCAATCAATCAATCAATCAATTTATCAATCAATCAATCAATCAATATATCAATCAATCAATAATTTATCAATCAATCAATCAATCAATCAATTTATCAATCAATCAATCAATCAATTTATCAATCAATCAATTCATCAATCAATCAATTTATCAATCAATCAATCAATCAATTTATCAATCAATCAATTTATCAATCAACCAATCAATCAATATATCAATCAATCAATTTATCAATCATGCAAGTTATCAATCAATCAATTTATTTTCAATTTAGTTAGTGGGAATATTGACATAACCTGTAAATAGGAGTAGCTAATCTAGGTTAGTGATTTCAATAATAAGATAATAAGATATATACATTTAATATATAACTATCGATGAAATATCTATATTTCTCTTCTTCAAAAAATTTATATCTTCACACATGAAGATAACATGTTATCTTCACAGAGCATCTGACAGAGTGCGAGGGTGCGGTTTCGCACTATTGACCTAAAATCGCACCGAATCGCACTATTGATCGTTTTCCGCACTATTGATCGTTTTCCGCACTATTTTCGAAAAAATGACCAGAATAAATCACCAAATTCATGAAATATTTCTTCTGAACTAAAATTACCTTCCAAATTTGTCATTGTCATTTCTAAGCGAATTTCATTGTTTTTACGGCGAATTTGAGAATCTAAACACCTTAGTTTACGTAAGTTCTCGAGCGTTGAACAAAAATCAACAAGGCGTTCTTTGCAATTGTTGCAAGATCCTGGAGACTAGTTTTTATTCTAAGAAGGCTTACGATTGGCAGAATTTTGTCAATTCTTGTCCAATCACAGTTATCAATACAAATCAGGATGTGTTGGCGGGAAAATGTCCTCACGTTTGTGTGGCACCTTTTGAAGCCGTGTTTTTTTCAGTTGTGCATGTAAAAATATGGATAAATTTGTAGCAAAAGAGTCATCAACAAGCACAAAAAAGAATGCACATCTTCCTGCAAAGATCAATGCCAAAGATAGACTTGCTAAATGGAACATTTCACGCTGATAACGAATTGATGTTTTGTTCTTCGTGCAATATTGTGTGAGACTTCATCTCACAAAAGAAACGTGGAGGTAGCTAAGAAGTCTGGTGCAGCCAAGCAGCAGATTCTTAAGACAACACAGGAATTACTGACAATAAAAATATGTATTTCAAATAAATTAAACTCTCTAAATATGCTAATTTAAATTTCCGCACTATTCCGCACTATTTCCACAAATTTTTGCACTATTTTCATTTTTTCCCCGCACTCTACCAGATGCTCTGTCTTCACATGTGTTCAAAGATATCATATCGTAAAGTAAAAATTATTTCAAAACACAAAAATATGTTTCATTGATAATTACTCGGACACTTCCGGAGGAAGTCCGAGTTATAAAATGGACTTTCTTGTTTGTTTTTTTAGTTTTGTTTGGTCGAAGAATGAAAAAAGAATGCGAAGAATGTGATCGTATCGGTCAGGAATGTCTGTTTAAGGGTTTCGATAACTGGGGTGATGATATCCGAACACGTAATGAAGTAATTCTATGCTCAAACGGGTCAAATAGTTCGCTCTTGGGTCATCGTTTTAAAAAACTCATTGTCCCACGACTACCGACTAGAGAAGAGAAGAGAGAGAAGCAGTTGAGATCTCGAGTGTTTGTAAAGGGCCGGTCCACGAACTCATCAATCTTGAATATAATTGTTTTAATGCTGCTAAACTGAAGAGTGTTGTATAGTGAATAGTGTTGGGTTTCATGTTTCATAATGGAGTGCATATACGCAACAACGTCAACAAGTTTGATTGCGGCTCAGATCTTTATGGCCGATAAAACACGGGCTTTAAACACGCTCATTTCACATACAAAAGCATACGCCGATTCGTGTGGGCCCACTCTAAAAGATGTCGTTTCATTTATAACAAAAACAAACGTGCCTTCATTACAACAAACGAAAATCTTTATCAGAACCATCTGACCATATGCATGAATATGCAACCTCAACTGGACATTCGAAGTATGTACTGCAGACGGACGATTCGGAGATCTTTATCTATCCTCACCGACACATAGTCTCTCTAGTTATTATTATTATTGTCATTGTCATAAATGTCCGAGTGTACGCTCATTGAGCGTCTTGTTATATAATTATTAAACAGAATATCACATGGTCACTTGGAGATACGAATTTTATCTTCTTGTGTTGAATATCTCTCACTTGTTCGCTGTGCTCATTTGTGAGAGATATTATCAACACTCGAAGATAAAATTATCCGCGCGCCCATGTAATATCCTCTATGTAATAAGTTTACTCATTTCTTTGGCCACTTTACATGCAATAAAAAATAGAATTTACTGTGCATTTACTTTAACCCACACCATACAAGCTACAAACAAGCTACAAATAATAATTTATTGAAAACCAACAGTAACCAAAATAAATTAATTTCTACTACAAATGTTGTTCTTTTCTTCTTTAGCAAGATATTTTTTCAAGCTTAAGGATGGTGCCTCCTAATGGCAATCCAATTTTGTTTGGAAATTTCCATATAAAACTTGTTGATCATCAAGGCTATTGATTTGTAAAAAAAAAATTGGGGGTATCCATGGATGTAACTGAGATAATTAATGACGAACATCGTAAATAACCACTGACCAGCAATTTTCAACATTTACATTAAAATATTTCTTTAGTACTCCAAATTCACAAAAAAATTCCATAAACACAGTTTTTCGACTTACAATTAGAAAGTTATTTAAAGAGAAAAGGAAAAATAGAAGGTTTTCCCATGAATCATTTTATTTATAGCTATGTTTTCCTCTGTTACCGTTTCTATGGAATACTGTCAAAAAGTACATTTTCATAAAAATCTATATTCTGTGTCAATTATTTTTCGGATATGGGGTATCCATGCATTTTAAAAAGTTATTGTCATCAAAAGTTATATATTCTATCAATTTGAAAGCCGCGATAGACAAATTTTCCCCAGCCCTCCCCTAGTAAGTCACTATTATCGTCGTTGATCTTGTGGTTCGCAAAGCGTGTTTTTGGCAAACTTCTTCAAGAAATATTGGCTAATATGAGAGGAAATATGACTTTTCCTCGGTTAGAGTGCTTTATAGAATGTTTATCTTCACTTCACGTTAATCATTAGTCGATAATACGAAAGGAAAACATGAAATTATTCGTCAAAATGATCCCGAACAACGTGCAAGTAAGCTTAGTTTGACGGGACTTCAAAATGCAAAATTCAGTGGAAAAGAACTTTCGTTATTCCACATATTCATTGCACATTTGTGAACTGTTCTGGTAAGTAATGAATACAAATAAAATATATTTATTAGCTGGTCAGTTTTGTCTTGTTTTATTGAATATTGTGTTGTTTATCGACTCGGTCAATGTTTTGCAAGTGATTGATCAAACTTTAAAGACATTCATGGCTTTCCTTAACTTGATTATTATTATATGAAATGATCTGCATATCAGGTGGATTAATTTTTCGATATGTAGTGCCGAAAATGGAATAGTTTTATATACAAAAGTAAGTCGCTTTTAGGATGTCTTGAACTATCCGATTGATCCGTCGGGCAACATTGACAACATTGTGCTCTGAAACTTAGCAAGACTGTTTAGGGAATCTATACTTTTCGTTTGATTATAATTTATAGAAAATTGACATGTACTATTCACTCTTTCTTTGGTGAATTTGACTCGATTTTACTGCACTTTTTGAAGTTTTCCAGAAAACACAAAATGGGCTTCCTGTGCTATTTTACGTCACGATGTGCGCAGAACTATGTGCTCGCGGACATTAGTAGGCACCAACTTTTAATGCAATTTTTTTGCATAGACTAAATTTCAGGGCACCAAATTGAACTTTTATTAAAGTTTACATGTAATTTATCTTTACTGGAGTGAGCTTCCAATGTACAATACTTCAGTAAAGATACCTACATGTATATCAGCTTAATATGATTTACAATATTACATATATATACATGTATGTTTATATAGGGGCTCTTTCTTGGTACAAACGTATATCAACAACAACACTGTAGCATAACATGCCAATTCCATATTACAACTCAATACAACAATGAATTGCCAGTTGTTGTTGTTGTTGCCAACTCAGACAGATGCTACTATATAGACACCTCATCAGTCATAACAATAATATTAAAAGAAATGTATTTATCTTTTAACTAAATAACTAAACAATTAAGCCCAATTATTCCTATTTTTCTTTTAATTTTTGGGGTTCCTGGCTTCTATATTTCAGATGATATTTCTTTGTGCCTTTGACAAATCTACATGTATGGCAGAACACCCCACAGACATCTACATGTAAGTTTATATATATGGTCTAAAACTGCAGTTACAGGTACAGGTACATATTCAAGTTTATCGTCTGGCCATGCCTTTTTATTTGTGCCTGAAAGGCTGAATTAACATTGTGTTTACGAAATGAACAGGAAGCCAGCACAAATACATTTATTTATTCAATGGAAATTTGAATAACAACGGAATAAGTTTTATTGGAAGACATTCTTTACAATCACTGATTCTAAAATAGGCAAATGACGTGATCTCGATTTTGATGAGCGCTATTTTTCCAGTTCAATGCCTCTCTGTTTGATATTAAAAACCCATATCAATAATATGAATAGTTCTTACCGATCTAAGTTGTTCAAGCTGCAGGCATTCATGTTTGTAGTTGTCAGGATCCTCTTGGTAATGATCGCTTATGTACTAAAAAACATCACAGAATCAACCAATCGCGAAATGACAAGACGATGTCATTGAGAAAAATCGCCATAAATCTAAATACACAATTCTACAACCAACCAAAATAACTAAAAGGTATGCTGGATACTCACTTTCTTTAAAGGATCAGAGAATTCTACGGGAATTGAATCCTTTAAGTCAATACTTAACATGGAAGACCGAGGACAGCCTTCCATGTTTGTTTGATTGTGGTTTTTACTCGGACTTATATCTAAGCCCGCGTTATTTCGGTCAGCAACTATACCATCGATTATATGCGCAATGCCAGAATATATGCGCAAACAAAATGGCGGAAGGAGAGCACCAAGAAACTGCAAAGTTCAAAGACATATTTGATGCTGATAACGATACTCTGGAACGACTTGGACCCATTGGTTATGATGATTTCTTCAAAGATTATCTTATGCAAAATAGACTTTGTATTTTCTCAAGTGATTTGACAAAGAATTGGAGAAGTAGGTTGGAGTGGGTAAAGGATAGCAGACCAGATTATGACTTTCTCGAAAAGAGCTTTGGTGAGAGCTTGCAGTCAGAGTGCTTTCCATGATATCCCATGCATACTGTATATAGTGAACGTGGCTTTCCATAAAGATATTAATTGAAACTTGTCATCCTCCTCTCCTTAGACATATCATCATCATCATCATCATTCATAGTGCTGTCAATTTTATATTAGTACATACATGTACATTGTACCATCATCATCATCATCATAGTGGTGTCAATCTATCAGTACATACATGTACATTGCATCATCATCATCATCATAGTGCTGTCAATCTATCAGTACATACATGTACATTGTACCACCATCATCATCATCATCATCATAGTGCTGTCAATCTATCAGTACATACATGTACATTGTACCATCATCATCATCATCATAGTGCTGTCAATCTATCAGTACATACATGTACTTGTACCACCATCATCATCATCATAGTGCTGTCAATCTATCAGTACATACATGTACATTGTACCACCATCATCATCATCATAATGCTGTCAATCTATCAGTACATACATGTATTATGTACATTGTACCACCATCATCATCATCATCATCATAGTGCTGTCAATTTATTAGTACATACATGTACATTGTACCACCACCATTATCATCATCATCATAATGCTGTCAATCTATCAGTACATACATGTACATTGTACCACCATCATCATCATCATAGTGCTGTCAATCCATCATCATAGTGGTGTCTATCAGTACATACATGTACATTGTACCACCACCATTATCATCATCATCATAATAATGCTGTCAATCTATCAGTACATACATGTACATTGTACCACCATCATCATCATCATAGTGCTGTCAATCTATCAGTACATACATGTACATTGTACCACCATCATCATCATCATCATCATCATCATAGTGCTGTCAATTTATTAGTACATACATGTACATTGTACCACCACCATCATCATCATCATCATAGTGCTGTCAATCTATCAGTACATACATGTACATTGTATCATCATCATCATCATCATAGTGCTGTCAATCTATCAGTACATGTACATTGTACCACCATCATCATCATCATCATAGTGCTGTCAATATTTATTAGTACACACATGTACATTCTAAGCAAATTTCGATTTCACTTTTCAGGAGAATCTATTGTTCCAGTTGCAAACTGCAGTAAAAGATATTTTAGCAGCCAATCCAAAGAAAACATGAAGCTTACAGACTATATTACATATTCAAAGACAAGACCAGATGCTCATTCATGTAAGATATCCTATTTTGTATGTTGCAATCAATGACTTGTGGGTATATCTCCCATAGAAGTGGGGGGGGGGGGGTATCTCCCATAGGAAGTGGGGGGGGGGGGATACTATATATCTATCTATCCATCCATTCAACTTGGAACCATCCATACTGCTTCCATACTGTTATCAAATATATTCAAAGTAAATATGTTTTTGTTATGCTGATAGGTGATCAGATATGTTTGTATTTGAAGGACTGGCATTTCTGTAAGTAAGTTTACCTTTTTGTGGAATTTACACTATTAATTAATTAACTTATTTATCTATGAATTTAATAGATTGATTTATAATTATTGATTGGTTGATATATATTTGTTCATTTCTTGGTTTATTTATTTCATTCTCAAGCTTTTTGTTCTTTGCACTGCTTTTACTGCAGAGTCTTTCCAGACTATAATGCATATGAAATCCCTACCTACTTTAAATCTGATTGGCTCAATGAATACTGGGACCAGTGCAGCGATGTGTCAGATGATTATAGATTTGTGTACCTTGGACCAAAAGGATCTTGGTATGTTGTCTGATGTTTATATCTAACATCTTAAAGAGAAATTCAGATTATAAATTTGGAAAGCTGTGTAACATTAAAAACATACATTTGTATTTACAATCCACTTTGTACATAAAAAGAATAGCATTGATTGAATGAGCTTGTGTCACCTGTCACGTGACTTTTTAGATTTTCACCGAAGACAAACGAAAATACCATAACTGGAAAGAGCATGCTAAAGTTAGTAAAAGTGGAAAGTTTGAAGGAAATTAAGTAAATAGGGCAATAGTTACAGGCATTCAAACTTGAACTTTTTTGTATGGAAATGTATGTTGGAAGGCAACGCTTGCCCTCCAAGCGAAAAACCCATACAAATCCTTGTCAAAGCGGGGAACTTTGAAAGCCTTTAACTTTTGTCTTATTTGCTTGATTCCTTTGAAATTTTCCACTTTTACTAATTTTAGTATGCTCTTTCAAGTTATGATATTTTCGTTTGTCTTCGGTGAAAATTTAAAAAGTCACGTGACAGGTGACACAAGGCCATTAATGGTACTTGAATTTAAAATCACTAAAAATAGACTGACTGTATGTTTATTGTGACAATCCTGTAGTAAACCTACATTGCTTATATGATGAAGACTTTATAAGTGTGCATTATTGTACACTCTAACAAACATATCCATCCTTTTAATACTATGATATTATTAAACTAAGTTTGTACAGCCTGGCCTCAATAATAAAATTGGAATTCTTAAGAGATGCTCCTTTCTCTCCCAAGGACACCATTCCATGCAGATGTTTTCAGGTAGGAATCACAGTCATTGATTCCAATACAATTTCAATCGTTTTTGAGCACTTCTACAATATATATATGTTGTTAGCCAGTATAGATTATAAAATTTATCATTAATTTTATACTATAGTAGCTACTGTAAGATTAGATTGTAATGCGCATTAGATCATTTTATGTAGTTTGCACAATATAAATTATTATTATTAAATTATGTTTGCAAAATGTTCTTAGCTGAACTTGATTGTAAAGAAAAGAAGAAAGATTTTAAAAAGCCTGTAAGGGTTTCTTTATTTAGCTCTCCACCCACATAACTTGTAATTAACACATTGTAAATTTATAACTCTTGAGTTATAAATTTACAATGTGTTAATTACAAGTTATGTGGGTGGAGAGCTAACACAAAAAAGGGAAATAAACTATCTATTTCCCGCACAAGGTCTTACAGTTGGTCGGCAAACATCTGTGGTTGTAAAAAATGGATCATATATCCACCAGGCCAAGAGGAGTATCTACGAGACACATTAGGGAACCTTGTGTATGATGTAACATCCAGTGACACAACAGATGACAAGAACTATCCTCAAGCAAACCAGGCTCAAAAACCTATTGTGGTTTTACAGAAAGAAGGAGAGGTGATATTTGTACCCAGGTAATGGATGGACTGTCATCTGTTTTGAAATTATTTGTGAGTGAAGACAGTCATTTTATATCCATTCTTCTTCTTTACAACTTAGTGGCTGGTACCATCAAGTACATAATGTAGTAAGTAAAACTCCAATAGAGTCGTTTTCGTATGAGTGGGAAGTAGCTACAGTACGATTCGTGCCGTACCGTGACCATATCGCGCCATCACCATGCCGTATTCAAGCATTCTGATTGGTTGAGCGATGATCTTGCGCGCTGTGATTGGTTGAATACAATGTCTTTCATTCCATTCCGTAACCATAACTCCATGCCGTAGGTTTCCCACTCATACGAAAACGACTCTAAAAAATATAAATAAGTACTTATTATAACTTACAGGTAGTATAGTGTAGTATTTCCCCCATAAATAGAGTATATTATTGAGATGCTCACATTAGAACAAATTAATGAAATACTTTGTTATTAAACAGGAGGATACAATATCCATCAATCACAATTGGACCAATGTTTGTGGATTATTAAAAATGTGGAACCATTTACAGAGTGAATTAAAACAGGTAAGTTCGACATGCTTGGTTTCATACACAATACAGTCATGTACATACCTTTAATCCAATAATAATAATATAATATAATAATAATCCAAGTGTTTGTTTTCAAGTTTTTATGTAATAAATGTATTATACATCTCATGTTGTGTACATAAAGGTCCAACAAAGTATACAGGATTGTAGAGAGATGGATGACTGGCATAATCACTGTCAGGTATGTGTTGCTAATTCAAAGGCATCCTTGGAAACTCAGGGTTTAATCAGTAGGGCCAAGGGGGAGAGGAGATCCCTTTTTCTCCCATCCCTCCTCCCACTTGTTCCCACTGAGCAACCCCTGGCTTTCAGAGGATGACTCAAAGGAGTCATCACATACCCTTTGTGAGTTTGTGTCATTACAGTGATCAAGTACATGTAATAATAATAAAAATAATATTTATTATTTATTATTTATATAGCGCTTCTTCCATAAATGTCCAGTAGCGCTTCAGGGGCAGATCCAGGGGGGGTAAGCATGGGGGGCTGGTTCCCCCCCCCCCCCCCCCCCCCCCCCCCTTGAGTTGGACCCGATACATATTCGCCCATGTTTCCCCACCATTTGATGCCCAGAATGGATGGAAATTGCATTTTCGAGTTTCTAGATTTCAAAATTTTCTGGGGGGGCATGCCCCCACACCCTCTGGAAGAAGAGGCCTTACGGCCCCTTAGTGGTGCACCCCCCTTTCAAAATCTCTAGATCCACCCCTGGCGCTTTACAAAAGTATTAGGACTTGTACTCGTACTTAATTTTAACTTTTATAATTTCCATTTCATGATTTTAGCTAATGTTAAAAGCAATGTCAGGAATGGACTACAAAGACTTCATTAACTTTCTGCTGGTAATAGCAAAACCTAGACTTGACTTCCTTCAGCATTCCAAAAAGCCATTACATCGTGAGTCACAATCAGAACATGCAGTTGTGTTTGAAGAATGGATAAAAGCAATAAAGATGGTTGAATTCCAAGAAGAGTTCACTGGCAATGACTACTGTAAATATGATGTGGTTATTATACACAAATGTGCAACAGCAGTCAAAAGCGATAAGTCTTTCCAAGAACTTGATGATCAAAGTTGTAAGTTAAAGGTCGATGAACTCTTAAGTGAAATAACAAGTGTTTTAGGTCATAACACAGACATGTGGGGACAAATAGCTCTGAAGTATTTCGATCCCAGGATTTAGAGAAATATTTTAATTATTAAATGGCAATCCAAATCTTTGTTATCACAATGCCTACATGTGCCACAGATTGCCATTAAAATATTACTGATTTTAGAATATTTATTACATTGAATCTGGTCAATATACAAATTATGTATTGACACTAAAGCTCCCGTGATATACATACAACTTGTACAGTATTTAAACTCAGAACAAGAAGAATTATTTTCCTTGATTCAGTAACTATAATCAAATCATAAATCGTTGTGCATTTTCTTGGCATTTGTAACAGCTTTTCACATTCCCCTGACGAACACAGACTGGGTACGAGATTGCTGACGATGGGTTAATGACCTGAAAGCTTAGTACAAAACAAATGTAAATATATAATGTAGAAAAAAAACTAAATAATATGAAGCCTATGCACTTTACTTTAGTACTATGAAGTTTTTAAATATAACCAAATTATTATAAAACATTTACAACTGACTGTTGTATGTACATCATGGAGTAGAGACTTGAAAATATTCAAAAAACAATTTATAAAAGCAATATACATTGTATTATGATTGCTGATATGTTCATACTGTGAATACAACCAGGGCCAGTATTTATAGATTTAATAAAATAATAATAAAAACCAATGTATTACTGGTTTGAATGACTGCCATGTGGGAAACCAATGTTTATTCAATTGATTTTCCTTTTCAATTTTCCTTTTTCAAGAGGCCTTGAGCTGTGAGAAGAGAATAGACCCTTTAGTTCCTCAGGGGCCAAACCATTCATTATTTTGAACATTAAGATTGTCTTAATCTTAATCCGTCTCATCCTGTTTCCACTTTGAAAATCAAACACATTCAGCATGGTCAGTGAAAAAATGGGATTTGGTCAGGGAAATTAGTCAGGGAATTCTGTCTTCCAGATGAGTGGGGACCACCATGCTACGGTTGTGTAAAACTGTCATTAAATTTCTGCTGCATCTGCTTTCATTAGGTGTCAAAAAGTGTATAATTTATGGATATGAACTGTTGATAACAGTGCCCTATCAATCAATTTCCTTTGTAGATTACATTTATTTGTTCAACAACCTGGCTTGATATGACTGAATCCTATCACCTGATTTGTCTTTTTGACCTACAATTCCTATTTGCCACGACAATTCAGACTTTCTAATTCTCTTCCAGCAATTTTGACGAGTGATTCGCCTTTTCAACTCGCGCCAACACAAATGCGGACACCTGGCTTTTCGAATTTTGCGGCTTTTGCATGCACTGACTGCTCGCTCGTGATTGGTCAGTTTCGCACGCTATTGTCCTTTCCTGCATCGTGATTGGACAATATTCAATGAAAGAGTATCGTCAGTTCATGTCGAATCAAAACATTCGTGTAGCCAAAGACAAAAGCCATTGAACAGCTGTCGATAAAGAGATTTTCTCCTCTCTCTCTCTTTTCAATCATGTCGTCCCCTAAAAGAGCTAGAGTTTGCACCGATTTTTACCGAAATACAAAGACAAGATCTACTCCCTCGAAGGCGTTGAAGTGTGGTTATGGTAAGTTTAAAATTGTGCTCGCGATCTCGTGTTTTTTCTTTCCTTTAAAGCGCTTGTTGCAACGATCTCTGCCCTTTGTTACTTGAAAACGGAAGCATTGAACATTTCCCCTTTCGTGTTTACAGGATCAGAGAAAAAGGAGCGCATTTCGAAACGTCTACAAAATAAAGAGACGAAACGAAAGAGTAATCGACCGGTTAGAAATGTACGAAAGTCTGGACCAACGTAAGTAAACATTAACTTCACGATTTTCGAAATTTGTAAATACGGATTTTTATATTATCGGGATCTTCCCTTCCGTGTTCTCATGTTTTCATTTATTCAAAACATTGTTTTAATCCCAATTTTCGTCATTTTATTGCCTCTGAAATGATATCTTGGGAATCGATTTTATGTGCCATGAATATTGTCGAGTCTGATTTTACGTTTCCTTTGTTGTAGTGACCGAGAACAACCAACCCTCAGCAAAGGATACAGCTTGAAAAAATCCCTCGAAGCCCCAAGTCATGTGAACAAGATAACAACACATTTTGCTCGTAGTAAACCATCAAATGGTAAGCCGTTTTTTTATCGTTTTATTTTTTTATGTCAAGACCTGTACACTGCTGCTGATACATGACCAATGTTCGTTGTGGTGAGCGCTTTGTCTGTTATACTCTTTTGTTGCTCCAAATTCAATACAATCCACGTGCCGCTGTCACGATTGCTTGCCCTTTGTTTCTGTTTTGAAAAAAATATGTGCGTCCTATAATCCTTTCAGGTAATCCTAAAAACCCTCTCGAACATCGTATTTGAAACTCTCAGAAAGACACCTAGATCTTCTAGCAAACTTGTGAACCTTTACAATGTTACAACGAGTGTTAATTTAATCGACGTTAGAATCTTTGTGGCGCTGTGTTTGGGAGTAACTTGTTACGGTACATTAACTTTCTATGGCTGGCACGTTTTTCTTGCCAATTCTTGTCTAAACGGATTTTTTTTTTAAAGCCAGTCGTCTTTTATTGAAACGTTACGCCCATGATTAGCATTATGACAAAATCATTTTAACGAAGCAGTTTCACTAAAAGGAAAGAGGGCAATGATTACCGTCAACTTGTTTGTGTTTTAACCTTTCGTGAATATTCATGAAAAGCAGCTTACAACATCACTACTGCAGTATTGTTACCTAGCTTGAACTGGAAGTGTACAGGCTTAATGTGTCAATATATAGCAGTTGTTGATATTTATTTATCAAGTTTGTAAGAACCAACAAACGTTGCTATTTTATACCATGACCACACCCCTGTTTCCAACCATTTTGTTGGCAAAAAGTTTATTTTTTCTGAGAATGATAATTATGGTTCCATATATCTCTACATCATTCAAACTTGTTTTAACAGACTATGAAATCAAAAATAATGATGAGTTTTTAAAATATGACAATTAATTATACAGGTGCAACTTATGCAAAACTGCTGTAAATCCCAAATATCAGCCCTCTTCTTGTCTTTCTTCAAAGAACTTTAAAGGCTTCTTGTCAGGGGCTTATATTTAATTTGGAGGAGCCAATATTCTGAAGATTACAACATTTTGCATTTACATTGTCTTTGTGTTTGGTTGTCAGGTCATTGCCATGTCAAAGCTGCCCCAGTTGAACTGTTGCTCCAAATATTTTCATATCTACAAGCTGAGGATCTTTGCCGAGTCTCTCAAGTCTGTGCTAGATTTGCTACAGTCTGTCAGGACGAAGCACTATGGTGTGTACAACATGCAAATAATCATGTTGTTTGAGTGTTAAATAATGCAATAGAACGTACTGCATGGTAATCAATATTCCTCTAACAAGTATTAATTACTGAACATTTCAGGAAGCAGCTTTACATGAGAGTTTTTGACACGAAAAAGCCATTCATGAGAACTGCAAAAGGACTGATAGTCAGTCAGGACTCTAAAGGGCCATCATGCTGGAGGAAAAGTTTACGAATGCTACATAATGCACATCATGTATACCAGAATAAGCAATTCCAGGCAAATAATGACAAGGTAATTAAACTACAGGTGCCTTTGTTGTATCTGAGTATTTGCATAAGTTGGCTTATATGTTAGGAAATCTTTGAATGAATATTATTAATAATATTAGCGACTTTTCTTGATCCAACTCAGTGAGAACCTCTCTCAACTCTTTCAACCCCGTGGCTCTTGGCGGAGCCGGCACTGACTTCCAACATCCAAAACTCATTGAGAATAATTTGTGTTTTAAAATTAAAATTCTATGACGTAATAAATTATATGTCTTGACTGGTGTAACTTTGAAAACTAATTAAACAGATGCAAAACATCTGACCTTTCTTACTCTAGTTTTTATCATTTATATTATCTAAGATCAAAGATACACATTACTGTAATAGCTTGAAATTTTCAGTGTTACATCACTCACTCCAGCTACTAATACTAGAGCAATCATTTCCAGTGTTGCAACATCGACACTTGCTCAATACTAGAACAATAATTTCTATGATAATTGTATCAATAACTTATAGCTTTCCTTGCTCTTTTCACAGCATCACAAGACAATACAAGAAGCCATCAACAGTGTGCCAGACAATAGCTTTATAATGGTCCATGCTGGCACATACAAAGAAAGCTTGGTCATCAATAGACCTGTAGTCATCATTGGTGTTGCGTTTGGTGACATCAGTGCAGTACAGATTGAAAGCTGTGTTGCAACTGCTGTAAACTTGGAGACAGGATGTAGTGGTGCTCTTCTAGGTCATTTGACTGTAAAGGTAACAGACTAGCACAACTATGATACTCCAGTTTTTAGTTGTTTGGTAGACAAAAGATGCATTTGCTCAGTGTAAGCATTAATCCATTGTAAATTATACACAAATAATGTACCAACGAGAACATGAAGAAATGTTGACATACATGTATATTGGACAATATAGAAACTTTATTTAATTTCACGGGTTATATATTCTATGGATTGAGGCTGACAAATACATGTATGTCTATTTTCATGGAGTACAACAGTGTCTACCAACTCTAAACCTATCTAATTATAGCTTTCAATGATGATGAAACTACCAGTCATACTGTACACCTGTTTCATGTGGTGCTATTGTTATGGCCTGGACTCATTGTTTGTACTTTTGGCTTGTTTCACAACATCCATGTAATTTTGATATCTTTTCTCCTCTTTCAGCATACTGTAAATGCATCATCCCAGTACAGCAAACATGGTTGTATAGAAATAAGTGGTGAATGTTCACCAGTTATTTTTAATTGCAGATTAACAAGTTTATCTCATGGTAACTACTGACAATACTTTTAGTCTTTTGATTGAATATTCCTTTAACAGTTGAATGTTTGACTTATGAATCTTTTTTGTAACTTTTAGCTGGAGCAACTGTGTATATCCACGGCAAAGGTGCAAGGCCTGTCATTTCAAGCTGTGTCATTTCTGATTCTGAGAATGTTGGAATTTTTGTTACTGATGGAGCCCAGGTATATATAGTGTTATACGTACGTTATCTAAGATACAGTCAAATATCTCAACTGATAACCCCATTCCAACTGACCACACCCTTTTCCCACCCCTTTTCTTACCCCCCTTCTTGATTACTTCCCTTTATCCTGTCCTGTCACTCCACAAATGTATGTTTCAGTATTTAGTTGTTCCAATGTAGTTTTGCTATGTTTCTCAGGGTCTATATGAGGACTGTGAGATCACTAACACCAAACTGGCAGGGGTGTGGGTGAGAAGCCATGCCAATCCTATCATGAGACGTAATCATGTTCACGATGGAAGAGATGTGGGTTTCTTCATCTTTGACCAAGGACTGGTAAGCATCACAACTAACCATAATGCCGTAAGGATTAGGTTAATACCCTGGTACCTTCCTCTCCTTTGGGAGCAGTTAAGCATTTCATAATATTAAAACTGAGATGTCATCACTCGAAATTTTAGCATGTAATGACATGGCAAACAGTTGCCATGATTTTATCGGAAATTGAACCAGTAACATGTGTATTACCAAAGTTTGTGTAACAACCCCCCCCCCCCCCCTCCCCCTGAACTATAGATACACCTATACCGGTATATAGTATGTGTCCTAGTGACCGCTTATGTAGCATTTCCTGGCATGGATAGGACAGATTGTTGCATTCATTGTCATCATGCCATAAATGTGCCGTTGTTTTTTCCAGGGTTACTATGAAAAGAATGACATCCATCATAATCGTATAGCAGGTCTGGAGGTGCGGTCCTGGGCCAACCCTACTGTGGTTGGTTGTTTAATTCATCATGGTATGACTGGCGGGATATATTGCCATGACGACGTAAGTATTTATCTCATATCCAACCCAACCCCTGACCTCCCCCTGCTTTGTATCAGTTGAATTTCACTTTGGTACTCACCATGTGATAGTGCATCAGTGCCTCCCCCTGCTTTGTATCAGTTGAATTTCACTTTGGTACTCACCATGTGATAGTGCATCAGTGCCTCCCCCTGCTTTGTATCAGTTGAATTTCACTTTGGTACTCACCATGTGATAGTGCATCAGTGCCTCCCCCTGCTTTGTATCAGTTGAATTTCACTTTGGTACTCGCCATGTGATAGTGCATCAGTGTTTTGTTTGTTTGTCATTACTCGGGCTTCCTGTGGAGTGCCCAAGTTATAAAATGCCGATTCTTTTTATTTCGTCGCTCCATCGCAAATCTCCAACGTCCCTACAGCACATGTGCTTGTAAATTTGCTGTACTCGATTAATGAGGGCTCGTTGGAAGTATGATAATAAGAATGTTTACCAGCTGATTGATGCCAACTTTAGTAGTGAATGAATGAATGAATGAATGAATAGACTTTATTTATGAGGGTAGCACGTGACAGTTTGTATAAACTGATGACCCTGTGGCCCTCCAGTAGTCTTGGTGGAGTGCAGTGTGGGGTGTATACCAGAACACAGTCATAGTGATGGCATGTTTCTTTTCAATTCATCTTCAAGGCTCGAGGTGAATTCTTGGAGAATAAGATCTACTCCAACAAGTACGCTGGGATATGGATTACGTCACAGAGTAACCCTACCATCAAGTACGTCATTCACAATTTAGTATACATGTATCATTAGAGTACGCCCTTAACGGCAACCCTCAGAAATGGCTGCTGCCCTGTATTATCTTAGCATTATAGAGTCGTTTTCGTATGAGTGGGAAAGTTACCGCACCGTCACCACACCGCGCCTTGCCGTATTGAAAGAGTTTGATTGGATGAGATGCATCTGTATGCTTAATTTTGATTGGTTCAGAAAGGAAGCCATTAGAGTGTCACGGTACCGTAGATTTCCCACTCATACGAAAACGACTCTATATGGATTACGTCACAAAGTAATCCTGCCATCAAGTACATCAGTCAGTGTAGTAAAAGCGTGCAAGAGATCCTTAATGACAACCCTTCAGATATGGCTGAAGCAGAGCGACGCCCTGCCCTGTGTTACTTAGTATTATAAACTGTTTTGACCTTCCCTCATTTAAAAATATTGACAGTTTATTTCTTGTCCAACAGGAATAACGAAATATTCGATGGTCAACAAGGAGGTTGGTTGATTTATTAGCTTGCGGGAATGTGGAGTAGATGGTCATTAGTTTTGTCTAACTACACTAAAAGTTACCAAGTACTGAGAGTTTGCTTGCTTATATATTCTTAGGTGTTTATGTTTTCGGAGAAGGACGGGGCTTAATAGAAAGTAATGACATTCATGGTGAGTATTACATGTATATCCCGAGATTTTCAGGGATTTCTTCTTGGCACATTAGTAGTTAATGCACGCTCTAGAACCCACTTTGTCAATCGCACGCTCGATATTCCAATCCCAACAGGTTTCCATATGTCCAATGCACTTCTCCAAAAGCGTGCGTTCATCCTCTGATTTTACAATGCATTTGATGTCTCCTCGGTTACCCTGGTCCCTGAGGTGCTCAAAAGTCCCGGGGGTACTCCCGGAAATTTAGGATAGGGGTGTACCGCCGGGATGTCGAAACCCTGACCCTATTTAAGGATGGAAAATTTGAAAATTCATACCCTTTCCAAGGATTTGTAACTGAAATATAGACCCAATTTATTGAAAAAGTTAATACTATTCCTTTGGAAATCGCTAATATCAGAAATACATACGCTGGCTGTTACGCTAAGTGGATTTTTTTATCAAAATAAAAAAGTGTACCCAATTTAAAGATCGAATATTTTATTTTATGGTGAAAAAGCAAAATATGGTACCCAATTTAAGGATCTGGAGGTTCAAAAACCATACCCTATTCGGGGGCACATACCTATATAGCATCCCCGGGTCAAAAGTATGGTAAGGGAGAATGGTCTGCCTCTGGGACCAGGGTACTCCTCGGTCGGAGTCGCGTTGGAGAAAGGCTAACTTGCAGTGTTTTAATATTTCGATAACGATGACTTCATTTCTAACATTTTCATGTGCAACTTTGATGTCAAGGTTTTACCTCGTTAGTTTTGTTTTTTATTTATTGTTTTTTGTCTCATTTCAGACAACGCGTTAGCTGGGATTCAAATACGAACAAAGAGTAACCCAATCGTACGATGTAACAAGATACACAGTGGTCTTCACGGTGGTATTTATCGTAAGTCATTTCAAACCTACAATAGAGGGTACAGATATGGTGCAAGGGACGTTCTCGTATGAGTGGGAAACCTGTGATCCCAGGGCGGAGATGATCGTTGAAAAAATTTGAATTAAACTCCCCCTAAAGGAGACCAATCTGGGCGTGGCTTAAGCTTTATTTGACCCCTAAAACAGGCCAGACACCAACGCTTTATGACGAAGCCTCCTTTGCAGACGTTTTAGTTGGTTCGCTTTTCTCCCACCACTAAAACGTCTGCAAAGGAGGCTAAGTATGACGGCGTTTTCGATTTCTTCACGTGCAACCCTAAATGATACCTTGGTGGCTAAAAATATTGACGTTCTGTCATGAACACCCCAAGTGATACCAAAAGAGAGACGACGATCATCCCCACCTCTTTTACATCGGATTCTCTCACCCCACCGGTCTGCGATGCGGGCTTACGGTGGTACGATCACGGAATATCGAGGTTACTGCCCGGCCGGGTTTTGGTACAGTTATGGCACTTCCCATTTACACGAAAACGACTCTAGTGCGGCGAGTAACCGGCATGGACATGATCTACACATGCGCTGTTTGTTGTATCAATGTGTAGGACATGATCTACACATGCGCTGTTTGTTGTATCAATGTGTAGGACATGATTTACACATGCGCTGTTTGTTGTATCAATGTGTAGGACATGATCTACACATGCGCTGTTTGTTGTATCAATGTGTAGGACATGATCTACACATGCGCTGTTTGTTGTATCAATGTGTAGGACATGATCTACACATGCGCTGTTTGTTGTATCAATGTGTAGGACATGATTTACACATGCGCTGTTTGTTGTATCAATGTGTAGGACATGATTTACACATGCGCTGTTTGTTGTATCAATGTGTAGGACATGATCTACACATGCGCTGTTTGTTGTATCAATGTGTAGGACATGATCTACACATGCGCTGTTTGTTGTATCAATGTGTAGGACATGATCTACACATGCGCTGTTTGTTGTATCAATGTGTAGGACATGATCTACACATGCGCTGTTTGTTGTATCAATGTGTAGGACATGATCTACACATGCGCTGTTTGTTGTATCAATGTGTAGGACATGATCTACACATGCGCTGTTTGTTGTATCAATGTGTAGGACATGATTTACACATGCGCTGTTTGTTGTATCAATGTGTAGGACATGATTTACACATGCGCTGTTTGTTGTATCAATGTGTAGGACATGATTTACACATGCGCTGTTTGTTGTATCAATGTGTAGGACATGATCTACACATGCGCTGTTTGTTGTATCAATGTGTAGGACATGATTTACACATGCGCTGTTTGTTGTATCAATGTGTAGGACATGATTTACACATGCGCTGTTTGTTGTATCAATGTGTAGGACACGATCTACACATGCGCTGTTTGTTGTATCAATGTGTAGGACATGATCTACACATGCGCTGTTTGTTGTATCAATGTGTAGGACATGATCTACACATGCGCTGTTTGTTGTATCAATGTGTAGGACATGATCTACACACATGCGCTGTTTGTTGTATCAATGTGTAGGACATGATCTACACATGCGCTGTTTGTTGTATCGATGTGTAGCTCTAATGTAATTTCATGTTTTTTTCATTTAGCATGAAGGCGGTCAAGGATTGATTGAGGAGAACGAAATCTTTAGTAATACATTAGCGGGTGTATGGATAACCACAGGTACGAACTGACATGAACGTGAGCCTGTCATGGCTAACCGTGGTTAATCAAGACTGTTATGGTCAACTGAGCCTGTCATGGCTAACCATGGTTAATCAAGACTGTTATGGTCAACTGAGCCTGTCATGGCTAACCATGGTTAATCAAGACTGTTATGGTCAACTGAGCCTGTCATGGCTAACCATGGTTAATCAAGACTGTTATGGTCAACTGAGCCTGTCATGGCTAACCATGGTTAATCAAGACTGTTATGGTCAACTGAGCCTGTCATGGCTAACCATGGTTAATCAAGACTGTTATGGTCAACTGAGCCTGTCATGGCTAACCATGGTTAATCAAGACTGCCATGGTCAACTGAGCCTGTCATGGCTAACCATGGTTAATCAAGACTGCCATGGTCAACTGAGCCTGTCATGGCTAACCATGGTTAATCAAGACTGTTATGGCCAACTGAGCCTGTCATGGCTAACCATGGTTAATCAAGACTGCCATGGTCAACTGAGCCTGTCATGGCTAACCATGGTTAATCAAGACTGCCATGGTCAACTGAGCCTGTCATGGCTAACCATGGTTAATCAAGACTGCCATGGTCAACTGAGCCTGTCATGGCTAACCATGGTTAATCAAGACTGCCATGGTCAACTGAGCCTGTCATGGCTAACCATGGTTAATCAAGACTGTTATGGTCAACTGAGCCTGTCATGGCTAACCATGGTTAATCAAGACTGCCATGGTCAACTGAGCCTGTCATGGATAACCATGGCTAATCAAGACTGTTATGGTCAACTGAGCCTGTCATGGCTAACCATGGTTAATCAAGACTGCCATGGTCAACTGAGCCTGTCATGGCTAACCATGGCTAATCAAGGCTGTTATGGTCAACTGAGCCTGTCATGGCTAACCATGGTTAATCAAGACTGTTATGGTCAACTGAGCCTGTCATGGCTAACCATGGCTAATCAAGACTGTTATGGTCAACTGAGCCTGTCATGGCTAACCATGGCTAATCAAGGCTGTTATGGTCAACTGAGCCTGTCATGGCTAACCATGGCTAATCAAGGCTGTTATGGTCAATCAAATGTAACGGTTTTGTTTATTTGTTGTACAGGAAGCTCTCCAACACTGCGATATAACAGAATCCACAGCGGCAAACAGGTTTGACACATATTTCACTCATATACTTAGCTACTGATAAACTAAACCATAAACTCCAACGACTAAACAGAATAATTGATGAACTACCATTTTAAAATAAGACCTGTTTGACCTTTGGTCTAATCGTAAATGGACTTAAACTAACCTTTAAACTTGACGTAAACTCGATCTTTTTGATAAACTTTTGCGTGTAGGATTTGGACCTAAACTCTCTCGGCTCAACTGCTAAAACAACGAACGCAACTCATGGGTATTTGGCTGTCAGTACATCTGATGTGATGCCAAAGTGGCTACCCAAATGACACAATCTAGACACGTGCAATCGCCACAAAACGTACAGACATCTACATACTATCACTGCTTCGCCCCTTTATCTTGGAAATGTATCATCATCATCATCACCAACACCACCTTCATTATCAACAGTGTCTTCATCACTATCATCATCATCACCATCACCACCTTCATTATCAACAGTGTCTTCATCACTATCATCATCATCATCATCATCACCACCACACCACCTTCATTATCAACAGTGTCTTCATCTCTATCATCATCATCATCACCAACACCACCTTCATTATCAACAGTGTCTTCATCACTATCATCACCATCACCACCTTCATTATCAACAGTGTCTTCATCACTATCATCATCATCATCACCAACACCACCTTCATTATCAACAGTGTCTTCATCACTATCATCGCCATCACCACCTTCATTATCAACAGTGTCTTCATCACTATCATCACCAACACCACTTTCAGTATCAACAGTGTCTTCATCACTATCATCATCATCATCATCACCAACACCACCTTCATTATCAACAGTGTCTTCATCGCTGTCTTCATCACTATGATCATTATCATCAACAACACCACCTTCATTATCAACAGTGTCTTCATCACTATCATCATTATCATCACTAACACCACCTTCATTATCAACAGTGTCTTCATCTCTATCATCATCATCATCACCAACACAACCTTCATTATCAAGAGTGTCTTCATCACTATCATCATCATCACCAACACCACCTTCATTATCAACAGTGTCTTCATCACTATCATCATCATCACCATAATCCGCATCATCACAAGCATCATTAGCATAATGATCATCACCACTACCATCACCACAATCCTCAACATCACCACAACCATAATTATCATTACCATCACCATCATCAGCAGCAGCAGCAGCAGCAGCAGCCACTATCTTCATCATCATTATCATCGTCATCGTCATCATCGCCGCCGCCACTATCATCATCACAGTCTTCACCACCAACCACCATCATCGACCATCACTCTCTTCTTACTCTGCCATCACGTGACCGTAGTAAGGCTCGATCTGCGCATGCTCTAATCCTTTTCTAAATTACTTTGCAGAATCAAAAGAACCACAAAGACTCGACGGGACATCGAACATAAAAGCTAATGTTAGTTCTTAAACTGTTGAACAACTTTGTCATAAACGCTCTCCATTAAACTTCAAACTAAACTAAAGCAACTCGACAGCCTTCAGCGTTCATCTAAACTAAAGCAACGACACAGCCTTTAGCATTCATCTAAACTAAAGCAACGACACAGCCTTTAGCATTCATCTAAACTAAAGCAACGACACAGCCTTTAGCATTCATCTAAACTCATTCAAAAACTAAAATCCATTCGTAGCTTAACGTAATTCTAAACTAAAATCCATTCGTAGCTTAACGTAATTCTAAACTAAACATTTATTTTAACTTAAAAAGCGCAGAAATCATATTGAACTAAAGTCTTCATTAAACAATCTTGCATTCAATTAAACCATTCAAACTGTAAATCTACTGATCTCATTTTGATTTAATACAAAACACATGGCGTCGGTGTTCGTTGCTAATATGTACATCGTTTGTTGATAGGTTGGGGTGTACTTTTATGACGGTGGGTGTGGCACGCTGGAAGATAACGATATATTTAATCATAAATATTCAGGAATACAAATACGGTGAGTTTGCTCTTTGAAAAATCAACTGATAATATCCGGTCAGCGTTATCTCACTACCGCATCTACGAGAGTCGTTGCTGTTGTTAGTTGTTGTCTTTTTTCTTTTTTTTTTAAGTTGTTGTCAGTTGCTACCGTCGTTTCTGATGATGATGACGATTATGATGCCATGATGATGGCTGCTATTACTGCTTTTGTTGCTGCTCCAGTTTCTATTTCAACTCAAATCTAACGTGAAAATGTTTTTTCCCTCGACTACAGTTCCAGCAGTAACCCGTTGATTCGGAGGAACAAAATTTGGGGAGGACAAAATGGCGGCGTCCTCGTATATAACGAAGGTATGTGCTGACATCTCATTCTCCATCTAGTACCGGCACTTTAGAACAGAACTCAATGTCGCTCAATTTAGCCTCATTTGGACTTGGTTAGCGCAGACTTAGTCAATGAATAGTCCGTAACCAGCGTAGAGAATTAGGGGAGGGGTCAGTGAATGTAGGTAAGGCCAGAACCGACACAGGAATCCCGAACGCTCGCGCACTTGTAGGCGCTAACTTTATTGCAGCTAGTGACCGATTTACCAATGTTCTGTGGTATTTACTTGTATTGTTACTGTGTCCAGGAATGGGGTTATTGGAAGAGAACGAAATCTTCGACAATGCCATGGCTGGTGTCTGGATCAAGACCGAAAGCAACCCAGTGCTGAGGAAAAATAAAATTCACGATGGCCGCGAAGGAGGGATTTGTATATTCAACGGTGGGAAAGGTTCGTATTCCTGTCTTTCTTCTCAACAAAATATGAAATAATTATTTATTTAATGATTCCCCAAAGGCAGGTAAACGCAATTAGTAACTTTTTTAAATTGGTGTTCAATTTTTAACCAATGCTTTTCATTTTGTAGGTGTTTTAGAAGAAAATGAGATATTCAGGAACACGCTGACAGGTAAATTGAAAGAAAATTAACTCCACTGATTGATTTATATTTTAATTTCTTCACTGCGTTGGCGTTGGGCTCCCTGTGGTGTTGGAACCTTTCATGATCAGAATTGATAACATTGATAAGTTGGGAAATAATCTTTTGATTTTGCTCTTTTAGGAGTCCTGATTAGTACTTCAAGCTTTCCTGTTCTGAGAAACAACAGGATTTACGATGGTGGGGCTGCTGGAATAGAGATTACCAACAACGCAGGTTCGTCGTGGGTGTCTTGTTTTCATTCAATTACTATTCATTTTTCCATTCGATTTTTCATTCATTTTCTTCAATCATTTTTTCATTCATTTTTTCATTCATTTTTTCAATCGTTTTTCATTCTTTTTTCCATTCATTTTTTCATTCATTTTTTCAATCGTTTTTTCATTCATTTTTTCATTCATTTATTCATTCATCTTTCCATTCATTTTTTCATTCGTTTTTTCATTCATTTTTTCAATCGTTTTTTTATTCATTTTGTCATTCATTTTTTCATTCGTTTTTTCATTCATTTTTTCAATCGTTTTTTTATTCATCTTTCCATTCATTTTTTCATTCGTTTTTTCATTCATTTTTCCAGGAGGTTTTTTAGAAGATAACGAAGTTTTCAACAACCGTTTTGATGGCATCTGTTTGGCAACTGGCGTCAAGCCAAAATTAAAAAGTAAGTTACTGTTATTAAAACTCACTATATGAATGTGCCTTCTGGCGGAGAAATAAGCAGAGGAAATTTGTGCTCAAAGTTGCACACGTCTTGATTGTTCGATCTGCGATAATCAAGCACTTTTGTCGGAACTCTCTGAGGACAATACAGGTCGCATATCAGCGTAAAGTTGCCGATAAATGAACCACAATGTTCACACGAAGAACCATCACAACAAGCTTCCTTGTGTGAACAGATGAAGAGGAATTGTGTTCTAAAAACTGTGGGTTTTTTTTTTCCAGATAATAAAGTTTACAGCAATAGAGGTGAAGTTGAGCATGCTGTCGATGGTGGTCTGTGTCTGTTTCAAGTATCTGGAAACTCTTGTTATCCGATGCATGACTTTTACAAGTAAGTATCCTGTCACGCAACTCACTATCACGCAATCTACGAAGTTTGCTGTCACGCAATCCACCAACTTTAAAGATATTGTCACGCTACGCCATTAGTCTCCATGAATAGACATATAGTAGCAAGCCAATCAGATTGCAAGATATGTGACAGACCACTAATACGAGATATAACCAACCATTCTCTCACAAGTAAATCCACTCTGCATGCGCGCGTTTAGGAGCTGCACTATCGAACTAACTCGTCTTTGTTACTCTCTCTCTTGCACTTAGATGTAACACATGTGGCACGACCGATGGTTTTGCAATTTGTGTGAGTTGTGTCAATAAATGTCACGAAGGACACAGCGTTAGTTTTGTCAGACATGACAGGTAAGATCCTCTTCTTGGCAAACTTTAACTGGTTTTATTTCCCACGCCTTTCAATGACCTACAATTCCTCGCTTGTCTGCAGGTTTTTCTGTGACTGTGGAGCTGGTTCTACTGGCATCAAGTGTAAGCTGACAGGCGAGTTGTCGCGTCCAGCGGTTTCCTGTATCAGCAGCAGAAATGCGCACACGTGTGGTGCTGAAGGGGCAGAGGATCAACACAACGACATTGAATCACCTCTGAGTTGATGATACTCTAATTTAGGCAATTCCTAGTTCTTTTTGAATTGATAGATTTTATTTAACGTTTTAAGAAAATTAGCTTTATTTTAAATTACAATTGGCCTTTTTCTCTACATTTAGAGCGCATTTTAAACCTACAGATAGTCAATCTAAATCTACCTTGTTACATTGATGTCGTCTTAGTTTGTATCAAACTGCACCTACAGATAATAACTAGATTTTGTATAACTATTAAAGAACGCGCAATTCTACACGGCTTTACACACGACGCCACAGTCGTACTTAACATTACGCTGCACGATCACAACACGGTACTGCACGGTCACATCACGATACTGCACGATTACAACACGGTACTGCACGATTACAACACGGCCACTACACGGTCACATCACGATACTGCATGATTACAACACGGTACTGCACGATTACAACACGGTCACTACACGGTCACAACACGTTACTGCACGATCACAACACGGTACTGCACGATCACATCACGATACTGCACGATTACGACACGGTGCTGCACGGTTACAACACGGTCACGATACTGCACGATCACAACACGGAATTGTACGATTACGACACGTTACAGCACGGTCACAACACGGAATTGCACGGTCGCATCACGATACTGCACGATCACAACACGGTACTACACGATCACAACACGTTACTGTACACTCACTGCACGGTCACAACACGGAATTGTACGATCACAACACGTTACAGCACGGTCACAACACGGAATTGCACGGTCACAACACGGCGCTTCTCTATACAGTCACAAAATCTTCTCTATATATGCTTACATTTAACTTCAAGTTAATAATATATATAATACAAAGATTATTTAGTATTTCCCTTAAATAATTTAATATTTGTATATTCAATATATTTATGATAAAATCAAGCCTTCGGCACAAACCATTCATACGTGAGATCAACTATTTATATTCTGTGATATAGTAACATGAATATAGTGATTCCAATAAACCTGGGCACTACTAATTAGCTGTCAGTGTTTATTAATTAGATGCAAAGAAACAAAAGAAAACAGTGAGTGTCTAATAGTGTGTATTGGTGTAGTTAGTAATGCCCAGGTTTATTGGAATCACTCTAGCTTATCATACCTCCTAGTTCATCAAAAGTTATTTCACCCTTAATTTATACACACAGCTTTGAATAAAGACGTTTTATAGCATCTTATTGGTTATTCGAAATCAGAGTTAGCGCGCAGAAGGAATATTACAAGAGCCATAAGAAATATTACAACAGCCATAAACCGTGGCTGTAAATAGGCGCAGTGTAGTTAGTGCGCACAGAAGAATTATTACAACAGCCATAAACCATGGCCTGTAAATAGGCGCAGTGTAGTTAGTGCGCACAGAAGAATTATTACAACAGCCATAAACCATGGCCTGTAAATAGGCGCAGTGTAGTTAGTGCGCACAGAAGAAATATTACAAGAGCCATAAACCATGGCCTGTAAATAGGCGCAGTGTAGGTAGTGCCGCACAGAAGAAATATTACAAGAGCCATAAACCATGGCCTGTAAATAGGCGCAGTGTAGTTAGTGCGCGCAGAAGAAATATTACAACAGCCATAAACCATGGCCTGTAAATAGGCGCAGTGTAGTTAGTGCGCGCACAGAAGAAATATTACAAGAGCCATAAACCATGGCCTGTAAATAGGCGCAGTGTAGTTAGTGCGCGCAGAAGAAATATTACAACAGCCATAAACCATGGCCTGTAAATAGGCGCAGTGTAGTTAGTGCGCACAGAAGAAATATTACAAGAGCCATAAACCATGGCCTGTAAATAGGCGCAGTGTAGTTAGTGCGCACAGAAGAAATATTACAACAGCCATAGACCGTGGCCTGTAAATAGGCGCAGTGTAGTTAGTGCGCGCAGAAGAAGAATATTACAAGAGCCATAAACCATGGCCTGTAAATAGGCGCAGTGTAGTTAGTGCGCGCAGAAGAATTATTACAACAGCCATAAACCATGGCCTGTAAATAGGCGCAGTGTAGTTAGTGCGCGCAGAAGAAATATTACAAGAGCCATAAACCATGGCCTGTAAATAGGCGCAGTGTAGTTAGTGCGCGCAGAAGAATTATTACAACAGCCATAAACCATGGCCTGTAAATAGGCGCAGTGTAGTTAGTGCGCGCAGAAGAAATATTACAAGAGCCATAAACCATGGCCTGTAAATAGGCGCAGTGTAGTTAGTGCGCGCAGAAGAATTATTACAACAGCCATAAACCGTGGCCTGTAAATAGGCGCAGTGTAGTTAGTGCGCGCAGAAGAAATATTACAACAGCCATAAACCGTGGCCTGTAAATAGGCGCAGTGTAGTTAGTGCGCACAGAAGAAATATTACAAGAGCCATAAACCATGGCCTGTAAATAGGCGCAGTGTAGTTAGTGCGCAGTGTATTATTACAACAGCCATAAACCGTGGCCTGTAAATAGTAGTTAGTGCGCACAGAAGAATTATTACAACAGCCATAAACCATGGCCTGTAAATAGGCGCAGTGTAGTTAGTGCGCACAGAAGAAATATTACAAGAGCCATAAACCGTGGCCTGTAAATAGGCGCAGTGTAGATACAGAGGGAGGGAGGGGGGGGGGTGGATAGACAGCTCGTACTTTGTGGTATGTTTGCGTTTAGATTGAATTTCGGTTATATAATTATTGCCGGACACGACATAAAAATAAACAAAAATATTGGACACGCTGCCATGTGTTACGTGATCGACCTTCTAGATGAGTAAATAAGTGATAACGACGTGATCCACCAAACAGCGACGTTGCGCCAAAAGATTGCCATGTTCAAGCCACGCCCTCCACATCTGATAACAGGTGTTTACCGTCTGTTGTTGTTACCATGGTTACCGATTTTATCACCCTTTAGCAAGACATCAGGCTATCGTCCTTTGGTGTTTGCAGTGGTCTTCAGTGTTGCGGTAAAACACTAAAGACAGTCGTGTCACCTTTTTACCGATAAAACTTAATGCTCTTCAATTGTGAACAGACGGACTTTATTGAAACACTAAGCTTATCGATCACTCGACACAGGATCGAGGCCCAATGAATCGTGCACAACTATAACAGAGTTTGAGCTGATCGAAGTGGATTCAAGGGGTATATAGAATTGCACAGACATCGTATGTACTTCATGGAATCATATTAAAGACTACGTCACGATGAAAACTAATGTCTAAACTTCCTCTGTTCAATTTGTTTGACGTCAGTCACCCTTTCTTGGTGACCAATCGATTGGGTTTATTCCTACTAGTAACACGCCTGGAGGTCGTGGCGAAAAAGATCCTTTAGCGGTTTGTACTTTCACCAAAATTGCTCATATAGAGCTGTTTTCCTTTTTATGTAGATATTTGACATTGTCATCAGTCGTCGGCTTCTCTTTCCTACCAAGAGCGAATAAAGGAGTTACAGTTTGTATATGGCCAACATTTTCCCCCAATTCGAGACGGCCATGTGGTATTGTTTGAAGAGAAAAAATTCGTATTGACCATGCAATAGGATTCAATTGAAGCAAGTTGCACAGACCACCCACCTTTCACTTCATCTGTTCCATGTAATTAAAATAATATATGACTAAAAAACGCTAAAAAGCACTGAATATAAATTATCTTCTCCCTCGGACGATCGCTCTACAGTGGGTTTTGAGTTCACTTGTAGATGATGTCATGTTGTTTGCCTTCAGGACGTCTGAATAAAAAAGGAAGAGTGGTGGTATAAAGTGTATGTACTATCTGTCTGTTATTCAAATAAATGTCAGCTTTTTCTTTCCTTTCTTTCTTAACTATCTAAACAAAGCCTGCTCAGAAATGAAGTTCAGTCCATTAGTCCGATCGTTTTCCACCGAACAGCTCCGGATATAGACCATTGCGACAAACCATTTCGGAGACAATTGATTTGAATCCTTGTTGCTCTTAACAAAAACATCTCCAAAACAACCGCTGCTGATGAGCTGATCTGATCTTTTCGATCCGACCGCTAGCCAATTCTCACATTGGCTGGTGTCAAACAAATTAAATCATTCATGGCACTGAATCATTATTACTGTCGGTCATGCAAGAATATGCACTTACTTAACGATGCAAAGCTAAAACAAAGACTACCACTACAGACATCGTCCAATGCACACTCTTTTAGGCTTTAGTCTCGCGATAATCCAAAAATGCTTCGTTAATGAAACTATCTTTCTCGAGGTTCACTAGTGTTTTCAGCGTCATAAGTTCGTGTGTGTGAATGGGAACTAGCAGCAATGTCGAATGAAGAAAAAGAACCAAAAATCCACGAAAATGAACCTGAAAATCAAAACTCCAAGCAGAGCATTTTGGAAGATGGGAAAGCTCTTCGTGACAAACAGTACAAACGAGCTATAATTTCAATTGGCGTTTTCATTTCCTTGGCCTGGATTCTTGGACGGTATGGCTATAGCATCTTCTGGTTTTTCGTTTTGATCGCATTGTTGATGCTTTGGTGGAAGTGCAAGATTTCCTGGCTTCTGGAACTCGTGTGTAAAGATGCAGATCTCGAAGCACGTCGAGAGCGAGCTTTCAACAACTCTGAAACTGTCGAGTGGTTGAATTTTATCATCAATAGATGGTAAGAGGATTATGAACACCGTTTTTTTGTTGTCGTTTTTATAATAGTTTTTTGCATAAAAATATAGTTTAATCTTTGATCTCCTAATTCCTGCAAGCATTGTTGCATAGCTTAGGCTTTCTAAGCTTTTTATCACCAAGTCATTTGTTGACAATGTAGAGAATTTTTGTACTAAGCGCCACGCTCACAAACGTGTAAATAAAATATAATTTACAATGTTTGTATGCATTAAACATTGATTTATGGTCGCGTAATCGCAGAGATCTGACAAAAATTGTTTTCATCTTCACTAGTTTATTTGTTTGTTTCTTATTTTTCGTATGTTCTTGTGGGGGGTAGGGAGGGGGTTGTGGTTTGTTTTGCTTTTGTTTGTTTGTAGCTACCATACTTACTTATTAGTTTACTGTATTTATTTATCTACTTGCGTAGTTTTTGCTTACTTGTCACATTATCTTTCTAGAGTATACTTCACTTTACTAGTTTTCGTATTGATTTTGATCTATAATATTTGCTTCTATTCTCATTCAGGCTTGTTTTCAGTGACGAATCTCTTTTATTATTGATTAAAAACAGTCTGGATCCGCTGCTTGAATCCTGTCTCCCTCCATTTATCGGTACGATTTAATTCTAACTAAATAACGTTGCTGCTAATGATTCTCTCCTACTATATACTGCTTGTGGTCACTAGACGTTAGGCTTATAATATATTTATATATTTAAACTAGTACATATAGGTAAAGATCAAGTTCAAATCATACTAGTATATACATACTCAGTACAGTGCAATTTAGAAAAGTGTGAAATAGTACTAACTTTAAATAGTACTAAATAGTGCTATTTCTATTGTTTTCTATTGTTTCATTAGTGCTATTTAGTACTAATTAGCTATTTAGTTTTCAAGCTTTTCTAAGTTGCACTCTAGTATATATATTTTTTTTCTATTTTTATTTTATTTTTAATAGTTGTATAAAGCGCATCTGAACAACTATTTGCTAATTTGCGCTATATACATCTTTATTTATTATTATTATTACAACTACTCGGGGCAATTATCAACAATATTTAATATCAACAAAAGTTGAAATGAAGAGTTCGTTAGTACCCACGCCCCCTCACTTACTCACGATTGGTACTTGCTGCTTTAATTGACTTTTACAGCTGTCTCAGAAAACGTCGACGGTGACAGACCGCAAGGGAACATGGGAAATATTGTTGGGTTGGTTGTTTTCTAGTCCTCGAATAGCCGAGATATTGAACCAATCAGATTGCACGATATATGTAGGTTCATGTGTTTTATTCTATCATTAAACCACGTGCAGCAGCCATCGAAGTCAGTGATTTCACCCTTGGTACCAGAACACCATACATACAACACGTGACAGCCTATGACAGCTTTGACGACCTTCAAAAGCTTCGTGCCACGGCTTTTAGTATGAGACAGCCTCCAGGGGACCTGATGACGCGGCCCAAGTACAGGGCTGTTCTTGACCTGGATATCGGACTGGCCTCGCCTGATGCAAGATTTGTCATCCGTATTAGACTTGGAAATAAAGGGTACATAATAAGAGACATTGCGCGTTGTCATATTTAGCGCTTTGAAATTAATTGGTCAATTGGTCGTAAAGTAAAGCTATCTTTTCTACGCTGCGTTGCGCAAAAAGTCCTGTCCAAGTACCGCGCATGCCCGCCATTGTATCGTGAGTGCTTCCTACACAACGGCCAAGCAAATTACTACCAGCAAATTACTCCACAAGCTAGTGTCTTGCTTGAAATGTAAAGCCTCATTCAATATTCAATGATATCATTCACTCTACTGGTTTTAATCTCGACTATAAGTAGAATGATTCCATCAACGAGCACAAAAAATGAAGCAAGTTAGTGGCACGATTTCTTCTCTCTTAACATTGAAACTGGGGTGTCTTCTTAACTTAAATGTGCTATGCTGTGCTGCGTTTAATCATCTCTGGCGCCTACGTTCATGTACTAACGCCCACAACGATTAGCAAACACTTCGACTGAGGTTTTGCGGTCAACTTAAGTCACTTTAATTTACTTTTATTTTTTTTCCAGACTTCTTGGAACAGAGACAGAAATTGCGGTGGAGGATTTTCAAATTAGCGGCAGAATGCAGTTGGTTTTACAGTTCAATCGAAACATCGCTTTTCCACACTTGGCATCTCTGTCGTTTTGTTTCCTGGAGGAGTAAGTAATGACTGAATGTCATAAGTTATTTCACGTCTATTGATAGACTCGAGGGATGATCCAGGATTTGTCGCCGTGTTTGACGTTTATGACTCTTGGTGAGATAAGATGATGGTGAGATGATTATGATGGTATAGTAGTGATGATGGTAACTACAGGTCTTGTTCATTGTTGTTGTTGTTGCTGTTGTTGTTGTTGGTATTGTTGCTCATGGTTGTTGTTGTTGATGGTTGTTGCTAGTGGTTGTTTTTGTTGTTGTGCTCATGGTTGTTGTTGTTGTTGTTGTTGTTGTTGTTGCTAGTGGTTGTTGATGATTGTTGCCGTCATTGTTAATGTTTGTTATTGTTGCTCATGGTGGTTGTTGATAGTTGTTGCTCGTGGTTGTTGTTGTGTTGTTGTTGTTGTTGCTCGTGGTTGTTGATGATTGTTGTCATTGTTAATGTTTGTTGTTGTTGTTGCTCATGGTGGTTGTTGTTGTTGTTGCTTGGTTGTTGTTGTTGTTGCTCGTGGTTGTTGTTGTTGTTGTTGCTCGTGGTTGTTGTTGTTGTTGTTGCTCATGGTTGTTGTCATTGTTAATGTTTGTTATTGTTGCTCATGGTGGTTGTTGTTGTTGTTGTTGTTGTTGTTATTATTATTATTGTTTTTGTTTTGTGTTGTTGCTCGTGGTTGTTAATGATTGTTGTCATTGTTAATGTTTGTTATTGTTGCTCATGGTGGTTGTTGTTGTTGTTGTTGTTGTTGTTGTTGTTGTTCGTTTGCTGCTCGTGGTTGTTGTTTGTTGTTGTTGTTGCTCGTGGTTGTTGTCATTGTTAATATTTGTTATTGTTGTTTGCTCATGGTGGTTGTTGATGGTTCTTGTTGTTGCTGCTCGTGGTTGTTGTGGTTGTTGATGGTTTGTTGTTCGTGGTTGTTGTTGTTTGTTGTTGCTCGTGGTGTTGTTGTTGTTGTTGTTACGTTGCTCGTGGTTGTTGTTGTTGCTGCTGCTCGTGGTTGTTGTTGTTGTTGGTTGTTGTTGCTCGTGGTTGTTGTTGTTGCTTGCTGCTTGTTGTTGTTGCTCGTGATTGTTGTTGTTGCTGCTCGTGGTTGTTGTTGTTGTTGTTGCTGCTGCTCGTGGTTGTTGTTGTTGTTGTCATGTTGTTGTTGTTGTTGCTCATGTTGTTGTTGTTGTTGTTGTTGTTGTTGTTGCTCGTGGTGTTGTTGTTGTTGTTGTTGTTGTTGTTGTTGTTGTTGTTGTTGTTGCTCGTGGTTGTTGTTGTTGTTGCTCGTGGTTGTTGTTGTTGTTGTTGCTCATGGTCGTCGTTGTTGTTGTTGTTGTTGCTGCTGCTCGTGGTTGTTGTTGTTGTTTGTTGCTCGTGGTTGTTGTTGTTGTTGTTGTTGTTGTGCTGCTCGTGGTTGTTGTTGTTGTTGTTGTTGCTGCTCGTGGTTGTTGTTGTTGTTGTTGCTCGTGGTTGTTGTTGTTGTTGTTGCTGCTGCTCGTGGTTGTTCATGTTGTTGTTGTTGCTTGTTGTGGTGTTGTTGTTGCTGCTGCTGCTCGTGTTGTTTGTTGTTGTTCGTGGTATTGTTGCTCGTGGTTGTTGTTGTTGCTGCTGCTCGTGGTTGTTGTTGTTGCTGCTGCTCGTGGTTGTTGTTGTTGTTGCTGCTCGTGTTGTTGTTGTTGTTGTTGTTGTTGTGGTTGTTGTTGTTGCTGTTGTTGTTGTTGTTGTTGTTGCTCATGGTTGTTGTTGTTGCTCGTTGTTGTTGTTGTTGTTTGTTGCTGCTCGTGGTTCGTGGTTGTTGTTGTTGTTGTATTGTTGCTGCTGTGGTTGTTGTTGTTGCTGCTGTTGTCGTGGTTTGTTGTTGCTGCTGCTGCTGCTGCGTGCTCGTTGTTTGTTGTTGTTGCTCGTCGTGGTTGTTGTTGTTGTTGTTGCTGCTCGTGGTCGTTGTTGTTGTTGTTGTTGCTGCTCGTGGTTGTTGTTGTTGTTGTTGTTGCTCGTGGTTATTGTTGTTGTTTGTTGTTGTTGTTGTTGTTGTTGTTGTTGTTGTTGTTGCTCGTGGTTGTTGTTGTTGTTGTTGCTCATGGTTGTTGTTGTTGTTGATGGTTGTTGCTCATGCTCGTGTTGTTGTTGTTGTTCGTGTTGCTCATGGTTGTTGTTGTGGTTGTTGTTGTTGTTGTTGCTCGTGGTTGTTGTTGATGGTTGTTGCTCGTGGTTGTTGTTGTTGTTGCTGGTTGTTGTTGTTGTTGCTCGTGGTTGTTGTTGTTGTGGTTGTTGATGGTTTTTGTTGTTGTTGTTGTTGCTGTTGCTCGTGGTTGTTGTTGTTGCTGCTCGTGGTTGTTGTGGTTGTTGATGATTGTTGTTTACGTTGTTATGGTTGTTGTAATACTGTTCAGTGTTAGTCATCTTGTTTCACATATTTCGATTTCCAGGCCGCAAGTAACATTTGACATCAGAATGCTTAAAGCTGTACAGCTAATGGATGTACCTCTCGTCAGACAGTGGGTCAGTCAATTGGTGAACGATACTCTTAAACTATGTGAGTATGGATTCTGCCACCAGGGTTGCTGCACATAGATAGAGTAGGCAGAAGCGTGTATTAGATCATGCGTATGAACGAGTTCGTGATTAATATGTTGCCTAGAGCTTCTCGAGTTCTGTTTTTTTTTCTCTCGTCAAGATTGCGCAATGAAAAGGACGGGGAATTTAAAAAGTCGACTTAGTTCCAATTAATTCAAGTGTTTGTCTATTTGTAGCTTTGGTAGATCCAGACAGAATATACATACCTTTGTGCGATGACCCAGAAGAACTAGCAAGAGGAGAGGAGTTCGGTAAGATGTTGCGTGGTTAATGAGACAAATGAATGCGTCGCTACGAGGAATAATTAAGTGAAGGGCGAAAGAGAAAGAAAGAAAAACAACTACAGTATAATTATTGTCTTTCATTGTGCATTTCATCTGGAGACTGCCTGTTACCAAATATGGCATTACATTTCCAAATATGGATATTGTTTTACCAAATATGGAACTTCAGTACCAAATATGGAATTTCGCTACCAAGTATGGGATTTCTTTACCAAATATGGACTTTGATGTCCAAATATGGAATGTTATTACCAAATATGGAATTTCATTACCGAATATGGAAATTCGTTGGTAAATTATATGGAATGTTATTACCAAATATGGAATTTAATTACCAAATATGGAAATTCATTAGTAAATATGGAATGTTATTACCAAATATGGAAATTCATTACCAAATATGGAATTGGCAAAATATATTTATTAATATTGTAGTCCTGTTCAAATTCTGTGATAGTTACTTGGTTGACGTTGAATGTTTTCTTGACAGCATGTGGAGTACTTACCCTTACTATAAATGGAGGGATGCAGGGACGACCTACAGGTCAGTGATTGTACGATAGATTATGTAACACTATAGCAACACGAATAAACTTACTACGACGTTGATTTATCAACAGATGATCCTTACTGGTGCGTAGTCTCCCTCGGTGAGCAGAAGATCAACACAAAGGATGTGACGTCAGACAATCCATGGAGTGATCACGTGTCTTTGTTAGTGTATAATCTGCACTATGACCGGGTAAGAAGAACATCCCCTGCAAAACTGTAGATATAGATGTCACCGATATGTATTGCTGGTTTGCAATTAATCGCATGTTGGAGATACGAATAAGCTTTGTTATCGGGCACCAACATGACCGCCATGACGTCACGTATACTGATCAACAGTTGGCCGTCAATTATTGTCCTTTCACGCTCTTGAAAATGATAGCGTTTCAGTCATCCTACAAACGATTTACTTTTGGATTCTATTTTCAGCTAACAATTAAAATAAAAGGGAAACGAAAGCTTGGAACCAAGTATACAGTAACGCAATACGACATACCATTGGCTCGATTATACCTCGATACCAGTCCATCGCAGTAAGTTAATTCCACAGGTAGCCCGAGTAATGATTATAATGACGATGGTGATGATCATGATGATCATTGATGAATGATGGTGATGAAGATGAATGCTGATGATGATGGTGAATGAGGGTGATAATAAAGATGACGATGATGATGATGATGACGATGATGATTGGTGGCGATGAAGATGAATGATGGTGATGATGAATGATGGTGATGAGATATATAAATAACAAATTCACAAGTAAACCCCACACTGCATTGATCAGTATTTATATAAATCATATTTTAGAGAAAAAGTTTTCGAGAAAGACAACTCAAAGGGCGGAAGCCTGAGCGTGCAAATAGAATACACTGCACTTCCCTTGGTTTGTCTTCCTGACGATGATGAACTAAAAACCAAGCAAGATCGAGAAGAATCAGTGAAGACCATCACAGAGAAAATAGTAGCCGATCCTGAACCAGGTATGTCTGCCAACCCATCAATCACTTGAATATGGGGAGCAACATGTACAGTGGACTTGCCGTAAGCGGACAGCTCCCGTTATTAAGCAGACAGCTCCCGGCCCGTAAGCGGACAACTCCCGTAAGCGGACACCTATAAGTTTAGTCCCTAGGATGTCCGCTGACGGAAATTCTATATTGTATGCATGTATATCTTCTTATTTCAGTATCTGGAGTAGTTCTTGTGGCCGTGCACAGTGGCGAAAGCTTGATTCCGATGGACAAAAATGGTTTGAGTGACCCTTACTGTATTCTATACGCTAACCGTACTATTGTAAGTAGAACTGTTTGAGTGACCCTTACTGTATTCTATACGCTAACCGTACTATTGTAAGTAGAACTGTTTGAGTGACCCTTACTGTATTCTATACGCTAACCGTACTATTGTAAGTAGAATACAATACAATAAACTTTATTTAAAGAGGGTTACACATGACAGTACATAGTAACTGATAACCCTGTGGCCCTCAGTAAAACTGTTTGAGATATGAAATATATACACCTATTCCAAATATCGTTGTCCGGGCCGAAAGCAACAAGCAAGAAGCTGACGACCGCAAAGGACTTTGGGAATCTCCTAATTAATTTATTTATCCGTGGTACTTGAGAAGTTATCCATACGAGCATTGAATAGCAATCATTTGGAACTATTCGGCCATTTGAAAATGCATGTTGTTAAAATGTCTACGGATGAATAAATGAATAAAGGAGAAAGTCCCAATGCCCTGTGCGGTCGTCAGCTTCTTGCTTGCCGTGCTTTCGGCGGGGACAATGATTTTTGGAATAGGTGTATATAGAGAGAGGTCTGGGAATAGATTCGATTTGTTTCTTGTTTCTTTTGCATGGGGGGGGGGGGGGGGTGATTTGCATGGGGGGGGGGGGGGGGAAGGGGGGGGGAGTAATCATACTGACATTCTTGTGTTTCAGATGCACAAATCAGAAGTCATCAAAGAATCTTTGGATCCTGTATGGAACAGTGTTACCGAGTTTACTGTTACCAATATCAATCAGGTATTTAACGAATAGATTCCATTTTCCCGTGCGTCTGTACTCTTATAGACTTATAGATATGCACAGATGACGTCAAAATGTGGTGAGAACAAAAAAGTACACCACGAGACGAAGTCGAGTCGAGTGACTGTTGTTCTCACCACATTTTGACGTCTTCTGTGCATCTATAAGAGTACAGACGCACGGAAAAATGGAATCTGTTTTTTTTTTTATACAACAATATCAATCGGGTATACAACAATATCAATCAGGTATACAACAATATCAATCAGGTATACAACAATATCAATCAGGTATACAACAATATCAATCAGGTATACAACAATATCAATCAGGTATACAACAATATCAATCAGGTATACAACAATATCAATCAGGTATACAACAATATCAATCAGGTATACAACAATATCAATCAGGTATACAACAAATCAATCAGGGTATACAACAATATCAATCAGGTATACAACAATATCAATCAGGTATACAACAATATCAATCAGGTATACAACAATATCAATCCTTCTATATAAATTCTTTTCCAACTTCCCACAGCAAGTATGCGTCCAATACTCTTGTCTGAATTATAGTCGTTTTCGGTTCTCCAGGAAAACCATCTTGTTTTCCCCGCCCTTCCTTTCTTCCCCACTCCTTGTGTACGTAATATATTTCAACTGTGATCTTGTAATGATTCCCAGATGACGCTGTCTTTTGTGGTTCTTGACAAAGACGATTCATCGCGTGTAAAAGATGCCAGTGGTGACTTTCTTGGCTCGTGTAACTTCAGGCTATCAAAGGTAGTGATTATTGTTCGGGCTTCCTGTGGAATGCCTGAGTTGTAAAATGATGTCATAAGAGTCCACCCCTGGCGTAATGGACTTCGAACGAGCCGTAGCTAGTATGCCCTTGCATATTACTACCAAATGTAAGTTCTTATATCCTCAGTATGTCATCTTTTCCAGGAAACGCCAGTCATTCTACGCAAAGAACTTCATCTCCTTTATAAACTGAAAAGTTCGGTCATGAAATCGTCGGGAAAAGTGTGCGTGTCCATCGTGTTTAGACCAATAGCATCGGTGCGCAAATCATGTAAGTAAACATTGTGTTGAAGACATCGGTGCAGTTGTTTGTTTCTGAGAGCTGTCTATCAGTAGTAGACCCAAATAAAACCACAGGGATCCCATATAACGAGAAAGGCGCCTGTTTCAGTTCGTCCCATCGCCAGAAATGATTCACATGACTCGAAAACTATGCTCGCACAAGTCTACCTCTCTACACTCAGTTAATATACTGGCCATTTACGGTCAGTGACAGGCGCAACGGTTAAGATTTCTGGCGATGATCATGCGTTTCGAAACATGAGCGGAAGCGCAAGTTTTCAATTTGACAACTACGGGTTCCAATAGACATTTCCGATTTAGCGGCACATAAACGGGATATAGGCACATGATTATCTACCGTGGAATATACTGTGCCTATGACGCAAAATCGGAAATGTCTATTCCATTTACTGTGTTTAACTTTCCAGGGAAGCCAGAACTACCTGGTGGATTTCCAGAAGGCGAGCCGGTTGACCAGGTACCCACATTGACCGAGGCTTGTTTCCTTCACTGTAAAAGTGTTTCAATTAAAACTATTAACACGGCTACATTTGTTTTGTTGTTTTGCATGGTTAGTTTCAGAAAGATGATCCTAAATTGATGGAAGCTCTTCTCATGGCAGGTAAACAGATTCTGGATCATGTGACCAACATGGCGGCCATGTTGAGTTTGACCCCGATAAATTAAATCATCGTCGTGTTATTTCTAACAGTCTTCTCTGCATTGATGTTTGTGTATCTTGACAGAACGAGGTCGTCTTACAGTCAACGTTCACCGAGGTCGTAATTTAGTAGCAATGGACATAACAGGTAAAGTATAACACAGTCAACTCTCGCCTTGCGGATACTCTATTGCGGACACTCTGTTAGTGCGCACCCCTCACTATTGCGGACACTCTGTTGGTGCGCACACCTCGCTATTGCGGACACTCTGCTGGTGCGCACACCTCGCTATTGCGGACACTCTGTTAGTGTGCACACATCGCTATTGCGGACACTCTGTTGGTGCGCACACCTCGCTATTGCGGACACTCTGTTAGTGCGCACACCTCGCTATTGCGGACACTCTGTTGGTGCGCACACCTCGCTATTGCGGACACTCTGTTAGTGCGCACACCTCGCTATTGCGGACACTCTGTTAGTGCGCACACCTCGCTATTGCGGACACTCTGTTGGTGCGCACACCTCGCTATTGCGGACACTCTGTTGGTGCGCACACCACGCTATTGCGGACACTCTGTTGGTACGCACACCTCGCTATTGCGGACACTCTGTTGGTGCGCACACCTCGCTATTGCGGACACTCTGCTGGTGCGCACACCTCGCTATTGCGGACACTCTGTTGGTGCGCACACCTCGCTATTGCGGACACTCTGTTAGTGCGCACACCTCGCTATTGCGGACACTCTGTTAGTGCGCACACCTCGCTATTGCGGACACTCTGTTGGTGCGCACACCTCGCTATTGCGGACACTCTGTTGGTGCGCACACCACGCTATTGCGGACACTCTGTTGGTACGCACACCTCGCTATTGCGGACACTCTGTTGGTGCGCACACCTCGCTATTGCGGACACTCTGTTGGTGCGCACACCTCGCTATTGCGGACACTCTGTTGGTGCGCACACCTCGCTATTGCGGACACTCTGTTAGTGCGCACACCTCGCTATTGCGGACACTCTGTTGGTGCGCACACCTCGCTATTGCGGACACTCTGTTAGTGCGCACACCTCGCTATTGCGGACACTCTGTTAGTGCGCACACCTCGCTATTGCGGACACTCTGTTGGTGCGCACACCTCGCTATTGCGGACACTCTGTTGGTGCGCACACCACGCTATTGCGGACACTCTGTTGGTACGCACACCTCGCTATTGCGGACACTCTGTTAGTGCGCACACCTCGCTATTGCGGACACTCTGTTAGTGCGCACACTCTGTTAGATAGATAGACACCTTTATTTAAACTCAAATAAAACATCAGGGTAGTCCAGTCAGTGGCTACCTCGCTATTGCGGACAAAAGCTGGATTCCTTGCTGGCTAAAGTTACAGAGAACTAACTCTCGATATTGTGGACTCTCGTTATTACAGACACTACAAATGTAATATAAACGGAATTGAATGTACACGAGCATTGATTTTGTACACGAGTAACTTTCACTGTAACTGGATCTATATTTACCGCGTTAATTCTCCAAGGTTTTTTACTCCATTTTTTGCAGGTAAAAGCGATCCTTTTGTGACCATGCGCACAGATGACAACGTCGAGAAATTCCGCAGTAAAGTCCTCCAGAAAACTCTTAATCCTGTCTGGAATGAGACCGTAACCATAGCAATGCCAGGCGATGGAGAACACGTTACATTGGTAGGAATATTGAATGATGTTAACAATACTATTACCAGTGCTGTTCAGAGAAGCTGAACCAACAGTATTTTCTTTCGGTCTTGTCGGTGTGTAGACTTGAATGCTTTTACTGAGTTTTATGAATCGTATTCCTCAGGATGTCTGGGATAAAGACGCTTTGTCGCAAGAAAAGATGGGTAGTGTGGTATTCACAACGTCAAAGCTCAAAGACTTGACCAAGGTACAATACCTAGAATGATTAGTGTAGGGTATAGTGGGTATTGTGGTATTCACAACGTCAAAGCTCAAAGACTTGACCAAGGTACAATACCTAGAATGATTAGTGTAGGGTATAGTGGGTATTGTGGTATTCACAACGTCAAAGCTCAAAGACTTGACCAAGGTACAATATACCTAGAATGATTAGTGTAGGGTATAGTGGGTAGTGTGGTATTCACAACGTCAAAGCTCAAAGACTTGACCAAGGTACAATACCTAGAATGATTAGTGTAGGGTATAGTGGGTAGTGTGGTATTCACAACGTCAAAGCTCAAAGACTTGACCAAGGTACAATACCTAGAATGATTAGTGTAGGGAATAGTGGGTATTGTGGTATTCACAACGTCAAAGCTCAAAGACTTGACCAAGGTACAATACCTAGAATGATTAGTGTAGGGTATAGTGGGTATTGTGGTATTCACAACGTCAAAGCTCAAAGACTTGACCAAGGTACAATACCTAGAATGATTAGTGTAGGGTATAGTGGGTATTGTGGTATTCACAACGTCAAAGCTCAAAGACTTGACCAAGGTACAATATACCTAGAATGATTAGTGTAGGGTATAGTGGGTAGTGTGGTATTCACAACGTCAAAGCTCAAAGACTTGACCCGGTACAATACCTAGAATGATTAGTGTAGGGTATAGTGGGTAGTGTGGTATTCACAACGTCAAAGCTCAAAGACTTGACCAAGGTACAATACCTAGAATGATTAGTGTAGGGAATAGTGGGTATTGTGGTATTCACAACGTCAAAGCTCAAAGACTTGACCAAGGTACAATACCTAGAATGATTAGTGTAGGGTATAGTGGGTATTGTGGTATTCACAACGTCAAAGCTCAAAGACTTGACCAAGGTACAATACCTAGAATGATTAGTGTAGGGTATAGTGGGTATTGTGGTATTCACAACGTCAAAGCTCAAAGACTTGACCAAGGTACAATATACCTAGAATGATTAGTGTAGGGTATAGTGGGTAGTGTGGTATTCACAACGTCAAAGCTCAAAGACTTGACCAAGGTACAATACCTAGAATGATTAGTGTAGGGTATAGTGGGTATTGTGGTATTCACAACGTCAAAGCTCAAAGACTTGACCAAGGTACAATACCTAGAATGATTAGTGTAGGGTATAGTGGGTAGTGTGGTATTCACAACGTCAAAGCTCAAAGACTTGACCAAGGTACAATACCTAGAATGATTAGTGTAGGGTATAGTGGGTAGTGTGGTATTCATAACGTCAAAGCTCAAAGACTTGACCAAGGTACAATACCTAGAATGATTAGTGTAGGGTATAACCAAGGTACAATACCTAGAATGATTAGTGTAAAATTCACAACGTCAAAGCTCAAAGACTTGACCAAGGTACAATACCTAGAATGATTAGTGTAGGGTATAGTGGGTAGTGTGGTATTCACAACGTCAAAGCTCAAAGACTTGACCAAGGTACAATACCTAGAATGATTAGTGTAGGGTATAGTGGGTAGTGTGGTATTCATAACGTCAAAGCTCAAAGACTTGACCAAGGTACAATACCTAGAATGATTAGTGTAGGGTATAGTGGGTAGTGTGGTATTCATAACGTCAAAGCTCAAAGACTTGACCAAGGTACAATACCTAGAATGATTAGTGTAGGGTATAGTGCGTAGTGTGGTATTCACAACGTCAAAGCTCAAAGACTTGACCAAGGTACAATACCTAGAATGATTAGTGTAGGGTATAGTGGGTATTGTGGTATTCACAACGTCAAAGCTCAAAGACTTGACCAAGGTACAATACCTAGAATGATTAGTGTAGGGAATAGTGGGTATTGTGGTATTCACAACGTCAAAGCTCAAAGACTTGACCAAGGTACAATACCTAGAATGATTAGTGTAGGGAATAGTGGGTATTGTGGTATTCATAACGTCAAAGCTCAAAGACTTGACCAAGGTACAATACCTAGAATGATTAGTGTAGGGTATAGTGCGTAGTGTGGTATTCACAACGTCAAAGCTCAAAGACTTGACCAAGGTACAATACCTAGAATGATTAGTGTAGGGTATAGTGGGTATTGTGGTATTCACAACGTCAAAGCTCAAAGACTTGACCAAGGTACAATACCTAGAATGATTAGTGTAGGGTATTCACAGCGTCAAAGCTCAAAGACTTGACCAAGGTACAATATACCTAGAATGATTGATTACTGAACATTTGGCTGATAAAGCTATAACTAATTTGTTACACTAAACCTGTATACAGAAAAAGAATGGTTGAACTCTACTTTACGAGGGTGACACGTGACGATAGTACTAGTAACTGAGAAACCTGTCGCTCTCAACAACAAATAGGTTCATAAGTACTAACTGTTTATACAATTTAAAGATAGAAATATGAAAATAAAGTACGAAGTCCATATCTATCTACAAAGAGCCTCAAGTACTGTCACTTGCTTCCTGCTTCATATCACTTCACCATGGCGTACGGGCACACACTACACGACTGGATTTCATATTGTACCCACAAGATCATCGAGCAAATGCGCATTCGTTTTATGCATTAGGCTAATCTAGGTCCAATGAATTCTATCATGTGATTGGCTAGTTATTGTTAGTAAGAATGAACGACTACGCACCGCACACGAGTCACGTTGGTGATTGCTCTAAAATCGGGTCGTAGAAGACTATGCACCCACGATTAATCTCCGGCCATACGCAAGAGACCCGGCCACGATCTGAGAGAATAGATCATGGTCTTTTGTGTTACGACAGTCGAGGCGTATCGTGTGTGCAGGGGTTAAAATAAGGGTTTGTTCAATCCTAACCACAACCACTTTCTATTTATGCTTTTCAGGATCCACATCTAAAACACTGGGTGACATTGACTAATACAAAGACTGGAGAAATTCAACTGAGTTTTAAGTTTACTCCTCCCGAGGTACTAGTCAAGATTTCGATTGTCAATGATAGTGGAAAGCTAGAGATATTAAGAAATGGGAAATTGCAAATAGGATGCATTATATTTATACGAACATTTGATGAATTCTCTCTTTACCTCGTAGGAGTGTAGTCTGGTTGAAATGAACAACAACATTGTTAATGGAGGACCAGGTAAACATCGCTTAATCCTTGTACCGGTTTTGTTTTCAGAGCCGATGCCGATATGTTTCATACTTGTAGTCAATCATTGATTAGTAAATGTTTTAATGAAATGCGCCGTACTTTCGTATGTATAGAGTGCGTCAGTCCAGAAGATCTCGACCAAGATCAGCAACATCACGATAAAACAGGTACTGATTTCATTCACAGTCTTCAAATATTTTCTTTCGTTGGCTGCCGGCTTGAATATTGCGAGTTAGCAAGTTTATTAACTGGCCCAAATGCAGGATTTGTTGGTTGGTTGGATGGTTTGTCTTGTTGGTACATTGACTGGCCCAAATGCAGGATTTGTTGGTAGGTTGGATGATATGGTTTGTCTTGCTGGTACATTGACTGGCCCAAATGCAGGATTTGTTGGTAGGTTGGATGATATGGTTTGTCTTGCTGGTACATTGACTGACCCAAATGCAGGATTTGTTGGTAGGTTGTATGGTTTGTCTTGCTGGTACATTGACTGGCCCAAATGCAGGATTTGTTGGTAGGTTGGATGGTTTGTCTTGCTGATACATTGACTGACCCAAATGCAGGATTTGTTGGTAGGTTGGATGGTTTGTCTTGCTGGTACATTGACTGGCCCAAATTCAGGATTTGTTGACTAGGTTGGATGGTTTGTCTTGCTTGTACATTGACTGGCCCACATGCAGGATTTGTTGGTTGGTTGGATGATATGGTTTGTCTTGCTGGTACATTGACTGACCCAAATGCAGGATTTGTTGGTAGGTTGGATGGTTTGTCTTGCTGGTACATTGACTGGCCCAAATGCAGGATTTGTTGGTAGGTTGGATGGTTTGTCTTGCTGATACATTGACTGACCCAAATGCAGGATTTGTTGGTAGGTTGGATGGTTTGTCTTGCTGGTACATTGACTGGCCCAAATGCAGGATTTGTTGACTAGGTTGGATGGTTTGTCTTGCTTGTACATTGACTGGCCCACATGCAGGATTTGTTGGTTGGTTGGATGGTTTGTCTTGCTGGTACGCTGGTTGGCATGCTGGCTGGAAGGCAGTGTGCCTCATCGATCTGGTACATGCTCACATATAAGTAGCACAAACTTCATCTCATAGTTTCACTTTTTCTCTCCAAGGTTGGATGAAGATCCTTAAGAAGCGTCGCGTGTTTGGAGTGATTGGTCCTAAAAAGAAAACACCCAGCATAACCGTGGAACAGCGCAGAATGTCGGACCAACTTCCTGAACAAAGAAACGACTCACAACAACAAGCAATGCATCTGTCTTCAGCGACACATTCGCCAACTTCAAGCTACGAAAATCCATTTTCCTCGGACGACGAATCAAAGAACATTGCCAAAGCCAAACTACAAACTTCCCAAGCAGAACAACAAGCTACTGAAGGAAGCACGAAGATTAAGAGTAGACCAAAGTTATTATCCGTCGTGAATTCAGTTAAAACTCTTAACTGTAACAGTCCCAGGGGGTTTTCTGATGCAGAAGAGACGTCTTCATACAGTATGCGAGGGGAAAATGAATTAAGCGATGCAGACGAGCTGCTGGAAAAGAGAAAAGTGAAAGACGCTTCTCGAAACCGGAAGATGAAAGGAGTTCGCATGAGACTCAGTTCTTGGAGGTCGAAGAAGCAAAGAAGTGTAAGCGAAAGTGACATGACTTGTGTAATTGAGAAGGAATTAGAGGAAGACCAAGACTTAATGGACACCTGGTTTGCAGATTCATGTGACAAGACTGAGAGAAAACACGCGAAAATCCAAAAGTGCCACAGTGTCAATACCCCGGAGAGGAAGTACTCTTCACCTGCTCATTTGCGGACTCGTGGGTATTCTGTCGCCAGTAATGAACAAGCGAGTAACAAAGACATGCTATAATAAGAGATTGTTCAACCTTGCCGCTCTTTAGTGACAATCAATTCAAGCCAGAACTTATATACATATATATGATGTTTTATCACGGCCTAACTGATGTGGCGTGATGTAAAATATATTTAACAATCAGACTACGAGTTCGAACTCTGATCTACAGAAGCTAGAGAGGAAACCTCTGAAGATATTAAACAGTTTTGAATTTAACGAACACATTCCAATGTTCAGTTGTTCCTTCTTCAAAGTCTTCTCAAGTCCTTTATCAAGAGGGGACGATGGAATAATCCTATTAACGTCTCTACCATTCTTCCCTCTTTCCAATCTTGATAAAATTTAAAAAATTAAATCGTTATTATTATGATTCTACCGAGACGCAATACAAGCGTCAAGAGTTCCAGACTTCCGGTACGCGCGCAATGCATTGTGAGATTATTACACTGAAAGGAAAAGTGAGCACCAAGTGAGCAAAAACATAGCTTGGGCTCCCTGTGTCTAGAATTAGTGCTCACTTTTCCTTTGTAATAATCTCATAATGCATTGCGTGCGTACCGAAAGTCTGGAACTCTTGATGCTTGTATGCTAATAGGTCGAAGCGAATTACGTAGAGGAGGAACTATTTCGGCCTCAACCGCGCTACTTAGTATTCCAAAGATAAATTGGGTACAGTTATAGGTTGCTAAACGACATGGGGTGAGGGGTACTCTCATGTCTGGTATGGGTATGTGCCTACCGACGGAGTCTGGTTAAGTTAAGCCCCCATGGGGTGAGGGGTGCCTACCGACTCTGGTCAAGTTAAGCCCCCATGGGGTGATGGGTGGTATGTGTGCCTACCGACGGAGTCTGGTTAAGTTAAGCCCCCATGGGGTGAGGGGTACTCTCATGTCTGGTATGGGTATGTGCCTACCGACGGAGTCTGGTCAAGTTAAGCCCCCATGGGGTGAGGGGGGTACTCTCGTGTCTGGTATGGGTATGTGCCTACCGACGGAGTCTGGTCAAGTTAAGACCCCATGGGGGGGGGGGGGGGGTACTCTCATGTCTGGTATGGGTATGTGCCTCCCGACGGAGTCTGGTTTTAAACATACGCAAACTCAGACATGCATTGCTCATCAACGGTGCTTAGTGTTTTCTCACACCTATTGCCTAAATGGTGTCCGGAGTCTGCGTATGTTGCTTGTGCTTATGCTTATCTCGCTAGTGTAAACCAGGCTCAACGATCAAAATCAAACACTCAAACTAACACTTTTATTTATTTATTATCAAATAATATACATACATATACACGGAAATAATTTAGAGAGCTATCTGATCAAAAACTATTACCAAGTATATTTAGTTTATGAATGTAAATACAGTGAGACTCCCAATATAACAATCAACGGATTGGGAAACGTTTGTTACGTTAGCGTATCAGGGGTTCGTTACGCACGGTTATCACTTCATGTTACGCGTACTTTCTGCTGGTTGGTCAGTGTTATTAGATGATTATGGTTAGTGTTACGTTAGATGATTATAGTTTGCAGTATATCGTACGCGTAACACAGATTGGTAACCTTAACGTATGTACACCCTTCAAGCCGAAATATGGGACACGGGGGAAGTCGTGGGAGAGATGTTATATAGTTTGCAGTATATCGTACGCGTAACACAGATTGGTAACCTTAACGTATGTACACCCTTCAAGCCGAAATATGGGACACGGGGGAAGTCGTGGGAGAGATGTTATAGTTTGCAGTATATCGTACGCGTAACACAGATTGGTAACCTTAACGTATGTCGTGGGAGAGATGTTATAGTTTGCAGTATATCGTACGCGTAACACAGATTGGTAACCTTAACGTATGTACACCCTTCAAGCCGAAATATGGGACACGGGGGAAGTCGTGAGAGAGATGTTATACAAAGAGTCCACTACATGTTCTTGAAACGTCAATGCCACCAAATTTAAATTCAAGAGGAACAGAGGCAACGCAGTTGATTGAATTGAGCCCGTAACTTATTTGAGTGTTCTAGTAGCTTCTACACGACTGATCTGTGGCTTTGCATCGATGTATACAACACTCAAAGTAGTGGGCGTGTACAGTCTTAAGCCTCTATATGCACGTTCTTGGAGTATTGCATATATCGAGAAAGAGCCACTGTCGCAGTGTATTCACCAACCACTCCATTGCTCCCCTTCTAGAGGTTTTTAATCCATAATTAAAGACTAAAATAGTCCAGTCATCATACATCTTTCGGTGCGCAGACTATTTCGTAAGACTTCATAAACGTTGCAAACACCTGAAATACACATGTACGTACAAGAGAAGCATTATTAGAAGACCAAAAAACAACAACCGCAAAGTTAGTACTACTAGGGGTAACGACCATTAATAAACCATTCGACGATCCATGGTCCAACCCTTTCAGCTAGACAAAGTGAACGCGTTCAGTTGTTGTACCTTCACATAGTTTTGCAAGCGTATCATACGGGTTTCGAAACTAGATAAAGCGTAACTAGTAATGATAGCGTAAATTTTGAACTTGCAGTTGGGAGTATTCAATATTAGAATAATTGTACTCGTTTTGTCTCTGACGTTTTTGTTGCAGACGTTTCGACCATCAATCAAACACCGTAATGATATATTATTTCTAATTTCTCTTGTCATTATCAATTGCATTGTTTTTTATTAGATGGAACTATTGTGCACTTAGACTGTCATGTTGCTGCAGCGGTTGCAGTGTGGATTTACGTAGATGGCACATCTCAGTTCAAAGTGACCAAGTACAAGGGGGCACATCTCAGTTCAAGGTGACCAAGTACAAGGGGGGGACATCTCAGTTCAAAGTGACCAAGTACAAGGGGGCACATCTCAGGTCAAAGTGACCAAGTACAAGGGGGGACATCTTAGTTCAAGGTGACCAAGTACAAATGGGGACATCTCAGTTCAAGGTGACCAAGTACAAGGGGGGGACATCTCAGTTCAAGGTGACCAAGTACAAGGGGCACATCTCAGTTCAAGGTGACCAAGTACAAGGGGGGGACATCTCAGTTCAAGGTGACCAAGTACAAGGGGGGACATCTCAGTTCAGTTCAAGGTGACCAAGTTACAAGGGGGCACATCTCAGTTCAAGGTGACCAAGTACAAGGGGGGACATCTCAGTTCATGGTGACCAAGTACAAGGGTGCACATCTCAGTTCATGGTGACCAAGTACAAGGGGGCACATCTCAGTTCAAGGTGACCAAGTACAAGGGGGGGTGACATCTCAGTTCAAGGTGACCAAGTACAAGGGGGCACATCTCAGTTCAAGGTGACCAAGTACAAGGTGGCACATCTCAGTTCAAGGTGACCAAGGGGGCACAAGGGGGCACATCTCAGTTCAAGGTGACCAATACAAGGGGGGCACATCTCAGTTCAAGGTGACCACCAAGTACAAGGGGGGGGGGGCATCTCAGTTCAAGGTGACCAAGTACAAGGGGGGGGACATCTCAGTTCAAGGTGACCAAATACAAGGGCAGCACATCTCAGTTCAAGGTGACCAAGTACAAATGGGGACACATCTCAGTTCAAGTAGGTGGGGGACCAAGTACCAAGTACAAGGGGGGGACATCTCAGTTCAAGGTGACCAAGTACAAGGGGGCACATCTCAGTTCAAGGTGACCAAGTACAAGGGGGCACATCTCAGTTCAACGTGACCAAGTACAAGGGGGGCACATCTCAGTTCAACGTGACCACCAAGTACAAGGGGGGCACATCTCTCAGTTCAACGTGACCAAGTACAAGGGGGGCACATCTCAGTTCAAGGTGACCAAGTACAAGGGGGCACATCTCAGTTCAAGGTGACCAAGTACAAGGGGGGACATCTCAGTTCACAAGGGGACAAGTACAAGGGGGGGGGGATCTCAGTTCAAGGTGACCAAGTACAAGGGGGGGACATCTCAGTTCAAGGTGACCAAGTACAAGGGGGCACATCTCAGTTCAAGGTGACCAAGTACAAGGGGGCACATCTCAGTTCAAGGTACAAGGGGGTACATCTCAGTTCAAGGTGACCAAGTACAAGGGGGCACATCTCACCAAGGTGACCAAGTACAAGGGGCACATCTCAGTTCAAGGTGACCAAGTACAAGTACAAGGGGGCACATCTCAGTTCAAGGTCCAAGTACACCAACATACAAGGGGGTACATCTCAGTTCAAGGTGACCAAGTACAAGGGGGCACATCTCAGTTCAAGGTGACCAAGTACAAGGGGGTACATCTCAGTTCAAGGTGACCAAGTACAAGGGGGGGACATCTCAGTTCATGGTGACCAAGTACAAGGGGGAGGGCGATGCAACGGTCTGCAGATATGGGCGTTGACAGGGCACACTGGAGTGTCTACACACTTGCTGGACGTGTGGAAGAGCTTTAGTTGGTTCTGTGTCCCTTGTAGATACTTTCTTTCATCAGTTTATCTCAGAGGTAGTAGTGGCAGTGGCGCAATTGGATATTAGTACATTTGGTGCTGAAACGAGAGGGGAAAAAGAACCGTCAACAGTGATTATTCTTTTTGTTGATGTAAATCAGAGATACATAACCCGGCCTGTCCTCCTCGAGACTAGATACAATGTATGTATTCAAGATGCTGAAAACATCTGAAAAAAGAAAGAGACTTCGTATAAGTAGACCTGGAAAGGAAAATACATTAGTATGACAACGTTGACAAAAATGGAAAAATGGAAAAAAGAGAAAATGTTAGCAATGGAAAAAAAGAACAAATGTTAGTATGGCCTGAAAAGGAAATACATTAGCTTTGACAACATTGACAAAAATGGAAAAATGGAAAAAAGAGAAAATGTTAGTAATGGAAAAAAAGAACAAATGTTAGTATGGCCTGAAAAGGAAATACATTAGCTTTGACAACATTGACAAAAATGGAAAAAAGAGAAAATGTTGGTAATGGAAAAAAAGAACAAATGTTAGTATGGCCTGAAAAGGAAATACATTAGCTTTGACAACGTTCACAGCAATGGAAAAATGGAAAAAAAAAGAACAAATGTTAGTATGGCCTGAAAATGTTTAGTATGGCCTGAAAAATGGAAAATACATTAGTATGACAACGTTACATTAGTAAAAATGTTGAAAAAAGAAAAAGAGAAAAAGAGAAAATGTTAGTAATGGAAAAAAAAAGAAAAAAATGTGTTAGTATGGCCTGAAAAGGAAAATACGTTAGCATGACAACGTTGACCAAAAAAATGGGAAAAAGAGAAAATGTGTTAGTTTGACCTCAAAGAAAATATTTAAAGTGCAAATACTGAACCCATGAAACATTACCGGCGCCATGATATTCATGACAAAAAGGTCGATTCCGATTGGCTAAGAACCGTGCAATTAATTGGTAATTTACACTGCAAACGAACTTTGTAAATTGCAGTGAAAATTACAAATTATCTGCACTGCTCTTAGCCAATCAGAACGATAGTTTATTCATGAATATTATTAATTGGTAATCATATGGTCTTGTCGTGCAATATGGGGTTAATTCGAACTCGCGTATTTTTCAAAAATCCCAAAGTTCAGACTTTTTGAAAAGCACACGAGTTCAAATATTAATCCCATATTGCACTCGAAACCATGTGATTACACGCAGTATGTACAGACAGTAATATATATACAAAACAGAAGGGAATATATTGAACACAGCCCTGGATGATTAGTTCACTGCAGTAGATGTTTCATGGGTACAGTTTTTGGCTTCTAAAAACATATATTGCCTTGCATTATGATTAACCAAATTCACGGAACATTCCTCGAAGCCGGAAGTACAACAAAAGTAGAATAAATATATCCATGGTGCACACACATTCACACACTTTGCCGGATACAAGATTCCCATTTACACCACAATGTTTGGAACGGTTTGGGTAAAATAGGTACGCGTACCAGTTTTACCGTATAGCCGTACCAAAACATTGCAGTATGGTGTAAATGTTACTAAAGTAACTACATTATAACTACATGCATACATCTACGTGTCTAATATTGATCTCTGGAAAACAACTAATGAAGCTACAAATAGTCTCGATGGACCAGGTGTCGGAAACACATGCCTAGTTTGTACTTAGAAGAAAAAAATTAACTAAAGAAAACCAACTCATCCAAACAGAAATAACAAGAGTACTAGTCAACGATGCGTCGCAGTAGGTCAAATGTCAGGGGACTGGGAACGAGAAGGATCACAGTGCGAGTTCTGTCATCCTCCCCAAAAGTCAACAAAAGTCGAGCGCAAAGAACTCATCTTTTGTCAACAAGGTTTAATAATAATATTATTAATAATGTTTATAAACATCAATCATATCATTAATTGCCAATTAGCCAAATTTCAATCCTAAATCGGCAATTTCTAATCTAAAGCTACCACTTGAAAAATGAAAAATCTATCGAAGACTCGTCGTCGCAACCGAGTATGGTTGTTCTTGGTAGACTTGGCTGCAAGAGAGTTTAAATGCCATGGGATTGGATATCCAGGGTCACCATGGCATTTACAAGGTATTGTTAGTATATCTAATCTAAGCCGGGCCAAAATGAATCGGAATGTACACTAAATTTGGATTGAGCTACTCTAGAGTAAGACCATTACCGTCGGTGCGCACAATCAGGATTAGACCAAACTGGGAGGGGAGGAGAACCAGTCACGCAAATCATACTGGCACCAATCACAAAAATGAGCAATCAGATTAAAATACTGCATATTTCATCTTTAGTCGATGTTGCCTTCACTAATTCAATGCTCACATGCACTTTGACAATACAAAGGGTGTGGACGTCAGTTGGCGATCCTCGATTTTAAAATCCCGATTGTGCGTAATAACGTAAATGCTACAGCCTGGCCAGCACTAACCTAAGACCTAAGAACGAAGAAATCTAATCTACAGGGCGAGTGTTGTCGGTGGTCCCAAGACATTGGAAAGTTAACCTATTGGCCGATTGACCCTGGCTGATTGACCAGTACAAAAGCAGCCAGAACCGCGCAAAATAATGGTCAAACTCTAGTCTAAGTAACGACACAGACTCAGACACAGACTCGGATATACTGATTTATTGCACTGGCGTTGGTCCAGCGTTGCCATCTCGTAGGCCTAAGATATTGGAAAACTAACCTAACATTGGCCGATTGACCCTGGCCGATTGACCAGTCAAAAACCCATCTAATTAAAGTGGTAGCTTTTCTAATAAACATCCCTGGGCCCGTACTTGATGACGGATGCCCTCCTAGTCCTAGCTAGTGCTAATCGGAGATTTTTCGTACTTTTTGAATTGCTAAATTGTTAAATGAATCCTTTTTACTTGCGATTACAAATCAAAACAATACAGACGTTTTCATCAGCGGCAACAGTCACAAACATCGGTACAAAACACCTCCAACACAGCCTGTAGCCAACAGGCAACCCACATGACGAGCTCATTTCCCTTCCTCCCCTCCCTAGTGGAGAAAAGCAAGCCAAAGAAACACGTCATGTGGGACGTCTGATTTCACAGGCACAAACGAACACCGATACAATTAACAAACACTACTCAGTACACGAGAACAATCAAGCGACGATGACAATTCGGTTCATCACATGTAAAAGGAATTCATTTGTCCTACTCTGAATTTGGGATGTCGTTCCTATTCGAATCCGCCCAGGTTAAAAACACAACTAGTCCTCGAGGAAGTTAACAAACACAGCCAAATACATGGACACGTTAGAAAATGCGATAAATTTGGTTTACTCGAGGTCTGTTGTGCGATACTAACTTGTTTTCTTCATCTGTCGATGCGTCGAGACTAGAAATAAAAATGAATGTTAGTTATATATTTTAGCTTTGTACGCGTACAAAGCGCGAGAAAAACACCCACAAATACCAATTTGCATTAAATGGCGTGCACGAGTTCACAATTGCAGCGTGGAGTTCAAACTTTATTTCTCGAAACCTTCCAACAACAATGTCGTAAAAACCTTATCAATAAAGCTTTGAGCAAATTTAGAGTTAGCTTTGCTTTACCTAACTCAGAAATGCCTTCATATTCCTTAAAATTAGATGAAATTCAAGACTCATGCAAGTAGCGAATTTCAGCGAGTGTTCATAAACTCACATATCATAGTTTAAACTACAAATTTCGAGCAAATAAAACCTAACCACGTAGAAGAAAATATATACATTAAAATAATTGAACAGAAACGTTCAAAGATTCAGCATAAAACTCGAGAAAACTTATAGCAAAGCTAAGTTTTGCAGCGACCCAAAAAGCACATGAGAACTCATTCAGCTGGGCGCTCTAAATCTATTTTTTGAATGAAATATATAACTCTAAGCGTAGAAATTCTAGGAGAGTTAGTTTCTAGCTTTTCTTGCCTTTTAGAAACGCAATATGCAGACAAAAAGGGAAAATTCAGCAACACACATTGACAGAAGTTTAGCAACTCAACTTACCGTGGTTCAAGTCTTGTCCATGTTTGAAGGCAAAGTTGCTCAGAATTGAAATATCTACTTGTTATCACGTGTTAAAATGGTAGCGCGCTCGTCTGATTGGTCGAGAAGAAGTAGGCGGGAAAATTCTCAGCCGCGGGCAATAGATCTGCACGAAGGAATGTGAACAATCTTATTTTGAAGAAAGAAAGAAAGAAAGAAAGAAAGAAAGAAAGAAAGAAAGAAAGAAAGAAAAAAAGAAAGGAAGAAAGGAAGAAGAAGGAAGGAAGGAAGGAAGGAAGGAAGGAAGGAAGGAAGGAAGGAAGGAAGGAAGGAAGAATGAAAGAGAGAAATTATGTCGAGAAAGAAAGTAAGTAAGTAAGATAGGAAGAAATAGGGGACTAAAAAGGAAGAAATAAAAGTAAAGAACTAAAGTGAAATGAAATATATTTATACTCGGTAGTGTTAGCAATTCGGAATATAAATATAAAATATATATGTCAAAGATGAAAATAAAAGAATTTAAAGGAAAAGAAGAGGAAAGATACGGGGAGGAGAGAAAAGAAAAGAATTAAAGGAAATGAAAGAAAGAACTTGAAAGGAAGAAAGAAAGAAAGAAAGAAAGAGAGAAAGAAAGAAAGAAAGAAAGAAAGAAAGAAAGAAAGAAAGAAAGAAAGAAAGAAAGAAAGAAAGAAAGAAAGAAAGAAAGAAAGAAAGAAAGAAAGAAAGAAAGAAAGAAAGAAAGAAAGAAAGAAAGAAAGAAAGAAAGAAAGAAAGAAAGAAAGAAAGAAAGAAAGAAAGAACGGGAAAAAAGGCGCTTTATTAGTATTATTTTCATTATTATGTATTATGTATTTCATCACCCAGTTATTCCCACTGGGAATAAGAACATAAATGAATCGTAAAACCACACAATTGCGCTCTACCACAGGAAACCCATCAACAAAATACGCGCGCATACATATTTTAGCCTCAGAAGAAACGGTTGGGCTGCCTGTGTCTACTTCAGAACAACTTCAGAACCCGATTATTTTCGAGTGAAACTTTAATCAGAGTGACAATCGAGTGATGTGTTTAAAATAGGTATAAATTCCTTCTCGTGAAATTGTTTCACGAGAATAAAAAGAAGAAAAGTAGAAACCATCTCTTGCTTGTAGCAAGGGTTGCTATGTTACGGCTGCTATCCCTCACGTGTGTTTCTTCGTGGCCATTGTTGCAATTTCCATTTCGAAAAAAAACGTTGCTTTTATTGAAATCATTGTAATTGTTTCAAAACGGTTTCTTCTCCTTTGTTGCTTGTTTTCATGTGGATCATGCAATCACGCGATTATTCAAGCTACTTATTTTTAAAATATTCAAACCTCACTGACCATCAGCTGATCGATTTGATAAATATCTGTCTAATGTAGAACAATGGATGTCTTATGGTATATATTACTTAGAATGCTACCTATAGCTGGGGCGGTTTATAGTTATTAGTATAAAAAAACATAGTCAAAATATGGAATACAATTTCCGGCATTACGACCAAATTGACAGTAAGAGTGGCATAATGTTTTGAAATGAAAAAACGCATAATCGTTTTTTTATCATGTTATTATAATTTTTTCCCCATATTATTCTATTTTTTTCTCCATATTATTATCTTTTCCCCCCCATATTATTTTAATTTTCTCCAAAATCAATAATTCATAAAACAGTGGTGAGTGTTTGTGTTTTGGTCGCAGACACGTGGACGATCAGATCAAGTTAATGAATGTGAACTACGACAGCTGACATTTTATGACATTTATACACGTACCTTCGAACGAACAAAAAACATGAATATTTGGAAATAAAATGAAGAATTGCTTTGTATATCGTAGAGTAGCTTGTGTGTATTTTATACTAAAGAAAGAAGAGAACCTCCTTTTTAGTTGATGATTATATATATATTTTGTTTTCAAAAATGAGCCGGATTCAGTGATAATGGTCGAGTTGTCAACCAAGCCGAACCCGGCACCGTGCTCTGTTTACAAATCGACCGAAATAAACGATCAAAATGTCTTCTAAACACATGCTACTCTTTTCCTTTGAATTACCTTTGAAAAATAAGAACTTAGTTACTCGTTGTAGTGAGATAGTTTTCTTTTAATGTTGGACAGAGAAAAAAAACCCATGCGAAAAAAATTCGACATTTGACAGGCGATAGCCAGAGGTGAAGTAGCCATGTTCTGATACTTTATGGAAAACAACACACTATTAACACATAAACAAGACCATGAAATGGAACTAAATCAGTGTTTTTTCTCTAAAATGTATTTTTCACCTATTTTGGCTGATGTAGATCGTTCTGCACAGGTCACAATCACGAACACCGAAAGCATGAGTCGTCCGGTTGTCACATACAAAGCGCAGGTACATTTTTCGTTCACATCAATAATTATTTTGATTTCTTTGACATCCACTGTAATACTTATCCCGAGAGAACATTGAAAATAAATTGTTCAGAGTCTATTTGACCTTGCTTATCTTCCAAACCGTGAATCAGCGTGTCCACTTCTTCATCAGAGAGTTTCTCTCCCAGACTCGTGAGCAGATGTCTCAGCTCTCCTTCGTTGATCATCCCCGACCCATCGATGTCAAACACTTTTAGGCTATCCAGAAAATCGTCCGTGGTGAATTTCGTTTTCTTTCCTCTGAAAGACTGGTAAATGGGCAAGAATTCCTCAAAGGAGATCGTTCTCACACCTTCCGGGTCGATCTCAGCAATGTTCTTTTTCACTTCAGCGTTGGTCGGATTTTGTCCCAAGCCGCGAAGCACTTCGCCAAGCTGACTTGAATCTATCTTGTCATCCCCAGTTTTGTCGTATAACGAAAAACATTCTCTCAAATCACGAATCTCTTTATCGGTCAGGGGTTTTGCCATTGTTATGAACACGAAAATTAAAACAGATAAATGCTCCCCTCACTTCACGATACGCTCATTCACGATCATGCACTTTCGACACTTGCCGTATTGTAACTGATTTGCATTTGAACAATGAGTGAATGAGACAGTACGGACCGTATTTTTCCGGTAACACAGGCAACCCAAAACAGCTAAATGACTTCTGATTGCCTACTGATCGGAGTGGACGTAAGGAGCAATATGGTGTGAGGAATGAGTTATTCAAATGGTCCAAGGGCCTACTATACTCTATATACATGTATATAGGTTGCCGGTAGATTATGCGGGCACACCACAACTGACCGGCTACATTTTGGAAGAATCTATACTTTATGTAATTTTAATTTAATTTTCTTTCACACCTAGTACTACATGTATTTTTCCAAGCGTGCAAGTTACATTTGATTTTAATGGGAACGGAGGTTAACTGCATAAACATTCTTCGTGTGACGGCGGTGAAGCTAGAACCAACCACAAAATGTTCTGCAGAAAGTATAATTCTTGGAAAGTCTAGGAAATGTTCAAGATGTCTTTCCTGTCTATTTTCTACCAATGGAACTCTTTATCTCTCCGTGAGTCTATTAATTTTATAAATATCAGTGGGAGATAAGTAAACAAAGCAGAAAAACATTGTCCTGATTGTTCATTGGTTGGCGCAACATCCTTCCGATTCAGCATCATCTTATTCGCTGCTTTCAACAGCTGCATCAATTCTGATTGTTTTCCAAGAATACGGTATTAATTAAGAAAAGCTTATCACGTGATTTGAAGTTTTAAATTCTGAAAAAAGCAAATCGAGTTAGAATATTAATAAGGCGGGTTTAACTTAAACAAATTTGGCTTTAATTTTGCAACGTAATGGCGTAAAGACACATAAACTCATCTTTGCTACATCTTATTCAATCTCTTACAAATAATGGATGCGATATTTGTACTTGGAAGAATGATTTATTTCTTGGTATTTGAACTGTTTTTAGCTTTAGTCTATTTCAAACGGTATATAACTGTTGGCCGCAGGTACTTATTTATTATTAATTATGGATTAAAAACGTATTGGAGCTCTTGGCAGACACGAACACAAGCTGCATCCACAATGTGTTGAGCTCATATGCTTGACTAGTTAATTTTCCAGGGACACCCAAACACTGCATAACAATGGCGGATGAAACTCCAGTTGAAAAAGAAGCCAAAGAGCGCAGAGAGAGACAAGATACCCAGTTTCGTCTGTCGCTGTTTGTAATTGCCTTACTATCGCTTTCATGGTGCCTGGGTGCGTTCGGCTTCTCGTATTTGTGGTGTGTTTTCATCATCCCATTTTACTTCACGGTAGTTTATCGAAAAAATAGCCGAATCATTGAAGGACGAATCAGAGAGGCAGAGCTCTATGTTCACCAAAAGAAAGCTCTCAGGGACGAGGAAACGACGGAATGGCTAAACTTTATTCTCAATCGGTGGTAAGGTGTTTACAACTTTAATAGTCAAAGTTGTTGTAATAAACGGCACTGTTCTAAGCAATTAATTTCATTGTCTAGCTCCACTAGAACTGATATATAGAGACCATGACATTGACATAACTTTGCAAAAGCTTTATTTACTATACGCTTGCAAGTACGCTAGAAAGAATATGTACGTGTTTACAAGTGAATGTGTACTACTGGTAGTACCTGGTAAAATTAAAAGAGGTGTGCCATGCGTACATGGCTGTAACTATGGCGTGTTTACACTTGGTGGTTTACTGAAGCATTAAAACGAATTACCGAACCTTCGTAGAAATAAGAAAACTATTGTTTGTTGAGCGGTTAACGTTGTAGTTTTCTGATTTCTACCTTGGTAAAATGCTCAAGTGTAAACACGGCATATGTCGTATAGCTAGCGAGCTGTAGAAACTTGTTTTCGGACATTTCTTTGTACATTATCGAATTAATATCCTCAGTTTCTAATGAATTAATACACTGTCTCACGATACTATAGCGGCCCTCGAGGACCGATTTAATCGTGTTTGTTATCGTGGTTTATTATCATTGCGGTTTGTAAAGGCGCAGAAACAAGCAACATATAAAAGTCATCATGAAATACAATAGATTTTCAAACTAAATAGTAACCGAATTATACTAGAATGTGCACGGTTTTGTATTTCCATAGCTTTTCAACATCTATGATAAAATATTAATATAATTCGTCTACACAATAATGAAACGAATTTCCAGTATTTATCACATCAACAATGCATCGTACTGTATGTTGCGAGGCGTACGAACAGGCCTTAGTTGCATCACAAATATCTCCACACATAACAAAACAGTTTTGACATAAACACGGTCAAAACATATCATGAAACGGCAAAATTTACTCAGTGAAACTTATTAGAAATTCCTTCTGAAAAATCTTAGTACATTTACTGAGTAAATCATTTTTAATGTTTTTGTAAACATAGTGGCCGTTTCCTTCTGTTTTTATCAGTCCTTTTGTTTTCGACCAATAGGATTGGACGAGACGAGCACTTAGTTGGTCGTGATTGGTTCAAATCCTGGAAAGCCTATAAAGTGTTTCGCGCCAAGAAGTGTTTTGTAATCCGTTCGGAACCTTTGATTTGTACGTTAGAAACAAATACTAAAATTTTAATTTAAAGACAGCAAAAATGATAGTAAATATGAAGCACAATTACCGCTTATCTTTGAAATAACTGGTGACTTGTTTTCGTTGCATATTTTTACAGGTGGAATTTCAGCGAAACATCGTTATGTCAACTGGTTCGCTCAGCACTCAACCCAGTGCTGGACTACAGCAGGCCTTCATTCATTGGTACAATAAACATTACAACTATATTTGTTATATAGCTAGAGTGTCTTTGGGTCTACTGCGCATTCCCATTGGCTGGTTCGAGGTCACGTGGCGGGGACTAAATTCATTTCGACGAAATGTTGCCCGCTCGGAAAATGGCGGGATTTGATGCGCGTTCGCGTAGCTGACAGGCGGGAAAATTGGTTTGTTTTCTGTGTGTTGTTAATTTGTATTGTGGAGTTTTACCTACAGAAATGGAGCCTCTGATAAAAAGCGTTTTACTTTTTTACTAACCTCTGAACAGAGGAAATAAGCCAAATGGTAGAAGACTCAGAAAACACACAAAGAGCGACGAAGACTAAGCTGTTGCAACGCTCACAGCATTTTGTGGTGAACGAACAGAGACGACAAAGACACTCTCCCTCGGGACGCATTTAGTTTTGTTTTCCCTCGAGTATAATGTTTCTCTCGGCTTTGCCTCGGCTTTGCCTCGGCTTTGCCTCGGGAAACATTGCAACTCGGGAAAACAAAAATAACCGGCTGTTTCCCTCGGGATCAGGCATTATGTGTATAATATTTGCGCTTTTCAAGAATTAAATTATTATTATTATTAATATTTATCATAACCGCTCGCTGCTCATAGCAAATATTCCATTCTTTCATAGCCAATTGAACTTCATCATATCCTATAAGAGCGCTTCTTGTGCTCAAATAACTAAACTTCTTGTACAAAAACTCTTCTTTTAACAGAGAACATGGAATTGGTCGAGTTTTCTTTCGGCAAGAAAACACCGTTCCTTAAAAACGTCAAAGTTTTCGAAAACATCGACGAAGGAGACTCGCCCGATGTCCCAGCAACGTCTCAAAACGCATTTAAACCGCCCGATGACATCCAGAAAAGACAACGTCATCTGCTAGTGCTAAATATGGACTTGTGCTTGCATGCTCCTGACACCAAAATAATCATTCGTGTGAGACTTGGCGGGAAAATGTAAGCGTCTCTATTGCACTAATTAGCCAGCATTTTGCTGTTTGGAGATTGTAAATATTTCAATCAAATACTTGAAAATTTAAAGTACAAAGACGCAGCGGCCGTCCTGGTTATTGTTTTCTATGTAAAAACAATACACAGTAGTAGTAGTAGTTTATTTAATCACGTATCACAATTGAGCACAAAGCTCTTTTAAACATGAACGTGCTACTTAATAATGATAAATGTATAATAATACAGTACGACAATAATACAATAACTAGGACTTTTGTGCAGCTACACGAAGACCTGACCCGGTCATGTTGGTGGTGTGTTGATGGTACAAGCAAGAGAAGCTAATGAGGAATGCTTCGTTATCGGGCACCAACATGGCCGCCATGACGTCACGTGCAAACCAGCAATTGCACAATGAAATATTCTGGTCAAACTTGTTTTTCAGGCTTGGAGCCGATGTTGATGTGAGTCTTGAGGATGTCAACTTATCTGGTAGAGCGCAGATCGTATTTGAACTTGATCACGTGATTCCGTTCCCTCACATGAAAAGTGTGGCTGTCACATTCCTTGAGAAGTAAGTAGGCGACTATATGGGTACTAGAGTCGTTTTCGTATGAGTGGGAAAGTTACCGCACCGTCACCGCACCGCGCCTTGCCGTATTGAAAGAGTTGGATTGGATGAGTTGCATCTGCACGCTTTTTGATTGGTTCAGAAAGGAAGCCATTTGAGTGTTATGGTACCGTGAGTTTCCCACTCATACGAAAACGACTCTAAGAGATAATCTTGTGTCAGTGTTCTTATGACATATACCTAATATGTGTCAGCATGGCCGACCATATCATGCTTTGCGCGCTTAGGATTTTTGAACGGCCATGTTTGCAAAAGGTGAAAATATTGAAAACAATTACAGATGTATTTGTTTTAGATCAAAACGAAACGACTTAAGTATATAGATATAGAAAGTATATTGAATATAAACCGCTAGTATTGACGCCAGGTTTACAATACTCCAGACCACAGGTGGACTTTGATGTGTGCATGTTGCGTGCTGTACAAGTGATGGATATTCCCATGTTAAAAGACTTCATCAATGCATTGGTGATGGATAGTCTAACATATGGTAAGACCACGTATTCATCCTACTCGATAGATATCGGATGAGAGGTCGGTGAGACATTCGCGATGTCTGAATACATTTGTAAACTACAAAATAAACCCGCGCTCTTATCGCGGACAGTTGTTTTATAGACGTTCAGTTTCGCACCGAGACAGACAGACAGACAAACCTAAAGGACACGCCCCTGTCATGGAGTCACCTCTTCAGCGTAAAACTGAGTGTATATTGTACATGGATATTGGTTCAGCTTTGGTTTTTACTGTTTGTCTTTCAGCCCTGGTTGATCCTGGTCGTATTGAAATCCCTTTGTACAGTGTCGATGCAGAAGAGCTGTTGAATGCCCCGCGTAAATCAGCATACGGTAAGACAGGTTTTCTACACTATGCAATACAAAACAATACAGTACAGTACGCAAGGGTAAGCACAAGCTAGTGATAAGGCTTTGGTAATAATCTCAGCTGCATCAGTACTCTATAAACATTGTCTTTAGAGTAGCTTTCATCTGGTAAATATGTATTCAAGTTGAAGTATATTTTGGTTTTAATTCAGCGACTGGTGTGCTAACGTTAACCGTTAAAGGAGGACTGCCCCAAAAGTTTACCGGTTAGTAACCATGGTAACCGCAGATACTTTTAAATCAAGGAAATACCTTTAAGTTCAGGTGCAGCATGTTCGAGGGATCCAGCGATTTTTGTGTTGCGCTCCGAAGTCTCTTGGCAGGGTGACCACTGGATCCTAGGCCTCGAGCATGCAGGTGCAGCAATCGTGCTAAAGTTTAAAATGGCTAAAATATTCAACATGTTTGATGTTTTTAGTACCTTTTTGTGTATTAAAATATCGATAGACTGATTCCATAAAACGTTTAATTTCTCCCTCTAGACGACCAGATCTTCACCGAATTCAAGATCGGTGACCAGGAAGAGAAGTCCTCGGAGAAGATTCAAGGAGGAACTACCTGGGAAGACTCGTTCTCATTTCTTGTCAACGATCTCGCCATGGACGTTGTAAGTCATAGAATCATTGTAACTACAGGCTGGACGATCAACGACTTGACAACTGTAGAACGTGTTGTAGAGATAAACAACATTTCAGTCTCCAAAGCACAGGCAACCCAACCATTGCTTCCTAGGCTACTTATAATGTCTGGCATACAAGGGTATCCATGCAAGAATCTCTGACAAACAACACACAACAAACAGTTAAACCACAGGCAGCCCAACCATTGCTTCTTAGGCTACTTATAATGTCTGGCATACAAGGGTATCCATGCAAGAATCTCTGACAAACAACACACAACAAACAGTTAAAGCACAGGCAGCCCAACCATTGCTTCTGAGGCTACTTATAATGTCTGGCATACAAGGGTATCCATGCAAGAATCTATGACAAACAACACACAACAAACAGTTAAAGCACAGGCAGCCCAACCATTGCTTCTGAGGCTACTTATAATGTCTGGCATACAAGGGTATCCATACAAGAATCTATGACAAACAACACACAACAAACAGTTAAAGCACAGGCAGCCCAACCATTGCTTCTTAGGCTACTTATAATGTCTGGCATACAAGGGTATCCATACAAGAATCTATGACAAACAACACACAACAAACAGTTAAAGCACAGGCAGCCCAACCATTGCTTCTGAGACTACTTATAATGTCTGGCATACAAGGGTATCCATGCAAGAATCTATGACAAACAACACACAACGAACAGTTAAAGCACAGGCAGCCCAACCATTGCTTCTGAGGCTACTTATAATGTCTGGCATACAAGGGTATCCATGCAAGAATCTATGACAAACAACACACAACAAACAGTTAAAGCACAGGCAGCCCAACCATTGCTTCTGAGACTACTTATAATGTCTGGCATACAAGGGTATCCATGCAAGAATCTATGACAAACAACACACAACAAACAGTTAAACCACAGGCAGCCCAACCATTGCTTCTTAGGCTACTTATAATGTCTGGCATACAAGGGTATCCATACAAGAATCTATGACAAACAACACACAACAAACAGTTAAACCACAGGCAGCCCAACCATTGCTTCCTAGGCTACTTATAATGTCTGGCATACAAGGGTATCCATACAAGAATCTATGACAAACAACACACAACGAACAGTTAAACCACAGGCAGCCCAACCATTGCTTCTTAGGCTACTTATAATGTCTGGCATACAAGGGTATCCATACAAGAATCTATGACAAACAACACATAACGAACAGTTAAACCACAGGCAGCCCAACCATTGCTTCTGAGGCTACTTATAATGTCTGGCATACAAGGGTATCCATGCAAGAATCTATGACAAACAACACACAACAAACAGTTAAACCACAGGCAGCCCAACCATTGCTTCTTAGGCTACTTATAATGTCTGGCATACAAGGGTATCCATGCAAGAATCTATGACAAACAACACACAACAAACAGTTAAACCACAGGCAGCCCAACCATTGCTTCTTAGGCTACTTATAATGTCTGGCATACAAGGGTATCCATGCAAGAATCTCTGACAAACAACACACAACAAACAGTTAAAGCACAGGCAGCCCAACCATTGCTTCCTAGGCTACTTATAATGTCTGGCATACAAGGGTATCCATGCAAGAATCTATGACAAACAACACACAACGAACAGTTAAAGCACAGGCAGCCCAACCATTGCTTCTGAGACTACTTATAATGTCTGGCATACAAGGGTATCCATACAAGAATCTATGACAAACAACACACAACGAACAGTTAAAGCACAGGCAGCCCAACCATTGCTTCCTAGGCTACTTATAATGTCTGGCATACAAGGGTATCCATACAAGAATCTATGACAAACAACACACAACAAACAGTTAAAGCACAGGCAGCCCAACCATTGCTTCTTAGGCTACTTATAATGTCTGGCATACAAGGGTATCCATGCAAGAATCTATGACAAACAACACACAACAAACAGTTAAAGCACAGGCAGCCCAACCATTGCTTCTGAGACTACTTATAATGTCTGGCATACAAGGGTATCCATACAAGAATCTATGACAAACAACACACAACGAACAGTTAAACCACAGGCAGCCCAACCATTGCTTCTTAGGCTACTTATAATGTCTGGCATACAAGGGTATCCATGCAAGAATCTATGACAAACAACACACAACGAACAGTTAAAGCACAGGCAGCCCAACCATTGCTTCTTAGGCTACTTATAATGTCTGGCATACAAGGGTATCCATGCAAGAATCTATGACAAACAACACACAACAAACAGTTAAAGCACAGGCAGCCCAACCATTGCTTCTTAGGCTACTTATAATGTCTGGCATACAAGGGTATCCATGCAAGAATCTATGACAAACAACACACAACGAACAGTTAAAGCACAGGCAGCCCAACCATTGCTTCCTAGGCTACTTATAATGTCTGGCATACAAGGGTATCCATGCAAGAATCTATGACAAACAACACACAACAAACAGTTAAAGCACAGGCAGCCCAACCATTGCTTCTGAGGCTACTTATAATGTCTGGCATACAAGGGTATCCATACAAGAATCTATGACAAACAACACACAACAAACAGTTAAAGCACAGGCAGCCCAACCATTGCTTCTTAGGCTACTTATAATGTCTGGCATACAAGGGTATCCATGCAAGAATCTATGACAAACAACACACAACGAACAGTTAAACCACAGGCAGCCCAACCATTGCTTCTTAGGCTACTTATAATGTCTGGCATACAAGGGTATCCATACAAGAATCTATGACAAACAACACACAACAAACAGTTAAAGCACAGGCAGCCCAACCATTGCTTCTTAGGCTACTTATAATGTCTGGCATACAAGGGTATCCATGCAAGAATCTATGACAAACAACACACAACGAACAGTTAAAGCACAGGCAGCCCAACCATTGCTTCCTAGGCTACTTATAATGTCTGGCATACAAGGGTATCCATACAAGAATCTATGACAAACAACACACAACGAACAGTTAAAGCACAGGCAGCCCAACCATTGCTTCCTAGGCTACTTATAATGTCTGGCATACAAGGGTATCCATGCAAGAATCTATGACAAACAACACACAACAAACAGTTAAAGCACAGGCAGCCCAACCATTGCTTCCTAGGCTACTTATAATGTCTGGCATACAAGGGTATCCATACAAGAATCTATGACAAACAACACATAACGAACAGTTAAACCACAGGCAGCCCAACCATTGCTTCTGAGGCTACTTATAATGTCTGGCATACAAGGGTATCCATACAAGAATCTATGACAAACAACACACAACAAACAGTTAAAGCACAGGCAGCCCAACCATTGCTTCTTAGGCTACTTATAATGTCTGGCATACAAGGGTATCCATGCAAGAATCTATGACAAACAACACACAACGAACAGTTAAACCACAGGCAGCCCAACCATTGCTTCCTAGGCTACTTATAATGTCTGGCATACAAGGGTATCCATACAAGAATCTATGACAAACAACACACACAACGAACAGTTAAACCACAGGCAGCCCAACCATTGCTTCTTAGGCTACTTATAATGTCTGGCATACAAGGGTATCCATGCAAGAATCTATGACAAACAACACACAACAAACAGTTAAAGCACAGGCAGCCCAACCATTGCTTCTTAGGCTACTTATAATGTCTGGCATACAAGGGTATCCATGCAAGAATCTATGACAAACAACACACAACGAACAGTTAAAGCACAGGCAGCCCAACCATTGCTTCCTAGGCTACTTATAATGTCTGGCATACAAGGGTATCCATGCAAGAATCTATGACAAACAACACACAACAAACAGTTAAAGCACAGGCAGCCCAACCATTGCTTCTGAGGCTACTTATAATGTCTGGCATACAAGGGTATCCATACAAGAATCTATGACAAACAACACACAACAAACAGTTAAAGCACAGGCAGCCCAACCATTGCTTCTTAGGCTACTTATAATGTCTGGCATACAAGGGTATCCATGCAAGAATCTATGACAAACAACACACAACGAACAGTTAAACCACAGGCAGCCCAACCATTGCTTCTTAGGCTACTTATAATGTCTGGCATACAAGGGTATCCATACAAGAATCTATGACAAACAACACACAACAAACAGTTAAAGCACAGGCAGCCCAACCATTGCTTCTTAGGCTACTTATAATGTCTGGCATACAAGGGTATCCATGCAAGAATCTATGACAAACAACACACAACGAACAGTTAAAGCACAGGCAGCCCAACCATTGCTTCCTAGGCTACTTATAATGTCTGGCATACAAGGGTATCCATACAAGAATCTATGACAAACAACACACAACGAACAGTTAAAGCACAGGCAGCCCAACCATTGCTTCCTAGGCTACTTATAATGTCTGGCATACAAGGGTATCCATGCAAGAATCTATGACAAACAACACACAACGAACAGTTAAACCACAGGCAGCCCAACCATTGCTTCCTAGGCTACTTATAATGTCTGGCATACAAGGGTATCCATACAAGAATCTATGACAAACAACACACAACGAACAGTTAAACCACAGGCAGCCCAACCATTGCTTCTTAGGCTACTTATAATGTCTGGCATACAAGGGTATCCATGCAAGAATCTATGACAAACAACACACAACAAACAGTTAAAGCACAGGCAGCCCAACCATTGCTTCTTAGGCTACTTATAATGTCTGGCATACAAGGGTATCCATGCAAGAATCTATGACAAACAACACACAACGAACAGTTAAAGCACAGGCAGCCCAACCATTGCTTCCTAGGCTACTTATAATGTCTGGCATACAAGGGTATCCATGCAAGAATCTATGACAAACAACACACAACAAACAGTTAAAGCACAGGCAGCCCAACCATTGCTTCTGAGGCTACTTATAATGTCTGGCATACAAGGGTATCCATACAAGAATCTATGACAAACAACACACAACAAACAGTTAAAGCACAGGCAGCCCAACCATTGCTTCTTAGGCTACTTATAATGTCTGGCATACAAGGGTATCCATGCAAGAATCTATGACAAACAACACACAACGAACAGTTAAACCACAGGCAGCCCAACCATTGCTTCTTAGGCTACTTATAATGTCTGGCATACAAGGGTATCCATACAAGAATCTATGACAAACAACACACAACAAACAGTTAAAGCACAGGCAGCCCAACCATTGCTTCTTAGGCTACTTATAATGTCTGGCATACAAGGGTATCCATGCAAGAATCTATGACAAACAACACACAACGAACAGTTAAAGCACAGGCAGCCCAACCATTGCTTCCTAGGCTACTTATAATGTCTGGCATACAAGGGTATCCATACAAGAATCTATGACAAACAACACACAACGAACAGTTAAAGCACAGGCAGCCCAACCATTGCTTCCTAGGCTACTTATAATGTCTGGCATACAAGGGTATCCATACAAGAATCTATGACAAACAACACATAACGAACAGTTAAACCACAGGCAGCCCAACCATTGCTTCTGAGGCTACTTATAATGTCTGGCATACAAGGGTATCCATACAAGAATCTATGACAAACAACACACAACAAACAGTTAAAGCACAGGCAGCCCAACCATTGCTTCTTAGGCTACTTATAATGTCTGGCATACAAGGGTATCCATGCAAGAATCTATGACAAACAACACACAACGAACAGTTAAACCACAGGCAGCCCAACCATTGCTTCCTAGGCTACTTATAATGTCTGGCATACAAGGGTATCCATGCAAGAATCTATGACAAACAACACACAACGAACAGTTAAAGCACAGGCAGCCCAACCATTGCTTCCTAGGCTACTTATAATGTCTGGCATACAAGGGTATCCATGCAAGAATCTATGACAAACAACACACAACAAACAGTTAAAGCACAGGCAGCCCAACCATTGCTTCCTAGGCTACTTATAATGTCTGGCATACAAGGGTATCCATACAAGAATCTATGACAAACAACACATAACGAACAGTTAAACCACAGGCAGCCCAACCATTGCTTCTGAGGCTACTTATAATGTCTGGCATACAAGGGTATCCATACAAGAATCTATGACAAACAACACACAACAAACAGTTAAAGCACAGGCAGCCCAACCATTGCTTCTTAGGCTACTTATAATGTCTGGCATACAAGGGTATCCATGCAAGAATCTATGACAAACAACACACAACGAACAGTTAAACCACAGGCAGCCCAACCATTGCTTCCTAGGCTACTTATAATGTCTGGCATACAAGGGTATCCATACAAGAATCTATGACAAACAACACACAACGAACAGTTAAACCACAGGCAGCCCAACCATTGCTTCTTAGGCTACTTATAATGTCTGGCATACAAGGGTATCCATGCAAGAATCTATGACAAACAACACACAACAAACAGTTAAAGCACAGGCAGCCCAACCATTGCTTCTTAGGCTACTTATAATGTCTGGCATACAAGGGTATCCATGCAAGAATCTATGACAAACAACACACAACGAACAGTTAAAGCACAGGCAGCCCAACCATTGCTTCCTAGGCTACTTATAATGTCTGGCATACAAGGGTATCCATGCAAGAATCTATGACAAACAACACACAACAAACAGTTAAAGCACAGGCAGCCCAACCATTGCTTCTGAGGCTACTTATAATGTCTGGCATACAAGGGTATCCATACAAGAATCTATGACAAACAACACACAACAAACAGTTAAAGCACAGGCAGCCCAACCATTGCTTCTTAGGCTACTTATAATGTCTGGCATACAAGGGTATCCATGCAAGAATCTATGACAAACAACACACAACGAACAGTTAAACCACAGGCAGCCCAACCATTGCTTCTTAGGCTACTTATAATGTCTGGCATACAAGGGTATCCATACAAGAATCTATGACAAACAACACACAACAAACAGTTAAAGCACAGGCAGCCCAACCATTGCTTCTTAGGCTACTTATAATGTCTGGCATACAAGGGTATCCATGCAAGAATCTATGACAAACAACACACAACGAACAGTTAAAGCACAGGCAGCCCAACCATTGCTTCCTAGGCTACTTATAATGTCTGGCATACAAGGGTATCCATACAAGAATCTATGACAAACAACACACAACGAACAGTTAAAGCACAGGCAGCCCAACCATTGCTTCCTAGGCTACTTATAATGTCTGGCATACAAGGGTATCCATACAAGAATCTATGACAAACAACACATAACGAACAGTTAAACCACAGGCAGCCCAACCATTGCTTCTGAGGCTACTTATAATGTCTGGCATACAAGGGTATCCATACAAGAATCTATGACAAACAACACACAACAAACAGTTAAAGCACAGGCAGCCCAACCATTGCTTCTTAGGCTACTTATAATGTCTGGCATACAAGGGTATCCATGCAAGAATCTATGACAAACAACACACAACGAACAGTTAAACCACAGGCAGCCCAACCATTGCTTCCTAGGCTACTTATAATGTCTGGCATACAAGGGTATCCATGCAAGAATCTATGACAAACAACACACAACGAACAGTTAAAGCACAGGCAGCCCAACCATTGCTTCCTAGGCTACTTATAATGAATAAAAAAGATATTTGTATGTGCGCGTCTTTTTGATAGGTTTCATCAGAGCGCTAGTAATGAACGGGATTACCAGCGCCCAAGAGCGCGCGCAAACGTATTAAGTTGGGCTCCCTGTGCGTAGAAATGTATTATGTTGGGCTCCTTGTGTGAGTCCCGTAAGATGCGCCCGCAATCTAAACTGGCAAATACGGCTGGTAATCCACCATGCAATAAAAGATGGCGGCTGAACATTTTAACAAGAATGCATTGCGAACGTACTACTCGCTTCTACAAACTATCTGACACGTTAGTTCACATAAATAAAGCAGCTACCAGCATCATAATTGCAAGTTTTGAGGTTTTCAAAACAAAATGATCTGTTCTAAAGTTTCTACTGTAGGTATAGTGTTTATGCGCGCAAAGGATTATGGTAAATGTACTGATCCGCCATCTTGTCCTGTAAAGTAGATTAAGAGAGACTTCAGTCCTCTACATCAACAAATAAATAAGCAATCTTGTCTCTTGTAGATGCACATTGAAATTAAAGGGAAGAGAGTGTTTGGTACAAAGTACGTGTTGGCCAAGTACAAGATCTTCTTGAATACTCTTGGTCTCGAGAAGAAGAAGAAAGTGTAAGTACATTGACAGGTCACGTGTAAACTCACATGACTCAAATGGTTACGTCACTTGTTGCCATGACGATTTAACAACAGTTCAATTCCTCCATTGAAATTTCAGTGATACAGTTCTTGAAAAGGAAGGAATAAAAGGATCTCGTCTCGAAGTAACACTGGAATACACCGCACTTAAAAATGTAGAAATCAGCAGCCGTACGGACGAGAAGGAATTCATGGAAAAGTTCGACGTGGAAGAACCAGTCAATGAAGGTGAAATAATATCTTACCCAGGCCACTTTCCATTGGGCCCGACTGACCGGACTTTCCGCTGATTTTAACAGCATAGAGAACCGCCCGCCTGGTGCGTTCCGTTACTAAAGTCAGAAGACAAACGGCTCTGTGCGGCTGAATGGAAAGCGCCTCTTTATTAGGCTATGTATCCCCCTTTCGATCCCTCTTTCCTCTTATTCAACTCTCTTGTTAGACTAAACGTACCGCAACTAGGAGTCATTCTGCGCTCTGCGCAGCGACGCGCACTAGTTTCTATAATCCACGAGTTAACTTTACCATCGTATTGTTGGTTTCTAGTGTTCTTCTCGTCGTTCTGCGTAGCGACGCGCATTAGTTTCTATAATCCACGAGTTAACCCTACCTATCGTATTGTTGGTTTCTAGTGTTCTTCTCGTCGTTCTGCGTAGCGACGCGCATTAGTTTCTATAATCCACGAGTTAACCCTACCTATCGTATTGTTAGTTTCTAGTGTTCTTCTCGTCGTTCTGCGTAGCGACGCGCATTAGTTTCTATAATCCACGAGTTAACCCTACCTATCGTATTGTTAGTTTCTGGTGTTCTTCTCGTCGTTCTGCGTAGCGACGCGCACTAGTTTCTATAATCCACGAGTTAACCCTACCTATCGTATTGTTAGTTTCTGGTGTTCTTCTCGTCGTTCTGCGTAGCGACGCGCACTAGTTTTCTGGTGTTCTATAATCCACGAGTTAACCCTACCTATCGTATTGTTAGTTTCTGGTGTTCTTCTCGTCGTTCTGCGTAGCGACGCGCATTAGTTTCTATAATCCACGAGTTAACCCCTACCGTATCGTATTGTTGGTTTCTGGTGTTCTTCTCGTCGTTCTGCGCGTAGCGACGCGCACTAGTTTCTATAATCCACGAGTTAACCCTACCTATCGTATTGTTGTTTCTGGTGTTCTTCTAGTCGTTCTGCGTAGCGACGCGCACTAGTTTCTATAATCCACGAGTTAACCCTACCTATCGTATTGTTGTTAGTTTCTGGTGTTCTTCTCGTCGTTCTGCGTAGCGACGCGCATTAGTTTCTATAATCCACGAGTTAACCCTACCTATCGTATTGTTAGTTTCTGGTGTTCTTCTCGTCGTTCTGCGTAGCGACGCGCACTAGTTTCTATAATCCACGAGTTAACCCTACCTATCGTATTGTTAGTTTCTGGTGTTCTTCTCGTCGTTCTGCGTAGCGACGCGCACTAGTTTCTATAATCCACGAGTTAACCCTACCTATCGTATTGTTTAGTTTCTGGTGTTCTTCTCGTCGTTCTGCGTAGCGACGCGCACTAGTTTCTATAATCCACGAGTTACCCTACCTATCGTATTGTTAGTTTCTGGTGTTCTTCTCGTCGTTCTGCGTAGCGACGCGCACTAGTTTCTATAATCCACGAGATAACGCTACCTATCGTATTGTTAGTTTCTGGTGTTCTTCTTCTAGTCGTTCTGCGTAGCGACGCGCACTAGTTTCTATATAATCCACGAGATAACGCTACCTATCGTATTGTTAGTTTCTGGTGTTCTTCTAGTCGTTCTGCGTAGCGACGCGCACTAGTTTCTATAATCCACGAGATAACGCTACCTATCGTATTGTTAGTTTCTGGTGTTCTTCTAGTCGTTCTGCGTAGCGACGCGCACTAGAGTTAACCCTACTATTTTCTACGAGCGCACTAGTTTCTATAATCCACGAGTTAACCCTACCTATCGTATTGTTAGTTTCTGGTGTTCTTCTCGTCGTTCTGCGTAGCGACGCGCACTAGTTTCTATAATCCACGAGTAATTGTTAGTTTCTGGTGTTCGAGATAACGCGCACCTATATAATCGTATTGTTAGTTTCTGGTGTTCTTCTAGTCGTTCTGCGTAGCGACGCGCACTAGTTTCTATAATATCGTACGAGTTAAGCCTACCTATCGTATTGTTAGTTTCTGGTGTTCTTCTAGTCGTTCTGCGTAGCGACGCGCACTAGTTTCTATAATCTACGAGTTAAGCCTACCTATCGTATTGTTTGTTAGTTTCTGGTGTTCTTCTCGTCGTTCTGCGTAGCGACGCGCATTAGTTTCTATAATCCACGAGTTAACCCTACCTATCGTATTGTTAGTTTCTGGTGTTCTTCTCGTCGTTCTGCGTAGCGACGCGCATTAGTTTCTATAATCCACGAGTTAACCCTACCTATCGTATTGTTAGTTTCTTCTGTTCTTCTCGTCGTTCTGCGTAGCGACGCGCGCATTAGTTGCTATAATCCACGAGTTAACCCTACCTATCGTATCGTATTGTTAGTTTCTGGTGTTCTTCTCGTCGTTCTGCGTAGCGACGCGCATTAGTTTCTATAATCCACGAGTTAACCCTACCTATCGTATTGTTAGTTTCTGGTGTTCTTCTAGTCGTTCTGCGTAGCGACGCGCACTAGTTGCTATTATCCACGAGTTAAGCCTACCTATCGTATTGTTAGTTTCTGGTGTTCTTCTAGTCGTTCTGCGTCGTTCTGCGTAGCGACGCGCACGCGCGCACTAGTTTCTATAATCCACGAGATAACGCTACCTATCGTATTGTTAGTTTCTGGTGTTCTTCTAGTCGTTCTGCGTAGCGACGCGCACTAGTTTCTATAATCCACGAGTTAACCCTACCTATCGTATTGTTAGTTTCTGGTGTTCTTCTAGTCGTTCTGCGTAGCGACGCGCACTAGTTTCTATAATCCACGAGATAACGCTACCTATCGTATTGTTAGTTTTTCTGGTGTTCTTCTCGTCGTTCTGCGTAGCGACGCGCACTAGTTTCTATAATCCACGAGTTAACCCTACCTATCGTATTGTTTCTGGTGTTCTTCTTCTCGTTTTCTGGTGTTCTTCTCGTCGTTCTGCGTAGCGTAGCGACGCACTAGTTTCTATAATCCACGAGTTAACCCTACCTATCGTATTGTTAGTTTCTGGTGTTCTTCTAGTCGTTCTGCGTAGCGACGCGCATTAGTTTCTATAATCCACGAGTTAACCCTACCTATCGTATTGTTAGTTTCTGGTGTTCTTCTAGTCGTTCTGCGTAGCGACGCGCACTAGTTTCTATAATCCACGAGTTAACCCTACCTATCATATTGTTAGTTTCTGGTGTTCTTCTAGTCGTTCTGCGTAGCGACGCGCACTAGTTTCTATAATCCACGAGTTAACCCTACCTATCGTACTGTTGCTGTAAGCCTGTAGCGTTGTTTTGTTTTGTAGTTTCTGGTGTTCTTCTCGTCGTTCTGCACAGTGGTTCTAAACTTTTATCAATGGATGCCGATGGCTATAGTGATCCATACTGTATCATCACTTCAAACAAAGAGAAGGTACACATATCACAGGTCTATTGGACTTCATATACCAACTGGTTTCCAATCCTATCCTGTGTCATAGACTGGTATTACTTATAACTCGTCAGACTGCATGAAAATGCTTGCGTCAGTCCCACACGGCGTAGTGTTCGATGGTTCGTTAAATATAAAGATTGACTCGGATTCTGGCACTAGATGAACTTTACTAAGACGCCATGTTTATCACTCACATGTTACATGAGCTCGAGGCTCTACACAGGGAGCCCAATACTACACACGACACAACTAGTTTCTTATGTTTGCTCGTGTGCTAATGTTTCCGTCGAGTGAAAACCAAACCAAAGGCTCAAACAAAAGCAAACAGTAGATTTCGAGTTGAGTTATGTCTGATATTTGGATCACTATTTCACGGGTTAGACAGAAAACCATTGTAGTATACCACCTCTTCATGTATAACCTAATTACGAGCTGCTAGGAATGATTCTAATAGAATCCCTGGCGCCGAAAACCCCAACCCTTTGCCCGTAGTAGATGCGTTGCTGTATTCTTACATAGCTACATCTATATTGATAGATAAAGACTACTCCGCATGTACAAGGGACCGTCAACCCTGTGTGGGACTCAATCACCGAGTTTTTCGTCAAGGACATTAACAAGGTGTGTTCAGTTTACTCTCACTTTACTTCTCAAGTGAACAAACTTGGTTAACGACGGCCTGCGGGCACATTCTTGCTGAGTCTAGTTTTCGCGCTTCCACTAAAAATACTTTAACAATTAATTTAACCATGATCCTTTGCGCACACGAGGTGCTATATCTCGTAGTCACCTCGTAAAAGCTATACAACAGAGAGTTTATAAACCTGTTATAAACCTGTTATAAACCTGTTATATTTACAGCCACCATAATGTTTCTGTACAGTTGATTCCGAATCCATCTTTTCAAGCTTTTTAAAGTTAAAAATTAAACATTATAATTTGATTTGATATGTTGTTTAATCTACTGTTTTAATTATTCGTTCTTTTTCTTTCTCAGACGAATCTCTTTTTCTTGGTGTACGATCGAGATCGTAATTGGCAGGGTTTGTCAGACGACTTTATGGGGTCATGCCCATTGAATATTAAATCTGTAAGTACAACACCGAGTGCGTCTGCTTTACAGAGCTTTGACAGTAGATCAACTGAACCCGGTAATCGTTATCTGATCCTGTCAAAACTGCGAAAAAAAAGTAAAATTAAATCTCAAAAAAAAAATTCAGTTCAGGCATTTGATAACGATATTACCGTTAGATCTAATGTAGGTTTGAAGGTTGGATGATTGATTACTTGTAAAATGCTGTATCTTCAACCTGAAGTTTTATCCAAAAACTGCTAAGCTATCGGGCTAAACGCACATCATCAGGGCTATATAAAATGGTTAAGAAGTCTAAGAATCTATAATTAATTACAACGCCTGATAATGCTGTTGATCTCAGTATCTCACGCAACCATAGTAGGCTGTCACATATCGTCATATCACGATAGATGATTTTCCGAAAGGTCGTTTATAGCAAGTGGATAAGAATATCCTTGGGGAATTCTAAGGAAGAAAAGTAGAGAGAAAGAGAGAGATATTGTATTCTACCACCACTGTCTGTAAAATACTCCTTGAAAGTAACTCTAAGAACAACAGAATTTCTGCAGCTGAGTTCGTTACAGTGAAGACAAATTATTGAAGGATAATCGTACTTGACAGATGTCAAAAGTGTAGTTACTACATTGTAGTGTCATATAAAGAAGTGTGTCATTCGTGTACTAACACTACATGATTGAAATTGAACAGGATAATCCTGCAGTAATCAAACAAAAACTCAATCTCAAGTACAAAGTCTTTGGGAAAAAACGATCAGAGGATTCGTACATGGACGCGGGAACCATCTTGGTGTCAGTTGTGTTTAGACCTGTAGAATCTGTCAAAAAATCAGGTGAGCTGCTTAGATGAGTTTCTGTATTAATTTGGCTGTAGGAGAGAGGAAGAGGGGAGGAGAGGGGAGGAGAGGGAAGGAGAGGGGAGGGAAGGAGAGGGAAGGAGAGGGGAGGAGAGGGGAGGGGAGGAGAGGGAAGGAGAAAGGAAGGACAGGGGGAGGATTACTCTGGAAAATAGCGTGCGATGAATCGAATTAGAGTGCGAACATGCCGCAAAGTGTCAAAACCCTCTAATGGTTCCCTGTCATCGGCTGACAATTACAGTGACCATCAAAGTTAATGCTCTTCTCGAAAGCCTTCCGCGCCAAGGGCGTGGTCTCTTGAAATTTACAGATTAAAATCCAATAAATCATTGCTATTTCCACAGAAAAAGAGGGCGATTTGACTGCTATCGAGAGCGGAGAAGTTATCGAAGACATTAATGTAAGTACATACATCATTCCTGACATTAAACGCAGTTAAAATTGAAATGATAAAACGTAGAGTCGAGACTTAGAGGATTATCAACCAGAAATACTTTACAGAGACTCAATATCAACAACGTACTTACTCGACTAATGGAACACACACAGATACTCTATACAGGATTAGGACATGATTTACACTTTATTTGACAGGTTAAAACGTAGATATGTAACTGTGCACAACTGTAGCACATTCTGGACTCGGACATTATTTGTGGTTTCAGGAACACGCCAAGAAACACACTATGAAAAGTAGCATGAAGACAAAACGACAAATCGAAGAAATGATGCTGATTAAAGGTGCGGCCTTCCCTCGCTGAAATAATGACTTTGATTTGAAGGACGTGTTTTCTGAGGTCCCGTCGTCGATCACACGTCGGCATTTTGATACATTAATTTTGGCCTCTCGTCTGCACACACAAACGACCGAAAACGGAGCATTTCAAAAACGCGTTTTCGATGGGAAAATGCGGGTTTGAAACGTATACGTGTAGAATGGGCATGATAGTAATATGATGATTCTTTTGTTACTTCAGAGCGAGGAGTTCTTGTAGTGACTCTTCTTCAAGGTAGAAACCTCGTATCAATGGATAGTAATGGTGAGTATGCGAGCTACACATCATCATTTCAGTCCAATAGCAGCAAAATTATTTGTCACTGTCATGTGTGAATACACTCTAGGTCTCAGCGATCCTTTCTGTGTTGTACGAGTCAACAATTCCAAGAAGTTCAAAACCAATGTGGTGTACGAGAGTCTTACTCCTGTGTGGAATGAGTCTGTGTCCATCGCGATGCCGCAAGGAAACGACAAACTAATCATCGTGAGTTAATGTAAAGATGCGTTATTTTGCTTTTCAAAATGGGTTCTTATGTTTTCGTACTTCATTATTTCTTCCCATTTCAACCTTTCTATGTTAATTCTTCCAGCTTCTCTCTCTTTTCTCAATTTTGTTATTTCTTTCTAAGCTTTCCACATTCTCTTTCTTCCTAGTGTCTTTTCTCCACTTCACACTACTTCTCTGCTTCTATTGTCTATTGTAATTAGAGTATAGAGCAGAGCAGAGCAGAGCATCTATTGTAATTAGAGTATAGAGCAGAGCAGAGCAGAGCAGAGCAGAGCAGAGCAGAGCAGAGCAGAGCAGAGCAGAGCAGAGCAGAGCAGAGCAGAGCAGAGCAGAGCAGAGCAGAGCAGAGCAGAGCAGAGCAGAGCAGAGCAGAGCAGAGCAGAGCAGAGCAGATCTGATTAGTATGATTCCTTTAACTCCCTCTAATGTTGTCTTCTATCATCTCTGTAGGACATGTATGACAAAGATGTCTTCCAAAATGATTTCATGGGAGTCGTTTCATTCACACCCGAAGAAATTGAAGAATTAAGCAAGGTACCAATCTATAAATAAACGGGAAAAACCCCCAAATGTTTTTTTGAGAACGAGAAAATGACCTCATTTACGTCTAAACGCGAAAGGATAGAGAGCAAACGCAGCAAAACCATGATCACGTGTACAGTTTTGACGTTTGGCGTTCGCCGTACGGCCCTGTACGGCCCTGCTCGCGCGCTTTTAATAAAACCTTCGGAAAAAGTAACGTGATGGGGGCCGGATGGCTTTGCTCGAGCGGGCCGGAAATACCCGTCCGGCTCTACTCGTTGTTTACATCGTTTTCGCGCGATATATTTATTTGTTTTACAGGGTTTTTTCATCCCTTTTTGTAACAAAAAACTGTGGGTCATATGATACAATGCTTATTGACTGAGTTAGGTCGGGATGTACGGGAAAATATTTGGCTCTTGGTCATTTGTACGGACTTCGCTGTGCTCGTTCTGTACGGCATGACCTCGCGAGCCAAATATTTTCCCTTCCGGCCCTCCCACTCAGTCAATAAGTACATCTAATACTTTCTATATCGTTAACATTACATCAAAAGGGTTTTAATTTCATCATTTCGACCTTTGATTTCACAGAAAGGAGCAGATTGGTATCCACTTAAAGACGTCGATTCTGGTGAAATACAGATTAGACTAAAGAAATGTTCACCTGGTGAACAGGTTAGTAGTTATTTACACCCATTTACACTCTCACCGCCACGCCCTATTCATAAATACACTCAACTATTTGCGGGAAAAATAAAAAAGTTAAAATAATTTAGAAATATTTTCAGTAGCAATATGTCATGTGACCGTAAGCAATTGTTATCACAACCAAAGTTCAACTGTCTGATGAGATAAAACAACTTGACGAGAACGATTAATGAATGACAGATTAACATTACAAATTAAAGTCATCAGATTTTTTTTAAATAACAATAAGAACATGAAACTATCGCCGCGCTTCACCATTCCATCACCTTTCCTCGCCCTTTCTTCATCACATTACCTTATCTAAGGGACGTTTGTCATATTCATTTGAATACTAGGTGCCCGACGTCGGTCAAGACGTAGAAGATGAAAAGATAGAAAAAGAAGCTGGGGATTCTGGGAATGGAGAGCCTGGGGAGTCGGGCCAAGTCAACGAGAAGGACGCATTTGATGCGGCACTTGAGAGCATTGAAGGTTTGTTGTTGTCTGGCGTGTTTTTTGTGTGTGATATTTACACCACAGCCATGCATGCAGGTAGTCTTCGCAGCCGCCTGAGGTCGAGTCACGCTACGCTTCTTTTCAGGAAGATATACTTCAACATAAAAGTCAGCCACAACAATTTTAAGACTTGTAAGCCATTGCTTAACTGTTAATGCCACCAAGAGTGCCTATAGCTCTTTTGTGTTCTACGTGAATAAATAAATTATTATTATTATTATTATTATTATTGTTCATGCTTAATGCCTTTTAAATTTCATTTCTCACTGTATTTTGTAGTTTCTGTTTCACGTCATATAAATGCGTGAAGTCTACACTTCCAGCCCCAGTCCACACGGATGTGTTTTCATGTCCGGTCCACACAACGACGATGTACATCATCGTTTTCACCGAAAACGCAAACCTTTGAAAACGCGTATCTATGTGGACGTAGTGTAGTAATCTCAGTACGTAATTATGGCCTGTGTTTTGCTTTAGAGCACGCAAACACCGAGGGACCACCCATTTATTTCAGTGTATCTGGAGAAATAGTTCAGGCATCCGATGTTAAAGGTAAAAATCAACAAATATGTAACATTTTCTTTGAACTCAGGAGTAAGCGGAGATATTTTAAAAATTGTATTGTCATTATATTAGATAACTTAGGTGTTTGGTAACGTGTCATTTAGGTTGGGGTGCCGTTACCATCAAAGGACGAGCTGAAATGTGAGTAAACCTATTTTTTGCACAGAAAATCCTTGTTCTCTCTATCAACGCAAGCGCCGCGCTAGCACAGCGTTCGTTATTGCGCTCGGTGACAGCACGGATCTGACGCGGTGATAAGTTCAAACACAAGCATAAGCACAAGATTGGCACAATTCTGATACTTGTGTTTGCGCTTATGCTTGCATCGGCCTGTTTTCACACGCCACAAGCGTCCTAAAGCTTCCTCTGCTTGTGGAGTTTAGTAAAAGCTTCACTGAAAACGGGTTCGACTAAAGCAGATGTATATACGCGCAAGCATCGATTTGTTTTCTTATCCTTTCGATTATGCCGAGCTGGGCCCGTGTTCACCTGAGAGAAACATCTATGTTTAAAGCTTGCGCTTTATGATTGCGGCGCCGCTAGTAAAAAACAGGATTTAGTAAAAGTTAATGTGAGTCGGGCAAGCTAGGAGTAAGAAGAGTCGTAGAAGAGCGAGAACAAACGCAACATTGTTGCGATTAGTATCACTTGTAGTCTTCAGGAAGGGTTTGGAGCTGATTAAATTAACATGTAAATGATCTACAGACCTCGTAAAGGACGTAAAGGAACCATCAAATATGAACAAATGCAACATTGCTGCGATTAGTATCACTTGTAGTCTTCAGGAAGTGTTTGGAGCTGATTAAATTAACATGTAAATGATCTACAGACCTCGTAAAGGACGTAAAGGAACCATCAAATATGAACAAATGCAACATTGCTGCGATTAGTATCACTTGTAGTCTTCAGGAAGGGTTTGGAGCTGATTAAATTAACATGTAAATGATCTACAGACCTCGTAAAGGACGTAAAGGAACCATCAAATATGAACAAATGCAACATTGTTGCGATTAGTATCACTTGTAGTCTTCAGGAAGGGTTTGGAGCTGATTAAATTAACATGTAAATGATCTACAGACCTCGTAAAGGACGTAAAGGAACCATCAAATATGAACAAATGCAACATTGCTGCGATTAGTATCACTTGTAGTCTTCAGGAAGTGTTTGGAGCTGATTAAATTAACATGTAAATGATCTACAGACCTCGTAAAGGACGTAAAGGAACCATCAAATATGAACAAATGCAACATTGCTGCGATTAGTATCACTTGTAGTCTTCAGGAAGTGTTTGGAGCTGATTAAATTAAACATGTAAATGATCTACAGACCTCGTAAAGGACGTAAAGGAACCATCAAATATGAACAAATGCAACATTGTTGCGATTAGTATCACTTGTAGTCTTCAGGAAGGGGAGCTGATGTAAATGAGCTGATTAAATTAAGTCATGTAAATGAAATGATCTACAGACCTCGTAAAGGACGTAAAGGAACCATCAAATATGAACAAATGCAACATTGCTGCGATTAGTATCACTTGTAGTCTTCAGGAAGTGTTTGGAGCTGATTAAATTAACATGTAAATGATCTACAGACCTCGTAAAGGACGTAAAGGAACCATCAAATATGAACAAATGCAACATTGTTGCTATTAGTATCACTTGTAGTCTTCAGGAAGGGTTTGGAGCTGATTAAATTAAACATGTAAAATGATCTACAGACCTCGTAAAGGACGTAAAGGAACCATCAAATATGAACAAATGCAACATTGCTGCGATTAGTATTACTTGTAGTCTTCAGGAAGGGTTTGGAGCTGATTAAATTAACATGTAAATGATCTACAGACCTCGTAAAGGACGTAAAGGAACCATCAAATATGAACAAATGCAACATTGCTGCGATTAGTATTACTTGTAGTCTTCAGGAAGGGTTTGGAGCTGATTAAATTAACATGTAAATGATCTACAGACCTCGTAAAGGACGTAAAGGAACCATCAAATATGAACAAATGCAACATTGCTGCGATTAGTATCACTTGTAGTCTTCAGGAAGTGTTTGGAGCTGATTAAATTATAACATGTAAATGATCTACAGACCTCGTAAAGGACGTAAAGGAACCATCAAATATGAACAAATGCAACATTGTTGCTATTAGTATCACTTGTAGTCTTCAGGAAGGGTTTGGAGCTGATTAAATTATAACATGTAAATGATCTACAGACCTCGTAAAGGACGTAAAGGAACCATCAAATATGAACAAATGCAACATTGCTGCGATTAGTATTACTTGTAGTCTTCAGGAAGGGTTTGGAGCTGATTAAATTAACATGTAAATGATCTACAGACCTCGTAAAGGACGTAAAGGAACCATCAAATATGAACAAATGCAACATTGCTGCGATTAGTATCACTTGTAGTCTTCAGGAAGTGTTTGGAGCTGATTAAATTATAACATGTAAATGATCTACAGACCTCGTAAAGGACGTAAAGGAACCATCAAATATGAACAAATGCAACATTGTTGCTATTAGTATCACTTGTAGTCTTCAGGAAGGGTTTGGAGCTGATTAAATTATAACATGTAAATGATCTACAGACCTCGTAAAGGACGTAAAGGAACCATCAAATATGAACAAACGCAACATTGCTGCGATTAGTATTACTTGTAGTCTTCAGGAAGGGTTTGGAGCTGATTAAATTAACATGTAAATGATCTACAGACCTTGTAAAGGACGTAAAGGAACCATCAAATATGAACAAATGCAACATTGTTGCGATTAGTATCACTTGTAGTCTTCAGGAAGGGTTTGGAGCTGATTAAATTATAACATGTAAATGATCTACAGACCTCGTAAAGGACGTAAAGGAACCATCAAATATGAACAAATGCAACATTGTTGCGATTAGTATCACTTGTAGTCTTCAGGAAGTGTTTGGAGCTGATTAAATTAACATGTAAATGATCTACAGACCTCGTAAAGGACGTAAAGGAACCATCAAATATGAACAAATGCAACATTGCTGCGATTAGTATTACTTGTAGTCTTCAGGAAGGGTTTGGAGCTGATTAAATTATAACATGTAAATGATCTACAGACCTTGTAAAGGAAAGGAAAGGAACCATCAAATATGAACAAATGCAACATTGTTGCGCGATTAGTATCACTTGTAGTCTTCAGGAAGGGTTTGGAGCTGATTAAATGGTATAACATGTAAATATAACATGTAAATGATCTACAGACCTCGTAAAGGACGTAAAGGAACCATCAAATATGAACAAATGCAACATTGTTGCGATTAGTATCACTTGTAGTCTTCAGGAAGGGTTTGGAGCTGATTAAATTATAACATGTAAATGATCTACAGACCTCGTAAAGGACGTAAAGGAACCATCAAATATGAACAAATGCAACATTGCTGCGATTAGTATTACTTGTAGTCTTCAGGAAGGGTTTGGAGCTGATTAAATTAACATGTAAATGATCTACAGACCTCGTAAAGGACGTAAAGGAACCATCAAATATGAACAAATGCAACATTGCTGCGATTAGTATCACTTGTAGTCTTCAGGAAGTGTTTGGAGCTGATTAAATTAACATGTAAATGATCTACAGACCTCGTAAAGGACGTAAAGGAACCATCAAATATGAACAAATGCAACATTGCTGCGATTAGTATCACTTGTAGTCTTCAGGAAGGGTTTGGAGCTGATTAAATTATAACATGTAAATGATCTACAGACCTCGTAAAGGACGTAAAGGAACCATCAAATATGAACAAATGCAACATTGTTGCGATTAGTATCACTTGTAGTCTTCAGGAAGGGTTTGGAGCTGATTAAATTATAACATGTAAATGATCTACAGACCTCGTAAAGGACGTAAAGGAACCATCAAATATGAACAAATGCAACATTGCTGCGATTAGTATCACTTGTAGTCTTCAGGAAGGGTTTGGAGGTGATTAAATTAACATGTAAATGATCTACAGACCTCGTAAAGGACGTAAAGGAACCATCAAATATGAACAAATGCAACATTGCTGCGATTAGTATCACTTGTAGTCTTCAGGAAGGGTTTGGAGCTGATTAAATTAACATGTAAATGATCTACAGACCTCGTAAAGGACGTAAAGGAACCATCAAATATGAACAAATGCAACATTGCTGCGATTAGTATCACTTGTAGTCTTCAGGAAGGGTTTGGAGCTGATTAAATTATAACATGTAAATGATCTACAGACCTCGTAAAGGACGTAAAGGAACCATCAAATATGAACAAATGCAACATTGCTGCGATTAGTATCACTTGTAGTCTTCAGGAAGGGTTTGGAGCTGATTAAATTAACATGTAAATGATCTACAGACCTCGTAAAGGACGTAAAGGAACCATCAAATATGAACAAATGCAACATTGCTGCGATTAGTATCACTTGTAGTCTTCAGGAAGGGTTTGGAGCTGATTAAATTAACATGTAAATGATCTACAGACCTCGTAAAGGACGTAAAGGAACCATCAAATATGAACAAATGCAACATTGTTGCGATTAGTATCACTTGTAGTCTTCAGGAAGGGTTTGGAGCTGATTAAATTATAACATGTAAATGATCTACAGACCTCGTAAAGGACGTAAAGGAACCATCAAATATGAACAAATGCAACATTGTTGCGATTAGTATCACTTGTAGTCTTCAGGAAGGGTTTGGACTGCTGATTAAATTATAACATGTAAATGATCTACAGACCTCGTAAAGGACGTAAAGGAACCATCAAATATGAACAAATGCAACATTGTTGCGATTAGTATCACTTGTAGTCTTCAGGAAGGGTTTGGAGCTGATTAAATTAACATGTAAATGATCTACAGACCTCGTAAAGGACGTAGAGGAACCATCAAATATGAACAAATGCAGATCGTGAGCACTCCACCACTAGCGCCTGAGGGCGGTATGGTAAAATGGAACCACATATTCCAGGTATCAATAATGAATGGATAAATGGATGGATGGATGGATGGATGGATGGATGGATGGATGGATGGATGGATGGAATGAATGGATGAACGGACGGATGGATGGATGGACAGATGAATGAATGAATGAATGAATGAATGAATGGAAGGATGGATGGATGGATGGACAGATGAATGAATGAATGAATGAATGTTAGGATGGATAAATGGAAGGATGGATGGATGGATGGATGGATGGACAGCTGAATGAATGGATGAACGGACGGATGGACGGGAGAATGGAATGATGGATGGATGTAAAGATGGATGGAAGGATAAATTAACTGTTATTTAGATTTTAATGAAAGATAGATTCATTGATTGAACTTATTAACATAATGATGGACAGATCTAGACGCAAGAATGGTGGGACTCATATCGCTAGTACCATCACTAGTTTCAGTATCAATGTGTTGTATATCTCGTTCTTTACAGACGTCTGGAGGTCAGTCCATTCCTAACGAAGCCATTTTGATTTTCGAATTGAGAGACGGCAAGAAGAAAACTCAAGGAATCTGTAAGACGCCAATAAAAGAATTCTTCCAAGGTAACTTATAATACCACGAGGAAGTCAATCAACGAGGAAACCATAATAATAACGTTGATTCATCTTATTCCTCAGGACAACATTTGAACTTCGGTAAAAAGTCAGGAAGCAGTAATGACGGTTCGTTCAGTTGATTCTGTATTCAGTTTTCATGGCAAATACTTTAGAATCAACAAATGTTATCATGGAAACTCTATTGACATCAAAATGTACTTTCTTTCAGAGAAATGCTCGGTTACCAAGTGGCTTAACTTTGAATACGGTAATGTAGTCTATAGTAGAGTCGATTTCGTGGGAAGTAGTTGCGCTACGGTTCGTGCGGTGCCGTGACCGTGTCGTGTCCAAGCATTCTGATTGGTTGAGCAATGATTTTGCGTGCTGTGATTGGTTGAATAGATGTCTTCGTGACCGTAACTCCGTACCGTAGCCGGTTTCATACGAAAACGACTCTATAATTACCACTCATTGACAGACCACGCAGTACTCGTCTCGATCTAAGTACACCAAAAAACCTTGTGGGCTACCTGTGGATTTTACACGTGGCCTAGTTACCTTGCGGAATAGTCATACCAATTATGCTCTCTTTTCTTTTCCTCCCCAGACGGCATGCCGGCAGGTCGTTTGCAACTAATGTTGTCTTACTCTGATGTCCCGGATGCACCAATTGCAACTACTAAAAGGAAGTCGCTACTCAAGAGGATAGCGTCCAATCCTACGATGTGATCAATACGTTGCACTGAGTCACGTCCAAACAAAAACGTGTATTTGTAATAACCAAGGTTAACTTGTGTTGTTTAAACTGGGTGTGGTCACACGTGCTATCTAACTCTGTACGAACTGCTGTAGAGGATAGCATCCAATCCTACGATGTGATCAATACGTTGCACTGAGTCACGTCCAAACAAAAACGTGTATTTGTAATAACCAAGGTTAACTTGCGTTGTTTAAACTGGGTGTGGTCACACGTGGTATCTAACTCTGTACGAACTGCTGTAGTTTCAGCAAACACAGTTGTGACAAGGTCGCCTTTCGTCGTTCTCCAACCGGAGTTTCAATTTTACACCAGGCATACTACTTGCGCAAGTGTCCCATACGTATAAGTGGTTTCGATATTTGTTTATAGCGAATATAGCATAACAAATGTAGCATCAACTAGTGGGTACTAGGCAGTATATGCCTATCCTGTACACATTTATAAGCCATGCGCAATTACAAAGTACCCACAAAGTCACGAGAATCCAACCACCCCCCATTCCCGAAAAAGGGGGGCCAACCCCCAGGACGTACCCTCCTCTCTCTAGATCCACACACCTCTATGTCTGCTATTACTTGAAGTATCAGCATTGATCGTATTTTAACCCAAGAATATCTTGTACATTTATAGTATAATTGATCCAACGGGGATAACATTCTAACCTTGACTTAACGTAGATCGGCGGGATTAGATAGATTTTACGTGTGTGGAAATGTGTCTTCACCGGAGCTCACCGCGACAAATCGCAGCACATTTTGTCAAAGTTCTTCGATTATCGGTACGTTATTGTCAGTTCCAAGTTGCGCAAATCCTTACTAGTAATGCACGGAACAAATTATGATGTTTCTCTGAAGTCAAGGTAATCGAACAAAACGAGTACCGGTCGGACGTCAGACAGAAACGCAACTCGTCATCAAGCAATTTAAATAACAAATGGATTAATGTAAATAACAGACGACTGTCAACATCAGTTTTCCATTCCGCTCTCAGTAACGATCTTCTTCGATGGGATTTCTCGCCGGTAATCTTGGTAGGCGTAGTCAGCATAGATTTTACTCAGCAACGTTAGCGCTGACTACTCTAATATGATGCATCACCAACACATCCGTTTTAGGGCCCAATGTTTCTATTTGTATGGTATGGTTTTATTGTGAAGTGGGTTTATAATAAAATAGTTATATGATGTCAGATTCTACTATATATGTAGCTATGGGGCAGACTTGTTCCAAGTCCTTACTTACCGCGCGCAATAGAGTTTGGGAAATGTCTGTCTGCTCGCGATCGCGAAGGAGTCTGGGAAGGCGAGGAAAAAAAGTAACGACTGGTCAACGACGGAAAACACTAGATAGCAATGACCAAAACCAGGTCAAGATTTGAATAACAATAGGAACTATTGTACAACAATAGGAACTATTGTTCGATATGCCTCGTTCTACAAAGGACATGTCTTTGTAGAACGAGGCATCTATTGTTATTCAAATCTTGACCTGGTTTAGGTCATTGCTTCTAGTGTTTTCTGTCAACGACTGGGAGATTATAGATTCAAGATGACTGCCGATCTTTCGTCCCGTGAAGCTCCGCGCGCTCTCCCACGGAAGCGACAGGAAACGAGTCTGGACCCAACAGAAGCGTGGCGAGTACAAAGAGATGTGACACCTTCCAATCCCTCCCCTCACTCGCGTATTTTAATACAGAATACAGTAAACTCTCGCCTTGCGCACTCCCCCTATCACCGACTAATACTTACTGGAGAGTTTACTGACAATAACTCACGCTATTTCGGACTCTAGCTCGTTATTGCGGACACTAAAAACAGACCCGAGGGTGTCCCGAGGGTGTCCCGTGGGTGTCCCGTGAGTGTCCCGGTCCCGAGGGCCATATAATATAACGAATTTATACTGTAGATGGAGCCGCTTCAAAAAGAGGTTCATGAGGTTTCTCGATGTTGCCAGCTCCTTTGCTTCGCTGGTGACAGACTAGATGTTGAATGAGAAAAGTCTAAAAATAGCATTAAAATAGCATTCATTTCAATCTTGAATGAAAAGTGAAGTTTTCTGATGACATTTTCAATATTGAAATCACGCAAGCCAAGATTCTTTACAAGGACCGCCCGTTATCGGGTTTAAAACAAAAGCTTTTATTTTCAAGTGTGGACAGTGGTGAGGTTGTAAAGAACAGTAGCTAAATGTTGAATAACTTTAAACCATTCCAAATGAGGAATCAGTTTTGCATCAACACAGTTTCGCCTCGGGCAAAACCGGTGATTTCTATTAATTAAGCTTGGAACATCAATTCATTCTTTGACTCTCGGATCGGGTTTCCATTTATAACGGTAAAATAGCCTACAACGCAGAGTGACGGTACTCAAAACTGAGCTGAATGATCTATATATACTCTACTCTAGGTGTATACTCTAGGTGTACTCTAGGTGTACTCTAGGTAGTGCGCGTCAGATGACTACGCCGTTCACGTTGTGGTAATACTTGTTCAATAACATCATGGCGACGAATCATAGCAACAGACGAATGCTACATATGCCGCAAGATGCATCTACGGCACTTGCACCACGTCCCTCATCAGCGGAAAATGTACTTCAATTATCCACGTAGTTCTCTAGATTCCATACATTTCTCTACCTTTTTCCTTTGACGTTCTTTACAGTAGAACAAATTGACCTCCAGGCTACAAAGACATTCTTGCACTAATCACAGCATCGTGCCCGCAAATATGAAAAAGGTGGATCACCAAGGTTGCTTTACCGACGATTCTGATGAAACGCGAGTCGGATTGCAAGGCCCGACACACACGTTGCAACAACTGCGTGATTGCACTCATACACTAGCAACAGTGCGCGCAACTTTGGGAATTAAACGATTTCACAAAAGCAGAAATAATATTAACAGTAAACAATATTCGACAGGATCGATTGTATATAAAGTACGAGATCTCTCAAGAGATGTCCAGAGTACATCCTGCTGAGTTACATCACTATAAGCCACAGCTACTTCTGTAGGCTGCTGTAAATTACTGCACAATATCGATTTTATTGAGCACCACTCCCCAACGAACTATAGGCTATTCAGTGACTTCAGTGGCGTCTGGTTGTCATTGATAATTTAGTTTAGTTTAGGGGGGGTAGTTTTCGTAAGTTAGTAAGGTTTGAATTTTTTTTAATCATTTGTATATAATTATTTCTAGTGTTGTGTAATGCGCATTTGATCATATTCAAATGTTAAAATGCGCAATATAAGCAATAAACATTAATATTATTATTATTATAATAAATAATGATATCATATAATATCTAAGAATTTCAATTAATAGCTATATACGTTTGAACTGTTGTGAGAAACACTAATGAATACGAAATCACATAGAGTGTTACATACTACAATAAATTCGCGCGCAAGACGTACCTTTTTGGTGCAGAAGCAAAGACATTAAACCCGCAGAACTGGACCGTGCATGTTCTGAGGAATTTCTAAATATATACGCTGGATTCCATTAGAAGTGGATTCCTGGTGGTAGACAATGTCTTATCACAATCAACAATACGACAAAAATACTAGCTATTAAAAGTAAATGAGGTTTCGATATTGTTTTAATGGTCGTCAGTACGTCAAAGAGCCTTCACTATCTTATCTCCCAGGAGATCACATATAACCAATTAACGGATCCAACTAGATTTGTCTGCCTTAAATGGCTTGTTATAAGTAAACTAAGTTTTAAAACTGAAATTGTGTTTTTTTAAGCGGTTCACGACGTCTGACACCATGACAATTTTCGTCTGCTTCGATGGCAACCTCATGTGAATATCACTGAACACGATGCCGCGAGCGCGACTGGGACAAGTTGCGGGTGACCAACAATCGACAGTCGCAACTTCTTGACATTGTATAGCGATTTAAAAAAGACTTAAATAAAATACTAAGCTCTTACATCATCACGTACGCATTGATGTCATGATTGGACATGTTCATAATCGCGCTCATGAGAAATTGCGCACAAATTCCCAAAATTGACTCACGTAGTTTGAACTTGACATTTTGTACAAATGAATTTATTCGTACTTAATAGCCATCAGAGAACCAAATGCATATAGGCTGTCGTTTTTGTAGCCTGCCGTAGCAAACGAGTCGTGGTCTGGCGTCCAGAGGCACCGAACTGCCGCGTGTACTCCTTTTCCTATGATTGCCGCAATATAAACAACGACAACAATTTTGTAATTATCACCTTTGATACTCTGCACGGAGTCTTTGATAGTCTGGCTAATATCGATGCACCACTTTTGACAAAGTTCTGGAGTAAAGGTTTTGTCTTCTAAATAGTTCTTTAAATCCCGGCCAATTAAAGTTTTAACAAGTTCAACTTCCACTATTTCACTGTCTATTTTGGTCGCGGTGCGGAGTTCGCCAGCAGAAACTGATACTGTTTTGTCCAGTCGACCATCTGTGTCTGCATCTTCCTCAAAATCGGGCACAAAAAATAAATCTGGCGTTTCTATTCGATGGAGCTGCAATTGCGGTTTTTGCACTTCAGTATTTTGATGATTTAAATAAACTTTTTTGTTGTTGTTGTTGTTGTGGTTGTTGTTGTGGTTGTATTTGTCTTCGTTGTCATGGCTGTTTTCCTCAGCCTTGGTTGGATTTGGCAGGGGATATACTGTCGTTTTTGATGAGCTTTTATTACTTCCTAAGTGCGACCTCCCGAAGATTAATGCTTTTAGCACATCCTTTTCCATTTTGTCTATGGGATTAAATTGTTTTCTCTGTACTTCGGGGGTTAGCGTGTCTCGTGTGTGTGCGGTACTAGAATCAGAAACCTTAATCCCTTCTGCAAACATTTTGCCAACTTGTGCGGGAAGGGATGCTCTTCGTCGCCATAAGTGTCCCTTGGGTTTCTCTTTCACTTCTTCGCGAATGTGTCTAGCGAAGATAGGGCTTCTGGGCCGTAAAGAATGCTCTGCTTGCACGGTAAGTCGCTCTTCACTGCCTTCAACAATGGTGTTGCAATATTGTTCTTTTATCTCTAGCGGCTTCATCCCTCCAGAGACGCCGAGTTTCTTAGGTGCAGAATGGGTCCGCAACATCTTTCTCTTGCTTCCTTGCAAGCCGTGGAAATGCTTTCCAAACACTCCTTCATCGTGAGTCTTTTTAGCGTGAGTTTTAATCAGCCAGTTAGGAAGAGCGATGTTCTTGAACTTTCTTGTCTTTGGACTTTTATCTTCTTGGTCAGTCGATTCACTGTCGATTACTTCAATTTGAACTGGACATGAAGTTTGCCGCATCAACGCGGAACAAGGTGCATCGGCCTGCTCATCACTCGAACTGCACGATGAATGCAAAACTGCCCTCGAAAAAGATACTTCGATTTCGAGGATTCGCACGTCATTATTGTTTTCCAGAGTCGATTCGCTACTTTCTTCTTCACTTCTTTCGGCCATCGTCATGCAGTACAACGACCGCGCACTAAAAGAGAATAAGGTTTTCTGCCTACAAGCGGCGGGTTTCGCTGATCACTGTCTGTCGAGTAAATGTTTTCACTAATCTACTAATTTGTTTATGCCTGTCAGCAATATTCATTCCAACGAGGGATCATCAGTAATTTCATCGATGAGCTATATTATCCTGCTTGGTATTGCTTGCTAGTATCCAGCCTCCTCTCCTTTGATGTTCCAAATCAGTTGTGGTACTTATGTTCAGTCTTGATGAGCTAACATGAGCTAAGACCATCACAAAGACAAACCGAATTCAGCAAAGGAAATGCACTCGCACCCAGCATGCATTCAAAATGTGCTGTGACTTCCCGAACATTACGTCTCCAACTCAAAATAGTTGTAGTAGCGCAGGGTATCACCTTGACATATTCTTATTTCAACATCTCTCTATCTGGACAAGACCCAGTCGTTTGACGCGAGTACACTTGCGCATTGTTCGCTAAGCGGATTTTCAATCAAAAACTCAGTCATACAGCGAGGGATTCGTGTTTTCTGAAGATCGATTCCATCTGTCAGATACGGACAAGCCAACCAAATTCCTAACGTTCACCATATGATTTCATATCTCTTGATAACGTTGGCATCAATGGATCACTATTTCCATTTCTCCTATTGAAAGCAAGTACACATAAACACCGATTTGAAGGGGTTTTTTTCCACTTTTTCCAACTCATTTTTTAACATATTTAATCCATCCAATATTGTTTGTTCATCGCCAGCTCCTCGATGATCAAGTTTCTTTAATATACCTCGAGGATATATTACGGATTTATCAACAAATCAATTAGAAAACGTTGGATACATTGCAGTTTATAGGTTAAACGCCGCAATGACAAACGTTCGCCAGCAACCATCCTAGGAATGACCAATTACTCGGGCGTACAGTGATGTGCTGTGCTGGGGGCTTCTGTGGCGAAAAAAAAGACTCTAAATGCAACGACAATTGCAAGCCTAGCGGAGAATCAACGACAAAAGAAAATATCACGTGAAAACTTGAGCCCTAGATGTTTTAGTACTGTCAAGATTTCCATGGGAACTCCTTTTATGGAATCAAAATTTTGCTAGGTCTAGGTCGTCTAGAAAATCGCTAAGAACCTCAAAAATCTTTGGGAGTCAAAGGGTTAATTCATAGACACTGAACCCTTTCTTTGGAGTGGTATACCTGTGTATTTCGCTACTTTCGACATAGGAATCCCAGTATGTACAGTGTTGCTGGAGGCTAAGATTCCTAAAGTATTTTAGAATAAAGTCACAAAATATAAATAAAGCCGAATTTTAAGCACTAAAATGCAAAACGAAATATATAAAAAAATCGAAGAAAAAGAAAAAAGAAATTTGAAAGTCTCCAGGTACGAGGGTCGAACCCACGACCTTCGGATCTACGCTGAATCATTAGTAACGCGGCACCCCCCGGTCAATGAAAAAGAAAAATTAAATAGAAAAGCAAAAAAATGGGACGATTTTCCCGAGACATTTTGAGAAGCTGAGACATCGAATCGTGGAACTGTTGGATTCACGATCAAATGGACTGTACTTGTTCTTGCCAGTCACAGAAATGAGAAGGAACTTGCGGTGGAAGGATTATGGACAAGCCTGGGATTTCTCTGCAGCTTGTATTAATTTGAGAGGTTTTCCTTAAAATAAATGGCAAATTATTCAGCACAAAAATTGTAATCAACTCAACAAAGTCCAATGCCTTTTCAAAGTGGAGTGACGATAACTTAAAGCAGTAGATTTGTACTGCAGGTCCACATCAGCCTCGCGGCTGCTTTCATAACCTGCTTTTCAAGTAAAGATTGATTGATTGATTGATTGGTAGTAGAGTCTAAGTATTACAAGTACATAATTCACTTACTAATTGATGTGAAACAAGCTCAAACTCTCATCGCTTCGCTCTCTCGAATTCAAATCTGGCCGCCATATTCTTTTCGTCCCCAGTGACTTCGCGTGAGCTCTCTAATTTCCCCTTTCCTACTCCCCAAAAATACCACAATAGACCGCAGTCGTAAGAATATAAAATTCATGAATCATAATGCTTTCTAAAGTCCCAGAGGAGATCTTTAGATATACTCGAGTCTGATTGGATCGAATATTTTCCAGAGGATTCGCGACCAATGTATTATCATGACAATGACACTTCGCCGAATCGGACTACCTCAATTAGACATTAATATTATATTTTATATAGCACCGGGATAGCGCGGGTGGGGCCGAAATCTTCACCCTATATTATCCTATAAATAAGATACTTTAAGAAACAGCGAATCGTCTTCAGAATTAAACATTTGAAAAAAGGCGGAAAACTAACCAACGCGCGCAATAGATGCTCAAACACGCGCGTTCACTGCCCCCTAATTATATATTCAAAATATCTCAATCCTCATTGGCTACAATTAAATGGCGCAAAATTCCCTGAAATTTCAATGAAATATCGTCCTGTGATTTCATAGATGATTTACAACATATTGCTCTAAATTTCTATATATAAAAATGCCAAGCGCCGATTGCATGGTTGAAATCTGATAATATTTGTAGGATAAATAAAAGTATTTGATAACCGCCTACTGCGTGATCAGTACTACTCCATGGGAATCTTTGGTTAGGGCTTCAGTCAAAACCCTGACCCTATGCTGGTTCGCGGCTCTCCTATTATCGCCTTCTTGTTGTATGTAGAATAGACAATATAAACGTTTTTTGTGGGGCGGAGCGCAGAGACAGAGCACAGAATTTATCCGTAGCGGAAAAACAAGTGAATTCTCCTGATAAGCATTCAAAACACATCCATTCACCACATCGATCCGTCTACAACTTTTCGTTTGGGGGTAAAAGTACTGAAGAAAATCCTTTCCTGATTTGATTATAAGTAAACTGAATACTATACTGTTATTTGTAACTCTATAGCCTTTGTTCAGACCTGCACTACTTTGCTTGACACCATTCAGTCGTCCACCATAATACCTAAGCGAGATGGACCATCAACAGTTGTTGCTGTCGCTCAACTTTTTTAATTAACATATAAGACATAATTTCTATTGTTATTTATAGAACATTTATGATATTCTAGTAATAATACTACTGTCCATTCAATTAGGGTTATGAATTGCTGGTTTGCACATGACGTCATGGCGGCCATGTTGGTGCCCGATAACAAAGCATTCCTCTTTAGCTTCTCTTGTTTGTTCCACCAACATGGCCGCTGCGCGTTTGTACTTTAAATCTCCAAGGGATTGATTGCAAACCAGCAATTCTACAACCATTATATCTATGTCTAAATGTCTTACTACAATGAATCCTTACACTTGTATGGTTTTTCTCCCGAATGGATGCGTTCATGTGTTCTACAACTACTGCTCTGTCTAAATGTCTTACTACAATGCTTACACTTGTATGGTTTCTCTCCTGAATGGATAAGTTCATGACTTCTACAAGTACTGCTACGTCCAAATGTCTTACTACAATGCTTACACTTGTACGGTCTTTCTCCTGAGTGGATGCGTTCATGAATTCTACAAGCACTTTTCTGTTTAAATGTCTTACTACAATGGTTACACTTGTACGGTCTTTCTCCTGAGTGGATGCTTTCATGACTTCTACATTCACCGCTCTGTCTAAATGTCTTACTGCAATGCTTACACTTGTATGGTTTTTCTCCTGAATGGATAAGTTCATGCACTGTACAATTACTACTCTGTCTAAATGTCTTACTGCAATGCTTACACTTGTATGGTTTTTCTTCTGAATGGATGCGTTCATGTCTTCTACAACCACTGCTCTGTCTAAATATCTTACTACAATGCTTACACTTGTATGGTTTCTCTCCTGAATGGATACGTTCATGACTTCTATAACCACTGCTCTGTCTAAATGTCTTACTACAATGCTTACACTTGTATGGTTTCTCTCCTGAATGGATATGTTCATGACTTGTACAACTACTGCTATGTCTAAATATCTTACTACAATGCTTACACTTGTATGGTTTCTCTCCTGAATGGATGCGTTCATGTGTTCTACAGTGACTGCTCCATTTGAATGTCTTACTACAATGCTTACACTTGTATGGTTTTTCTTCTGAATGGATGCGTTCATGCACTGTACAATTAGCCCGGTATCTAACTGCCTTGCTACAGTGACTGTAGTGATGTTTCTTGGTAATCAATTCAGCAGGGCAGTCATCTTGACCATTTGGAACTTGAAATGTCTCATCAGGCAATGGATGGGAAACACTGCTTCGTGACCTCAGATTATATTTTGATGGTTTGCATATTGCATTTGTTTCATCTGTTCTATCTTTATCGGTGCAGTTTATATCTGCATCAATTTCATTCACCGTGTTACCTATGCTCCCGGATGTACTGTCATTCTTATTATAACTACTTGATACTCTTCGTGCTGTCACTTCATTGTCATCTACATCAACATCATCCATAAAAACATTGGTGTCCCCACTTAAACTGCTATCCTCACTTCCTCCTGGTATTTCTCTTTCCAGATTACTTTCTTTCAAGATACAACTACTCTCCGCATACATGGACGTACATCCATTACTACAGCCAGTATCATCAGTCTGTATTGCAATACTGTTATTGTTGTCGGTTTGTAGCAACTCACCATCAATAGTTTCACCCATGCAATATTCCTAAAGAAACAATAAACAAGAGAAACAAAGGTACAGTAAATAATAATAATAATAATAATAATTTTTTTATATAGCGCACTCTCCAGAAATGCCCAAGTGCACTTTACATATATACAATTCAAAAAATCTATAAACTAAGTATGAGAAAGAAAAATGCTTGAAATACATGTAGTGCACAGCTTTAAATAAATACCTCCTTCAAAATAGCTCCCCAATAAGGTGAACAATATTAGTGTGCCCCTGCAAATAAGTGCCCCACCACTCCCGGTGTACCCAAGAAAGAAAGAATGAATATAGAGAAGTTCCATGTAAGTGTTTCTTAGTGTAAAAATAAACAGACTCAAATATCTATTTGTAAAGACATATAGTATAGTTTATAGTTACAACCCAACAAGCATCATCAAAACAATTAATTATTACCTTGGGTGTACCACATATAGCATTATGTTAATTTGGGTCGTGAAAATAATGTTGCTTGGATGAGTTAGTTCATGATATTCCTTCCAAGCAATGGACAACAATAACCTGTTGAACCTTAGCTTACAGTATCATCAGAACATCAGAATCACTCACCCTTGAGGTACTATTCCACATGGGAAATTTGTGTTCTGCTGTATCTTTGTTGTAATAAAACAGAAGTTCGCCTGATTTGCAGTTGAATTTCTTCCATCCTGGACCTACAAGTTCCGACTCCATAAAAACATTGGTGTCCCCACTTACACTGCTATCCTCACTTTCTCCTGGTATTTCTCTTTCCAGATTACTTTCTTTCAAGATAGAACCACTCTCTGCGTACATGGACATACATCCATTACTACAGCCAGTATCATCAGTCTGTATTGCTATACTGTTATTCTCGTTGGTTTGTAGCAACTCACCATCAATAGTTTCACCCATGCAGTATTCCTAAAGAAATAATAAACAAGAGAAACAAAGGTACAGTAAATGCTTGAAATAGTGCCCAGCTTGAAATAAATGCCCCTTCCAAATAGTGCCCCATAGCCTGCATGGCGGCCCAAAGGGATCGGAAGGGATCGGAAGGGGAGGGGCCTTTTCCCCTCCTCTCCTCAGTCTCCCTCCCCTTCCGATCCCTTCCGATCCCTTTGGGCCGCCACGCAGGCTAAGCACCACACTGAGGTGAACAATATTAAATAAGTGTGCCCCTGCAAATATGTGTCCCCACCCCTCCACCCAAGAAAGAATGAATGTACATGTAGAGAAGTTATGTTTTTCTTAGTGTAAAAATAAACTGACTCAAATATTTATTTGTAAAGACATCATGTTTTATAGTTACAGCCACAAGCATCATCAAAACAATTAATTATTAATACCTTGGGTTCCACATTATTACAAATATTGTTTATTTGGGTCATGAACAAAATGTTGCTTGGATGAGTTATAGCCAAGGATATCCTAGTTTGATTAGCCAATCACAGTGCATGAAAAGCACTATTTCACTTGTGTAGTATATACTAATTCATGATATCCCTTCAAAGCAGCAACAATAACCCATTGAACTCTTAGCTTCAAGTATCATCAGAACATCAGAATCACTCACCGTTGAGGTACTTTTCCACATGGGAAATTTGTGTTCTACTGTATCTTTGTTGTAATAAAACAGAAGTTCACCTGATTTGCAGTTGAATTTCATCCATCCTGGACCTACAAGTTCTGACTCCATTATAAGCAACCTTTGAATAAAATGAAAAATCTGATGTGATTAGACCCCATCAGCTTGGGTGTATTGTTTTCCATATTGTGAAGTTATTCAGCTTGATTTTCAATTTTCAAATTAAAATTACTGTCAGAGTTATAGAGGTTTTAAGACATGATATCCTAATTTGGTGACGTCAAGAGAGGCATTTGCCATAACTTATTAAGTACTGTTTTGGTTGTGCGTATATCCAGTTCTGGATGCACTTGGGAGGTTGCCTAAGCACTCAAGAAGCTAGAATCGCACTCGGCTACGCTTACGCTTCTTTTGCGCTTAGCAACCTCCCGCGTGCATCCAGTAAGCATTGACCAATGACTAGTGCATTTTGTAAAATACAGTAAAAACCCGCATATTAGAAACTGCGGATTAAGAACCTCCAGGCTGAAATTTAGCCAATTAAGCACCCAATATATAAGAACCAATTCAGCTTGACATATGAAGCAGGTTCTTATGTGAAAATGACTGAAGCTCAGAACACACCGGTACAGTTGGTGCTGAATATGCAGAAATATTATATTTACTATACAGTTGGGTTGTTAGTGTTTAGTGTGAATATTAGACCTTTCAGGGCCAATAGTTCACTAATTAAAACAAATTGTAAGGAAATACACCATACTGTATCAGGAACAATTGTAAATAAGAACCTGTTAAGAACCTATTCAGCCTGATTTCTCACTAGACACCCAATATATAAGAACCATTTCAGCCTGACTTTTCAGCCTGACAGACTGAAAAATAGGGGTTCTTTTATGCGGGTTTTTACTGTAACACAATTCTAACGTGTGCTCTGATTGGTTAGCTACTTTGTTTACATGAGGCTATGTAAACATGGTTGAAGACAACAAACCCAGCGAACGCTCGATGGTGTCAGTAGCACGTGCATTTCAACTGAAATGCTCATATAAAACGAACGCTGATTGGCTGTTCAATCCATGTTTGTTTGATGTTAGGAGAATTTAGCATTTTGTTCGACTAATAAAATTGATTTATTTCACCATTAATATAATTTTGCATCTCGTTATTTTACAAAACAAATAGAAAACGTTTTCCCGTGTTTACATAGCCTGATGTAAACACTCGGAAAGTTTGGGAGAAGTCGAGAGCGCTGTGTAAAACCTCGCCTGTGGTTCGGTTTTACACAATAGCTCTCGACTTCTCCCAAATTTCCCTCGTGTTTATATCGGGGGGGGGGGGGGGGGGGGGGTGCTCCCTTTTTCGAAGTGGTAGGGGTGTTCGGCGGTCCTTTTAGGGTTGAACATATTTCCTATGTGAACCTTTTAGGGTTCTGACTCAAAAGTCAGTGATGTACCATCACTCCGTACCTTCAATTGTTCTTTCTTTCTTTATTGAACAAACATGAAAGAATAGAAGAAAGATGCTGTCCAGACGATATCAGCACAATCACTTTTTCGCCATACATGGTCATATCTTTTAGGGGTCGAAATGAACATGGCTTCAACAGCTCTTAAAAATTATGCGTATATTTTGTACCTATTAGGGGTCGTTTTCAAAACCGACCACCGATCACCTACTACTTGGACAAAGGTAGTACCCCCCCCCCCTCTCCGGGAATAAATCACAGATGCAAATCCTGAATCCGTGTGAAACAGCAATACTTCCATGATCTACACCGATATAATCTTACATCCGAAAGAATAAGATTGGACAGATCTATAAACGTACTACACTTTTATCGTCGATCTCTCGAACACATTTACCCTGCGAGCAGAGGTCTGGGCGAGTAGAAAAAAAACTCTGCTCGCAGGGTAGAACACATTCAAACACTGAGTGGATCACAACACAAACGTGACGATGTTAAACACACAATTAATCCAATCTACTCACCACAACACAAGAGATGAGCACTACAAGTACACAGACAGAGTTGTGCTAAAGGTTTGTGTCAACCCGTCTTCTCGAGGAAATTCCAACTTCGTTCCCAGGCCCGCTCACCTCGGTATTTCTCGCCTGAAATATCTACCACAGGAAGCCCAAGCTCAATAACCAATACTTTGAACGGAAAATTTGGACCATTTCGACGAAATTTTTGCATTTTTACGGCGGGACCTACCAAGAAGTAGATAGACAGATAGATAGTTTAATAGAATAAATGGCAGCCCGAAGGCTGAATTACATGTACAACTGAGACAAACCAGTAAAAGCAGAATAAAAAGAAAAACAAGGGAAAATTGAAAAAAATATTCCGCCGTCGGGGGATATATCGGGATCTGATTATCACTGCTGCTGGCTGTCTCTTCCTTCTTGGTAACTTTAGCTGTAGCAATATGAAGAGTGTTTGCTCGGAATTCACCCAACAAACCATTCTGATGTAAATATCACATGCAAATGCATTTATGAATGCATGTTATTTTTCTGCGGCAGCAACGACTAGGGGCCGTTCACACTTGGACCATTTTGGATCGATCTAGTTTGGATCGATCCGAGATCGATCCGAGCTCAGTTTTCGAGAGCGTTCACACTATAAACATATATAAACGTATCACCAAAAAAAAAACAGGTAGCCTAACCAAAACCGGGTTCAAAATTAAAAATCTAAGGGGTTGGGAACTAGTAGGGACAGATGGCGGATTTAGTTCCAATTTTGATTTATTATGAAATCAATAAACGATTATTGGACGTCAAAGCCGTATATCCAAGAACCGTTTTCAACTAATATTGTGTTTTATGCGTCAGAGAAAACGTCAACAAAAAATGTATTTTATGATACTCAATGAATCCGGCCCGACGTAGTCAATCGATAAAAATCGATATCAGTTTTCCAATCGATAAATCGAGTAGAGTTGAAGTTCGATCGAGTCGTTGATCGGGGCGCGAGAGAATGAGGCAAGACGAAAAGACGAGAGGGGAGTGAGGCGATTGCTCCCATTACCCGCCCTTGTTTAAACTCATCACCAATAGATGAGGTATGGGAGCCTTATAGGGTGGGGATGCCAAGACCTACAATCGGCTACTCACAGTTACCATGGCAACCCAAGACATACAAGCTAGCGACGCAAGATTACCATGGCAACCCTGTCACAGCCCACCATCAACCCATCGTCCAAGGTGCTTGGAGAAGGAGGGGTCTGTGAGAGGAGAGCACAGGTAACCTCCAATTAACCCCAAACCCCCCAAGCACCATCGTCCGAGGATGCCGGTACAGCAATGTTCCGGTAAGCCGCATCCACATCAAACTTGGCCATTAGAGCCCCTTGGCCATACTGACTAACCATGCTTATAATCTGATCGATCCTAATGTACTGCAGAGAAAAATCCTCTGGATCAATGCCATCATTCACGCTTCCACCCCCCGGAGAGGATAAATCTAGAATTAGCCGCCATTTCCCAGGTTGACCTTTATTGGGAATTACAACAAAACTGGGAAGGGGCCCGCAACTCTTTGCAAAGAAACTTCATTATTATATAGGTACTCATCAATCACATGGGGATACTGGTAGACTGACGGTTTGTTTTTCTTGGCTGACTGAAGTTGGCGAGACAAAGTTGCGCATGAAGAATATGTTTGCCAGTGTCTTCCTGGATTCAGAGGTGAACTTATTCGGTCAGCTTCACTCGCGGCCCGGTCACGACGCAGTTTCGAAAAAGTAGGGGCTATTTTGCAGTCTACGATTTTTCAGTTCCGTATTAATTTTGCTACATTTATGAACACCTATAAGCTTATATTGACTTTAGAATAAAAGAAGGGTAAGTTGCAGTTGTCAATATTAGTACAGTTTGGTGTGATGCGTCTGTAATAAATAGCATGGTACTATCTTGTAATCATTCAGATTATATTTACAAGCAAGAGAAAATGAGGTAAGTTATCTCATTTTCTCTTGTTACAAGTTATTACGCGAAAACAACAAACCGTTAAAAATCGATAAAAGTCGGTATCACCCTTTTTTTCTTTATCGATTTTTACCGATCTCCGTATTAAAAAAATCACTTGATTTTTATCGATATCGATTGACTACGTCGGGAATAAAGTTTATTGCGGGCGGTCAATAACAGAAAGATGGTTTTGGCGAGAACCAACCAGAGTGGGTAGTTTGTTCTGGGAGCAGACTGTACGGCCAAATGGACGGATGATAATTTAAAACTTTGGATCGACAACTTCCGAATGTCAAGAGAGTCGTTTCACTTCCTCTGCGAATCGCTAGATGAAGTTCTGAAAAGGGAGGATACCATGCAGGTTTCGCAAGGCTATTACAGTCGAGAAACGAATGGCAATTTGTGTATGGCACCTGGCTACCGGCGAAGACCTAAGATCACTTGGCTGGCGATTTGATGTTGCGAAAAGTGCCAGGTCGTCAATGATTTTTTTATAAGCAGTTTTCAGATGCTTTACTTTTGTCCTGCACTGATTCGCATCTCGTTTGAATACCAAAGCCTCCATCCATGATTGACAGTATTAAGGAGCTAGCAGATACTCACGCTATGGAAATATTTAAGAAACACCCTATGTACAAGTAACACTGTGAAAGGTTAGTGTGTGTCGAACTATTGACGAGAGAAGAGGTAAAATACTGTGAGCAAATTGTAAGGGAGCCATCAGTGAGCTTGTGAGTGAATAAAACAATATTGTGTTGGGCGACGCTCGTAGTGTTCTCAACATAAAGTGGCGACCACGAAGGGACACACCTCTCTAAACGGAACAATGGAAAAGCAACTTCAGGATCTGGAAGTTCAACTCAAACGACTGGAATTTACAAGAACGAAAACCGACACAGTAATTGGTAAACGCAACACGGAGGGTATAGAACGTCAAAGGGATGCCCTTCGAATAATCACGAAAGAAGTGGAGAATTTTAAAGTGAGCATAGAGCAAGGAAAATTCGCGGCTGGAGAGCAAGTAGCAGATATTGCAACATGGAGTCATAATGTGGAGGAACAACAAGCAGCGGCAGATGACGATATAGTACGTTTAGAAAATTGTTTGACCGACGCAAGACAAGAGGCAGTGGGAATCATGAAGGAAAACGAGGAAAAGTTGTTAGCAAAGTCACGTCAAGCTCAGCTGGAATTTGAAAAGGCACAACTGGAGCTGAAGATGGGATACGAGAAAAAACCTAACGACGAAGCAACGGGAGAGGTAGGCGGTGTGTCTAACAAAAATGTGAGTGGCTACACAAATGCGAAATTGCCTAAGCTGGTGATTACAAAGTTTAATGGAGACTACACCGACTGGCAAAGGTTTTGGAGTCAATTCGAAGCGGAAATCGACCGAGCAAGTGTAGCGGGTGTCACGAAGTTCAGCTATTTAAAAGAATTGGTCGAGCCGAGCGTGAGAGCGACAATCGATGGTCTTCCGGCTTTTCAACTGAAGGGTATGAGCGCGCCAAAAACATCTTGAAAGACAGGTATGGCAAAACTAGCGAAATAGTTAACGCTTATATTAAAAATATCATGTCGCTGCCAAAAATCAATGGGTCACACACGCCCAAGATTCATGAATTCTATCAATGTTTGCTCACTCAAGTGCAAGCCCTACAAACAATGGGGAAATTGAGCACCGTAAATGGATATGTCAGAATGACACTAGATAAACTTGAAGGGATAAGGGGTGACCTCGTGCGAACAGATGACGATTGGCAAGAATGGGACTTCCCAAAGCTCGTTGACGCATTACAAAGATGGACAACGAGAAATCCCATCCCTGTCAGAGATTTTAGTGAAACGCAACGACAAGAAAAACCCGCACGCAATCGCCTCCCAGCCTATCAAACCCAGCAATTTGGGAGGAAACGGGGTTGCGTGTATTGTGACGGGCCGCACAAGGCTGTTGATTGTGTAAAGGTCATCACTGTTTGTGACAGAAAAAAAATCCTGAGCACGAAACGCCTTTGTTTCAACTGTACCGGGGAAAAGCACGTTGCTGCTGATTGTAAAAGCAGGTCATGTCAAAATTGCCAACAATCCCATCATACGTCTATTTGTGATAAACAAGAGGCCAGTACTGAAACAAAGGCGGGTAAAAACGAGAAAATGATGACTACAACAACCCCTGATAGCAGCCCAGTTATCTATCCAGTAGTAGTTGTAAAAGTTGAAGGCGTTATGTGTCGCGCTCTCCTTGATACCGGCGCCGGAAGTTCTTATGCATCAGCGGCATTACTCGACAGAATAGGAGTGCGTCCTCATCAGCGCGAAGTGCGTCAGATCGAAATAATGCTAGGATCAGTGACGAAAGCAGTTGAGATATCCAAGGTCAAAGTTCAATCGATAAGTGGAGATTTTCATCTCAACGTATCCGTGACCAGGGTGAACAAACAAAGATTATTAGATTTTGACAATCCACGCTATCAGGATTGCATTTCAAATCACGCTCATCTCGTGGGAGTTGAAATGCAAGACACTGACACTAAAGAGAGACTTCCGGTGCACTTGATACTAGGTGCGAGCGATTACGCGAAAATCAAAACAAAAACCGTACCTAAGATCGGCGCACCGGGAGAGCCAATAGCGGAACAGACAAAATTTGGTTGGACAATGATGTCCCCAGGTAAAGAAGTAGATTTGTCGCCCATGTTTGTCGCGCAGACATCAACGACCGACTATGAAACCTGTGTAGACTGGACGTCCTGGGACTACAGGATTTTCCGGAGGGAGATCAGAACCAAGTGTACACCGAGTTCAAGGAGCAACTGGTGCGCAGCCCAGAGGGATGGTACGAGACAGGTCTTCCCTGGAAAGGAAACCACCCGCCATTACATAACAACGAAGCAGGGAGTTTGCGCAGACTCCATAGTTTGGAGCGCAAACTTGAAAAGCAGGGATTAACAGAGAAATACCACAACATCATTCAGGAACAGCTTGAAGCAGGGATCGTGGAACGTGTCACAGATCCACCAAACGGCCGAGAATTCTACATACCTCACAAGGCGGTTGTTCGTGAAGCTGCGGAGAGCACAAAACTCCGTGTGGTGTACGATGCGTCAGCACGGGCGTATGACAACGCGGCGTCACTCAACGAGTGTCTCAATCCAGGACCACCACTCCAGAATCAGCTCTGGAATGTGCTAGTCCGTGCTCGGTTCCATCCAGTGGCTATCACAGGAGATATCAAGCAAGCGTTCCTACAAGTTCGCATACGTGAGGAGGATCGTGACGCACTGCGATTTCACTGGCTGAAAGACTTAGACACCAAAACAGTAGAGACATTGCGCTTTACTAGGGCGTTGTTCGGGCTTGCCCCCTCACCATTCCTCTTGGGGGGTGTGCTCAAGCATCACCTAGAAATGTGCAAATCATTATATCCAGAGATTGTCGGGGAAATCGAGAGAAGCTTGTACGTGGACGACCTCATATCTGGGGGACCTACCGTCGAGCATGCGCTACAGGTTAAATCTACAGCTACGGAAATCTTCGCCAAGGGGGGTTTCGAGCTTCACAAGTGGCACTCTAGTGCGCGTGAGCTAGAGACTACAGAGCTGCCGTCTAACGGAGACATCGAGACCTTTGCAAAGGAACAACTGGGTGTCCCGAAAGGGGGAGAATCAACTCTTCTCGGTCTCACCTGGGACAAGGAACTGACACTATCTGCGTCAAATTTCCTGCAGAACCTGCCAATCAAACAAAGAGAGGAATTCTTGGTAAAGTTGCAAGAATCTACGACCCCCTGGGACTGACATCCCCAGTTACACTTGGGGGGAAACCTCTCTACCGTGACGCCTGTGACGTCAAACTAGCTTGGGATACTGAGCTGCCGACCGAGGTGAGTAGCAAGTGGTCGAAGTGGGAAGAGAGTCTTCCAGACAAGATAACAGTACCGAGATCCATAGCAACTCATCAAGAGGAGATTGAGGAAGTTGAATTACACGCGTTTGGGGACGCAAGCGGCAAAGGTGTATGTGCAGCAGTTTATGCGGTCATCAAGCAACCAACGGGAGTAAACCAGGGACTGGTGGCAGCAAAGGCCAGGTTAGCGAAGAGGGGCCTAACTATACCCCGCCTTGAGTTAGTCTCCGGGCATATGGCTGTCAATCTTCTCACTAATGTCAGTGCTGCATTGGATGGCTTCTCAATTTCGTCACGCCACGGTTGGCTTGACAGCAGCGTTGCGCTACACTGGATTCGGGGACAAGGTCAGTACAAGCAATTCGTTAGCAACCGCGTTCAGAAGATTCAGGACCACCCGGAGATAACATGGCACCATGTAAGTACGAAAGACAATCCAGCAGATGTAGGTAGTCGCAGTGGAAAGGTCAGTGAGCACACTTTGTGGTGGAAGGGACCACCATGGCTCACTGACAAGAAACTGTGGCCACCGGACATTACAACAACCGCAACTGCAGAGTCGCAAACTGAAGCAAAAGCGCTGCGTGAAGTTTTCGCCGTAGCGGTGGCAGAGCCAGATGCGCTAGACGCCCTGCTACAGAGAAGTGATTACTGGAGGGCAATGAGAGTGTGTGGCTGGGTTATGCGGTTCATACAGACCGCCCGTGCTACAAAAGCTCACCGAGTGAGGGGTCCTTTAACGACCAGAGAGATTGAAACAGCCAGGTTGGTTTGGGTGAAGCGGGCTCAAGCTAGTGCATCGGGAAGTGACCAGTTTGAAGAGGACAAGCTGCAACTGAATCTACAGCCAAACAGCGAAGGAGTGCTCGAGTGTCGAGGGAGGATTCAGGGCGAATATCCGGTTTTCCTGCCCGACAACCAGCTCTACACTCAGAAGGTTGTCATGGACGCACATCTGACTACTCTACACGGGGGAATGGGTCTTACGATGGCGAAGGTGCGCCAGCAACATTGGGTACCACGCCTACGACGTCTAACTAAGAGGATAGTCAAGTCTTGTCACGGTTGCCGACGCTTTCAAGCTCAAGCTTACGCCACTCCACCTCCAGGAAACCTTCCAACAGATCGTACGGAGGGTGAAACGCCATTTCAAGTGATAGGAGTAGACTACGCAGGACCTATCAAGTACCGCGGCAGAGGAAAAACAGAGGGAAAGGCATATGTAGTGCTGTATGCTTGTAGCCTCTCTAGGGGGCTATTTCTAGAATTGCTACCCAACATGGAAACCACTGAGTTCCTTGGAAGTCTAAAACGCCTCATCGCGCGCCGTGGAAGACCAAAGAAGATCTACTCTGACAATGGGCGAACATTCATCGGAGCAGCGAAGTGGATCAAGCAAGTTATGAGTGACGAGAGAGTCCAAGACTTCTTGGCTCAGCAGCAAATCCACTGGCAATTCAACCTGAGCCGTGCACCCTGGTGGGGTGGACAGTTTGAGAGGATGGTGGGGTTAGTCAAAGCAGCTCTCTACAAGACCATTGGAAACGGCATGCTGTCATGGAAGGAGTTGCAAGAAGTCATACTGGACGTGGAGGTTACACTCAATAACCGACCCTTGAGCTATGTGGAAGACGATATTCAGCTACCGATACTGACCCCAAATTCATTACTTTACATACAACACAACATGCTTCCTGACCTCCAGACCCACCATGTGCAAGACTATGACCTGCGGAACCGCGCTAAGCACTTACTGAAGTGCAAGAACGCCCTGTGGTCACGCTGGACTACAGAGTACTTACGAAGCCTAAGGGAGCAGCATCGTCTAAAACACAAGGGAGCTAACAACCATCCAAACGAAGGTGAGGTTGTCATTATCAAGTCAGACGAGAAGAATCGGGGAAAGTGGAAGCTTGGAATAGTGGACAAGTTAATTGTGGGGAAGGACGGGGTAGTGCGTGGGGCAAGACTCAGAGCTGGAAAGTCCTTTATGGAACGACCAATACAACATCTCTACCCTATGGAACTATCATGCGACAGGACAGCACCACTGCAAACGGAACAGCTTAATCCACAGGCTGAAACTTTCCGTCCAACACGCGATGCAGCAGCAGCAGCAAGAATGCGTGTGCAAGACATCGTTGGAGATGAAGACTAATCAGACACTTAGTACACGACATTTAGTATTTACGGGACACATTATCATGTATGATACATTATAATCGATTGTTCTAGTTTAACATTGAATAATAAGTAGTCAGGACATTGAACAATAATTGACGAAGAACACTGATTTAGAACATTTGCTTCTCCAAAGCAAATGGGGGGAGGGTTTCGGAGATAAATATAGTATCGTGACCTTCAAATTAGATTGGCACATGATTGACAGTATTAAGGAGCTAGCAGATACTCACGCTATGGAAATATTTAAGAAACACCCTATGTACAAGTAACACTGTGAAAGGTTAGTGTGTGTCGAACTATTGACGAGAGAAGAGGTAAAATACTGTGAGTAAATTGTAAGGGAGCCATTAGTGAGCTTGTGAGTGAATAAAACAATATTGTGTTGGGCGACGCTCGTAGTGTTCTCAACAACTGTCCGCATACTACGGTGATTCTTCTGTGAATTGTTCAGTATATTCATAATTGCCTCTGTTTCCCAAATCGATATTACTAGAGAGCCAAAACTCGCTTGTCGCTCCAACGTTTCGACATTCAGTGGAGAATATATATGCTACTTTTACTAGTTACGCGCGTTCAAAAGAAAACAATTTAAAAGTCGCGCTCTCACGAACATGCGTAATTAGCATCCATATGCGTAATTAGCATACAACAACAGCCAGTTAGTACGCTTAGCGTTCACACTTACATGCGAGCTACTTAGATCGATCCGAGACCACCTCTCGAGGTGGTCTAGTTTAGATCGGTCTCGGACCGATCTCGGCTCGCTTTGGACCGTTCACACTTGGCCCGTTTGTCTTTAGATCGATCTCGGATCGATCTAAATGGCTAGTGTGAACGGCCCCTAAGATGCCATTGGCAAGATCCGCTGTCACAACCACCCTTCTAAATCTGGGGTAATAGTTTACATCTCCATGGCAAACTGAGAAATGTATGAAACGGGTGATTTCATAGATGATTTACAACATATTGCTCTAAATTTCTATATATAAAAATGCCAAGCGCCGATTGCATGGTTGAAATCTGATAAAAGGATAAATAAAAGTATTTGATAACCGCCTACTGCGTGATCAGTACTACTCTGGGAATCTTTGGTTAGGGCTTCAGTCAAAACCCTGACCCTATGCTGGTTCGCGGCTCTCCTATTATCGCCTTCTTGTTGTATGTAGAATAGACAATATAAACGTTTTTTGTGGGGCGGAGCGCAGAGACAGAGCACAGAATTTATCTAGCGGAAAAACAAGTGAATTCTCCTGATAAGCATTCAAAACACATCCATTCACCACATCGATCCGTCTACAACTTTTCGTTTGGGGGTAAAAGTACTGAAGAAAATGCTTTCCTGATTTGATTATAAGTAAACTGAATACTAGTATACTGTGCTGTCGCTCAACTTTTTTAATTAACATCAACACGTCAAACCGATCAAATTCAACATATAAGACATAATTTCTATTGTTATTTATAGATCATTTATGATATTCTAGTAATAATACTACTGTCCATTCAATTAGGGTTATGAATTGCTGGTTTGCACATGACGTCATGGCGGCCATGTTGGTGCCCGATAACAAAGCATTCCCCTTTAGCTTCTCTTGTTTGTTCCACCAACATGGCCGCTGCGCCTTTGTACTTTAAATCCGTCCAGGGATTGATTGCAAACCAGCAATTCTACAACCACTATATCTATGTCTAAATGTCTTACTACAATGCTTACCGGCATAAAACAGAAATATATAGATAAGGACGTACATAGATACCGATTTTAAGGATTATATATATATTTAAAGCCTGGTTCACCTCTAGTGTGAATCAAAACAACGGAAGCCTCGTTTCGGCGCTTGCTTCTTTGTTGTTTTCCCGCAAGTTTTCAAAATGGGTGATTTTCTCCTGAATGAATGCGTTCATGTGTTCTACAATTACTGCTATGTCTAAATGTCTTACTACAATGAATCCTTTCACTTGTATGGTTTCTCTCTCGAATGGATGCGTTCATGTGTTCTACAACTACTGCAATGTCTAAAGGTCTTACTACAATGCTTACACTTGTACGGTCTTTCTCCTGAATGGATGCGTTCATGTGTTCTACAATGACGGCTCTGTCTAAATGTCTTGCTACAATGCTTACACTTGTATGGCTTTTCTCCTGAATGGATACGTTCATGTATTCTACAATTATTGCTATGTCTAAATGTCTTACTACAATGCTTACACTTGTATGGTTTTTCTCCTGAATGGATGCTTTCATGCCTTCTACAAGAACTGCTCTGTGTAAATGTCTTACTACAATGCTTACACTTGTATGGTTTTTCTCCTGAATGGATAAATTCATGACTTCTACAAGTACTGCTACGTCCAAATGTCTTACTACAATGCTTACACTTGTATGGTTTTTCTTCTGAATGGATGCGTTCATGCACTGTACAACCACTGGCATCGCTAAATATCTTACTACAATACTTACACTTGTACGGTTTATCTCCTGAATGGATGCGTTCATGTGTTCTACAAGGACCGCTCTGTGTAAATGTCTTACTACAATACTTACACTTGTACGGTTTTTCTCCTGAATGGATGCGTTCATGGCTTCTACAATTACTACTCTGTCTAAATGTCTTACTGCAATGCTTACACTCGTACGGTTTTTCTTCTTCTGAATGGATGCGTTCATGTTTTCTACAACCACTGGCATCTCTAAATATCTTACTACAATGCTTACACTTGTACGGTTTTTCTCCTGAATGGATGCGTTCATGTGTTCTACAAGGACCGCTCCGTTTGAATGTCTTACTACAATGATTACACTTGTATGGTTTTTCTCCTGAGTGGATGCGTTCATGTCTTCTACAACCACTGCTATGTCTAAATATCTTACTACAATGCTTACACTTGTATGGTTTCTCTCCTGAATGGATACGTTCATGACTTCTATAACCACTGCTCTGTCTAAATGTCTTACTACAATGCTTACACTTGTATGGTTTCTCTCCTGAATGGATACGTTCATGACTTCTACAACTACTGCTATGTCTAAATATCTTACTACAATGGTTACACTTGTATGGTTTCTCTCCTGAATGGATACGTTCATGACTTCTATAACCACTGCTCTGTCTAAATGTCTTACTACAATGCTTACACTTGTATGGTTTTTCTTCTGAATGGATGCGTTCATGCACTGTACAATTAGCCCGGTGATGTTTCTTGGTAATCAATTCAGCAGGGCAGTCATCTTGACCATTTGGAACTTGAAATGTCTCATCAGGCAATGGATGGGAAACACTGCTTCGTGACCTCAGATTATATTTTGATGGTTTGCATATTGCATTTGTTTCATCTGTTCTATCTTCATCGGTGCAGTTTATCTCTGCTTCAATTTCATTCACCGTGTTACCTATGTTCCCGGATGTACTGTCATTCTCATTAGAACTACTTGATACTCTTCGTGCTGTCACTTCATTGTCATCTACATCAACATCATCCATAAAAACATTGGTGTCCCCACTTAAACTGCTATCCTCACTTCCTCCTGGTATTTCTCTTTCCAGATTACTTTCTTTCAAGATACAACTACTCTCTGCATACATGGACGTACATCCATTACTACAGTCAGTATCATCAGTCTGTATTGCAATACTGTTATTGTTGTCGGTTTGTAGCAACTCACCATCAATAGTTTCACCCATGCAATATTCCTAAAGAAACAATAAACAAGAGAAACAAAGGCACAGTAAATAATAATAATAATAATATTTTATTTATATAGCGCACTCTCCAGAAATGCCCAAGTGCGCTTTACATATATACAATTCAAAAAATCTAAAAACTAAGTATGAGAAAGAAAAATGCTTGAAATACATGTAGTGCACAGTTTTAAATAAATACCTCCTTCAAAATAGCTCCCCAATAAGGTGAACAATATTAGTGTGCCCCTGCAAATAAGTGCCCCACCACTCCCGGTACCCAAGAAAGAAAGAATGAATATAGAGAAGTTCCATGTAAGTGTTTCTTAGTGTAAAAATAAACAGACTCAAATATCTATTTGTAAAGACATATAGTATAGTTTATAGTTACAACCCAACAAGCATCATCAAAACAATTAATTATTACCTTGGGTGTACCACATACATGTTTTGCACTATGTTAATTTGGGTCGTGAAAATAATGTTGCTTGGATGAGTTAAGTTCATGATATTCCTTCCAAGCAATGGACAACAATAACCTGTTGAACCTTAGCTTACAGTATCATCAGAACATCAGAATCACTCACCCTTGAGGTACTATTCCACATGGGAAATTTGTGTTCTGCTGTGTCTTTGTTGTAATAAAACAGAAGTTCGCCTGATTTGCAGTTGAATTTCTTCCATCCTGGACCTACAAGTTCCGACTCCATAAAAACATTGGTGTCCCCACTTACACTGCTATCCTCACTTTCTCCTGGTATTTCTCTTTCCAGATTACTTTCTTTCAAGATAGAACCACTCTCTGCGTACATGGACATACATCCATTACTACAGCCAGTATCATCAGTCTGTATTGCTATACTGTTATTCTCGTTGGTTTGTAGCAACTCACCATCAATAGTTTCACCCATGCAATATTCCTAAAGAAATAATAAAACAAGAGAATCAAAGGTACAGTAAATGCTTGAAATAGTGCCAAGCTTGAAATAAATGCCCCCTTCGAAATAGCGCCCCACTGAGGTGAACAATATTAAATAAGTGTGCCCCTGCAAATACGTGTCCCCACCCCTCCATCCAAGAAAGAATGAATGTACATGTAGAGAAGTTATGTTTTTCTTAGTGTAAAAATAAACAGACTCAAATACATGTATTTATTTGTAAAGACATCATGGTTTATAGCTACAGCCACAAGCATCATAAAAACAATTAATTATTAATACCTTGGGTTCCACATTATTACAAATATTGTTTATTTGGGTCATGAACAAAATGTTGCTTGGATGAGTTATACATGTAATTAACAATTTTTTTCTCCAAAGTGGTGGTGAATAGTGATGGATATTTATTTACCAAGCTGCAAGTCTTCGAGCGGCAAGGTGAATATCTACCACTACTCACTGACACCGAGAGGAATAATTATTCACTGAGGGGAATAATTGTCTTAGTATTACAGTACATGTATACACCTATTTCAAAAAAGGTTGTCGAGGACATCAGTCCATAGGCGATAGGTTATAGGTCGTTGTAAGACCGAACTGCATTATGGTAACAGCTTGAATGGCATGCATGCCAGACATATTTCATAAAATTCGATTCAAACTGTGTCTTGTTCTGTTGAAATGGAAATAGGTACGATATCATACAGGCTTTCATACGTTTTTGGCTATTCAAGCTGTTACCATAATGCAGTTCGGTCTTGCAACGACGTATAACCTATTGCCTATGGACTGATGTCTTCGACAACCTTTTTTGAAATAGGTGTATACCACACAAGTGAATAGCCAGCCAAATATATAACAATTATTTTCAAGAAGAAAAAGACATGCATGCTCGCGAATGTGAAGCCATCTTGCTTTGCTGGGAAGTTAATAGCCAAGAATATCCTAGTTTGATTAGCCAATCACAGTGCATGAAAAGCACTATTCACTTGTGTGGTATATACTAATTCATGATATCCCTTCAAAGCAGCAACAATAACCCATTGAACTCTTAGCTTCAAGTATCATCAGAACATCAGAATCACTCACCGTTGAGGTACTATTCCACATGGGAAATTTGTGTTCTGCTGTATCTTTGTTGTAATAAAACAGAAGTTCGCCTGATTTGCAGTTGAATTTCATCCATCCTGGACCTACAAGTTCTGACTCCATAATAAGCAACCTTTGAATAAAATGAAAAATCTGATGTGATTAGAACCCATCAGCTTGGGTGTAATGTATTGTGAATTTATTAAAAACTGTGTCTATCACTTAATTTTCAAAATCACTTCAATATGAAGAGAATATTTGGGTGGTTGAGTGCCATGGGATTTGAGCTTTGTAGGCATTTGCCATAACTTATTAAGTACTGTTTTGGTTGTGTGTATATCCAGTTCTGGATGCACTTGGGAGGTTGCCTAAGCACTCAAGAAGCTAAAATCGCACTCGGCTACACTTACGCTTCTTTTGTGCTTAGCAACCTACCGCGTGCACCCAGTAAGCATTGACCATTGACTAGTGCATTTTGTAAAATAACACAATTCTAACACACACTCTGATTGGTTAGCTACTATGTTTACATGAGGCTATGTAAACATGGCTGAAGACAACAAACCTTACCCAGCGCACGCTCGATGGTGTCAGTAGCACGTGCATTTCAACTGAAATTTTATTCAAAAACACAACAGAATCCTCAACTTTCTTGCCAATGATGTTTGTCACCATTATTGTTCTTTTTTCATCAAAAATCCATAGTTTTGGTATATCGCAATGTTTTCAACACCAAAGTTGAAGAAACATTTGATTTTAATATTGTTTTAGAGAATACCTGAACTGACGCTTTGCCGTGTTTTACTTGATCACAAGAAGCTCATATAAAATGAATGCTGATTGGCTGTTCAATCCATGTTTGATGTTAGGAGAATTTAGCATTTTGTTCGACTAATAAAGTTGATTTATTTCACCTTAAATATAATTTTGCATCTCGTTATTTTACAAAACAAATAGAAAACGTTTTCCCGTGTTTACATAGCCTGATATAAACACTCGGGAAAGTTTGGGATAAGTGGAGAGTGCTGTGTAAAACCTCGCCTGTGGTTCAGTTTGACACAATACATGTAGCTCTCGACTTCTCCCGAACTTCCCTCGTGTTTATATCAGGAGGGGTAGGGGGGGGGGGGGGGGGGGGGGGGGGGGGGGGGGTGATCCCTTTGTCGAAGTGGTAGGGGTCGCCGATCACCCCTACCACTTGGACAATGGGAGTACCCCCCCCCCCCCCCCCCCCCCCCTCCCCCCCCCCCTCCCCGGGAATAAATCACAGATGCAAATCCTGAATCCGTGTAAAACCAGCTTAATACTTTCATGATCTACACCGATATAGGCTAGACTTTAGAATACCCTGTCACATTATTAGTCGGGCTTCCTCTAAAAATGCAGGCCGTTCTTCTTCTTCGTCGTATTCTTTGACCTCAAATCGACATGTCACATTACAGGCGTTCCTTGTTTGTTGGCGCGGGGATTGGGGCGAGAGGAATGGCTTCTTCAACACGAGACATCAGTTGGCCTCTTTCTTCACAAACAAATCAGATTGCTCTGTTTTAATCGCACTGCGATATCTATATTTAGTTCAAATAGGCTATATGAGTTAGAAGCCCCACTTCACGCTAGTAGAGCGTCTAGTTTTATATTAAGCTACGCAGGCTATTTTAAAAACGTCGAGCTAAAGCCGAAGGAGACATAAAGTCTGGCCAAGAAAGATTACAAAGCACAAACCAATCAGGGAAAGCACCGGAGGTCAAGGGGCCAAAATATAAGTATTTTCTCGTCTAAATCTAAATTTAGATTGAACAGGACGCTCTAGAAGCGTGAAGACGGGCTATTAACGTTTTTACTGATATACTGTAAAGTTCACAGTACTGAAATTGCAAGGAAAGCATGTTCTATCGAGCTCGAGTCATGCAACGACGAGCAACCAACTGTTTCAATCGCACTGAAAATCGCACTATAAGATATATATCTATATTTAGTTCAAATAGGTTACATTTCATTTAGAAGCCCGACTTCACGCTAGAAGAGCGTCTAGTTTGCATAACAATAGAATCTGGAAAAAGCTATTGTATTATTCGTCGTTCTCAAAGAGTGCCGCTACTAGAGCTTGATATAGTGACGGGGTATTCTAAAATTGCTCCCGTCGTTCTCAAAGAGTGCCGCTACTAGAGCTTGATATAGTGACGGGGTATGCTCCCTGAGTGGATCACAACCGTGACGATGTTAAACACACAATTAATCCAATCTACTTACCACAACACAAGAGATGAGCACTACAAGTACACAGACAGAGTTGTGCTAAGGTTTGTTTTGATGCTGTTCAGTTCACGAGTCAAAGCGTCTTCTCGAGGAAATTCCAACTTCGTTCCCAGGCCCGCTCACTCGGTATTTCCCGCCTGAAATTAAATATCTACCACAGGAAGCCCAAGCTCAATACTTGAACGGAAAATTTGGATCCATTTCGACGAAATTTTTGCATTTTTACGGCGACACCTACCAAGAAGTAGATAGACAGATAGATAGTTTAATAGAATAAATGGCAGCCCGAAGGCTGAATTACATGTACAACTGAGACAAACCAGTAAAAGCAGAATAAAAAGAAAAACAAGGGAAAATTGAAAAAAATATTCCGTCGGGGGATATATCGGGATCTGATTATCACTGCTGCTGGCTGTCTCTTCCTTCTTGGTAACTTTAGCTGTAGCAATATGAAGAGTGTTTGCTCGGAATTCACCCAACAAACCATTCTGATATAAATATCACATGTAAATGCATTTATGAATGCATGTTATTTTTCTGCGGCAGCAACGACAATCTAAGATGCCATTGGCAAGATCCGCTGTCACAACCACCCTTCTAAATCCGGAGTAATAGTTTACATCTCCATGGAAAACTGAGAAATGTATGAAACGGGTGCCGTCAATAAAAGGAACAATACATTCAGACCTCGCCATTTCTGCCGCAGCTAGAAGAGCATTACAACTTTCTATGCGATCCTCAGAAAATATTTTGAAATTGCCAGATTTAGAGAGATCTTCAAGAGTGTCTGGCAATAAAATTACTTTTTCTGGGAATGTTGGATTTCCCCCAACTTCTTTAAGATGGTGGCATTCGGCTGTTGTTAGTCCACTCCTCCAGGCAACCTTCATATTGTCCATGCACTCGGTAACCTCGCACTCAACACCAACATTTTCCCCACCCATAACCTTTCTGACATGGATAGGATGGCTTACACCTCCATGGGAACTGTTTCGTATCAGGAAAATACCTCTCACCTCATCAACACAGGTGGCAGTACCAGACATCTCCCTACCATCTCAAGTATGTTAAAGCCTGGTTCAAGCCCACAAACGAGAAAAAAATGTAAAAAATTATAATGTCACTTCCTTTTTACCAAACATTACGAAACTTAGCACAGCCATATAGTTCGACATCCTTAATTGATTGAAGTCAACAAAATACCAAAAAAGCTGAACACGTGATTAACCACGTGACAACAGTCTTTGAAAATTTACTTTAAAATGCGGTCGCGGTTTTAAGAACAGTGTAAAAACAAACAATTGCATATGTTGTCAATGCTAGTGCTCTACACAACTGCGTTTGGAAAACTTGTCTCTAATTTCTCTTAAGAGAGATATTTACGAAAATAGGTCACGTGACCATTTAGCCAGAATACGTTTTCTCAATTTTCTCGATAACTAAAATTATGGGACAGGTTTTCCAAACGCTATCTTTTTTCTTTGGTTGTCCTTAATGTTGTAGCATAAAAACTATTTCAGCATATCTTAAACTCGCGACCGCATATTTAAAAAACGAAATTTCACATGCCCAGGTCACGTGACCACTTGACGCAGTATTTTTAGGACTAAATCATCAAACATCTTGAATATAATCTTATGCCTAAATTAAATATCAATGCCATAGAAATGAATCGTGGGGAATACTAAAAATAAACGTGATTTTGAATGATGGCTTCATGAACCAGGCCTTAACATACTTGAGATGGATGTCCTTGCAATGTATGGTAACGTTACAAACCCCGGCGTCAGGCGCCCCTATATGTCAGGTAACGTTGGATCTGGACCACCCCTCCCTTCCCTAGCGCCCCTATATGTCAGGTAACGTTGGATCTGGACCACTCTTCCCTTCCCTAGCGCCCCTATATGTCAGGTAACGTTGGATCTGGACCACCCCTCCCTTCCCTAGCGCCCCTATATGTCAGGCGCCCCTATATGTCAGGTAACGTTCGATCTGGACCACTCCTCCCCTCTCTAGCGCCCCTATATATCAGGCGCCCCTATACTGTCAGGCGCCCCTATATGTCAGGCGCCCCTATATGACTATATGTCACGTAACGTTACCAACCCCGGCGTCAGGCGCCCGTATATGTCAGGTAACGTTGGATCTGGACCACCCCTCCCCTCCCTAGCGCCCCTATTTGTCAGGCGTCCCTATATGACTATATGTCACGTAACGTTACCAACCCCGGCGTCAGGCGCTCGTATATGTCAGGTAACGTTGGATCTGGACCATGCACCCCTCCCCTCCCTAGCGCCCCTATTTGTCAGGCGTCCCTATATGTCAGGCGCCCCTATATGTAAGGCGCCCCTCCCGGGGACCCTGTTTAGAACGAAGGACATTTTATATTGACTGATGACCTGCTAAAGACCGGCAAATCTCGGATCTCAGATATATGACTAAATACCGGATAAAACCATATTTAACGACGGCAATCGTGCATTACTATATCCTGTTTAGGACAGACTCACATAAAATAATTATATACCCTGTCAGGAGCCTTCCTCTAGTAATAGGTTCATGTGACATCAAATGCACAAATTGGGCTATTTTTAGATATGCAAATTTCCGAAGAATTTCAAATTGAAAAATAAAATGGCCGCCAAACGGAAGACGCGAGGACTTGATCCAAAATATTGATATTCTTAATCCATGGAAGTCGAAGTCAAATTTTCCCTTGCACAAGAACGAGACAACTGTGTACAATGAATGTATCACATGTATCAATAAACTGACATACTGCCAGAGCGCTTAGTGGAGACTTTTAGTTTGGCGACTCACGTTGTCGCGAAACTGATTCTTCTACGTTCTTATACCTATCGCTTCATATGTTTATTCTTGTTTTATCAACTTTCTTTTGTTGGTTTTTGATTCATGATTTAGTCTTCGTAAGAATGAAGCGTTCTCCAATGATTTCGACTCTGATGAAGCAAAAGTTGGATAGCGGCGCCAACATAACAATTAAACCACACAAATGTGCACTTTGCTAAAGAACTTCATCGCCGAAAGATAGTCGAAACACAACTGAAACTTTCAACCGACGAACCGTGCCTTAAAGAGCGGCAAAGAACACTAAAACAAGAGGGTTATCACTGAGTGTATGCGAAGTTCAGTTCGCCAAAGGCGTCTTCAGTTCAAAGAAGGTAAGAAGATCAGCCGATGAATAAAAATGCGATAAAATCTTCATCCAGGCCACAGAAAAAGAAGCTCCTCTGTACCTCACTTCGCTGTTTTAGAAGGAACTTCGTGACAATGTCGAGAATTTTCGACAAAATCCTACTTCAATTAGCTTCAAAGTTCGTGATTCATTTTGCTGCGTTTCAGATAACAATTGCTAATTAGCAAAACACACCGGCGGTTTGGAATATTCATTATGAGCTTGGTTCTCACTGCTAGTCCTGCACAAGTTTAATTAGGTTCTTCGCAAGAGATTATCCATGACTGACCAGATCGTTGAATTCCTTCTCAGAAAAAGCAGAAGATGCCGGTTCGTTTTTTGGCCGGGTTTTGAACTGGCCTTTTTAACTAGTAGCTTTGTTTTTATCTGGAGTTGCTTTATTGTTTTGTTTTTAATGTTTTCGATCATTGTTCTTCCTCGCTTGATGAAGTACTGAAGTCGGCAAACGACGAAACTGATCTGAAATTTCACTAGATTCTGATTCTTTTATCTGAGAATCACTGGAACTACACGGTACGCTTTCGACCGACATTGAAAGCAAAGCTAGCAGTGTCAGGGTTGAATCTGACGTCAAATTCCTATTGTGTAAGACGCGACATGATTGGTTAATCGCGCGGAATTTTTAATGAGTGTTCTATTTTTAGCCCAATTTGTGCATTTGATGTCACACAAACCTATTATAGGAGAGGAAGGCTCCTAGTAATGGGCTCCTGACCCTGTTCAGGACAGAGAGGCCAAAAACCATACCCTGTCCAGCGGCACGTCCCCGTATAGCCCATATATGGGAGTACCCCCCCCCCCCCCCCCCCCCGGGGGCGCCCCTATACTGTCAGGCGCCCCTATATCTGTATATGTCAGGCGCCCCTATATGTCAGGTAACGTTGCCAACCCACAAAAATAAGTGGCTACGACGAAATGTTTTAGTTTGAAAATCGATTACCGTTATGAAGTGAATCAGGGCCGTACACAGCACAGGGACAGGGGGCAGTTGCCCCCCTAGCAGGGCGAAAACGATACCAAAAAGTACTGAGAACTGTACTATTTTATTTTTATTTTTGCTGTTATATACGTACTGCCTCCCCTCACCCCCTATTCGAATCATGTGGGGGGAACACATTGGCAGCTAAAAGGAGCTAAAAGTGGTCCAAATGAGCTGAAACCACTACCAGGGCAAAAGAACACCACAAGCAACACTCCATGTGAGTTTCAAAGCTTTTACTTTTAGATTACTCTCAAAAATGCAGTTTATATATTTGCACATACATTTCTTTATAACGGCCACAAGAACAGAGCTTGGGCTTCCTGTGCCAGAATGGCCCGCGACGTTTATGGAATGCGGCTGTCAAAAAGGGTAAAAGGGGCGTACTATAGACCCTATGCAATACTGGTAGAATCGTAAAATCTGATTTCCTTTGTTATTGGGAAGATATTACAGCAATATCTGACCATTTCTTTGAAGAGAGGGTTTTCAATAATGAACATACCAAATTTTAGGGCTGTACTATGCAATCTTGAAAAGTTATAGTGATTTGAAATTACATAGATTTGTACCAGAAACCGGACTTTGGCCCTAGATGCCTCGTTTCCATGTATTTTGCACCTTTCAAACGCTTATTACTTGATGATGGTTTCATTTTTATTAATGCACTTTTGGGGGTAAATACTAAACTGTCGATGGTCTTTCAATCTATTACTTTACCTTTACTTAACTCGTTATTCTTTCAGTTTTTGCAAATTTATGCAAAGTACAGAAATTGAGTATTGCATAGGGTCTATAAGTATAACTAGACGCTCTATAAGCGTTCACTCGGCTGGTGGAATCATTAGTCTGCGAATACAGCCTCTTTTCGGTGGTCGCGCCGCCAAAATAAAAATATAAACTGTGAATGTGCCAATTTTAGACTCTCCCCTCCCTCACAAGAGCGATTTTTTGTCGCCGACCGCCATGACAGTAGCATACAACACGATTGTGATTATAATAAACAGATTCTACAGTTTTTCTCATCTTTATTGTCATTGAATCGTCATGATGAATATTTACATACAACTGCATAGCTTTCTCTACTATATCATGATCATCAAATATATTCATGGCAGCTTCTGTTGACGACAGAACGTACGATACAAGAACACTAATGCACAACCATAATGTCAACATTGCAAGAGACACGATCGACAAGACCACTCCAAAAGTAGTATTTTGTGACATATACATTGTACTAACAACAAGTAAAAGGCAAAACAATACTAAATTTATCATATTCACCTCAATGTTTACGAGTTTAAAGAGATTTTTACGTGTACTATGATTCTTTTGGTTGGCGACTGTTGTTGAACATTTCTTGTCGTCGTTCATCAAGGTCGAGGCTTCAGCTTGATCAGTCTGGTATTCATCAGAATCGGAGTAGTACTTTTCAGTACAAGAGTTTATAGTCAAGTTTTTAGTCATAGTTTCGTCATTTGTAGTCATTTGTTTGCCATTTCTAGCCATGATTTGCTCATATTTGCTCATATTTTGCTCATTTGATTTCATAGTTTGCTTTGATTTCTCTTTGATTGCTTTGAGTTCGCGGAACGGCCTGGTCCAAAATCGCTCACTGACATCTTTTAGCGTAGGCCTACCGCGAACGGCGTATGCGTTTGTAAGCATAGTGAGCGTTTGGAGAAGTAGGTGATGAAGAACTTCAAGAGACATCGTTTCAATTTTTTTCAAACCTCAGCAGTAAACTGAACTACGATCACTGAACCCAGCGAAGAACCGACTTTGGACCAATCGAATGACATGCTGCTGTCGGGCTTCCTGTGGCCGGGATGGAATGGACGGTCTAACCGGAAAAAAGCCTAATTTAAGACTCGGCGTCTGCCACAGGCAGCCCAGCCGAGTAAAAAGGGGTTACGTTGCATGATATAGTTGCTGTAATCATACTTGACTTTGTTTTACCTCGTTTAAAACAAGCATGAAGTTTAAAAGCACTCGTGGTCGAGTTTCTGACGTCACCTTTGAAGATGGAATATTTATGGGATGTGCGAGCGATGGAGGATTACTTATGCCTGAATTGATCCCCAAGCTTGACATCAAGACATGGGGAACATGGAAAGACCTTTCATACGTGGATCTCTCCGTAGAAATATTATCTCTGTTTATATCTGAGAGCGAAATCAGTAAGACTGAATTGAGAGGTACTTTGCTTGTTTGCACGTGACGTCATGGCGGCCATGTTGGTACCATATTAAGATTAAGAAATTTAAGAAATTCTCGTTAGCTTTTCTTGTTTGGGAGCCCTTGTCGGTGCCACAGCCTCTCCTTCTTCTTCTTTTTTTTCCTTGCAATCAAAACCAAGTTCCTGGTATCAATCCTCTGACTGGATTGCCTAAGGT